>CM053569.1:21942458-22125571 GCA_028646485.1 Cryptoprocta ferox | reverse complement strand
CCATTTGAATTGACAAATTAACTTGGGCAGAGATGACCAATGATGTTGTAGAAAAGAAAAACCAAGAGAATTAATTTTCCAATCCTACATTTCACACTTATTTTTGAGGAATAGTCGAAGCCAGGTATTTGCGAGGTCCTGAGGATACAAAATCAGGTAGAACAAGGCTCCAATTCTCCTTTATATACATCGTTATGGTCATGTTGCTGATGACTCTGTATGTGCATGCATATGTGTAAACAGTAAGATTACTTCTCCTTTTCTACAAGCGGTTTTTAGGAATTAATGATAACTTATACCTCCATGACATTATTCAGGCAGAGAAGAGAATCAAGTCACATAAGGTCACTTCTGGAGAAGACACGGAGAGGAATCCGTAGCTAGGGGATGACACCAGTGGTGTACCGAGGGATGGATTTATTAGCAAGATTCTTCCCCTGCTCTCAGGCCGAGGGGAAGCTACACTCTTGTATACTGAAAGCCCCAGGAGCCACACACTCTCTGCCCTTGGCCTTCTCTAAGTGCCTCTTCTACTTCTTTTTGGGCTTAACTGAAGGAAAGAGTGAAGGACAGTGGGTCCCAAACCCAAATCAATAAGAAAGTCACCTCAAATGAGAATTTCTAAAGAAAAAATTCTGGAATCAACAATCTGAGGAACTGATTTTTTTAAACTTCAAGTTTTATAGTTTGCCTATAATTTTTCGATCACATTTGTGTGGCCTCTATACAATTTCTGTTGGTAAATAGTTTCCTGTGTGAAAAAGGATGGTGACAGAAACAGTTAATTATAAGGACTTTTGAGGCCAGCCCAATGACTGGCCTAGCAAATGCTTTTCATGATAATTACTGAGATTTCTTCGGGATCGCTTGTTTCAATGTATTATGACCACAATATTGACTTTCACAACAGCAATTTAGATGCCGACTTGGACAATCATTCATGTTAGGATTTGAAATAGAAAATGACACACCCATCTTTTAATATAAGTACACTTTCAATCCAACATAATTATTTTTCCTGCTTTGAAGTGCACCAAGAAGTATAATGGAGAAAATAACTAATCAAACAAACAAACAAAAAATTTAATTTAGGTTCATAGCTAACCACTGTGTGGTGTCATTGTCATTAAATTTTTCTGAAAGCTTCTGATTCAAGTTTTGCTTTTAGGGGGACTTAATTCTTTAGTCAGTTATATATCAGTGGGTTGAGAGTTGGCACAAGTGTTGGTTACTAAGCCCAGCGTGACTTAAGAAAAAAATGGAAGGTTTTAAATTGGTTTAGCTGTTTTTATTGCTTATATTATTATTTGAAAATCAGCCCACAACAAACATTTTAAGGTTTTCAAATTTCATTAACAAAGAATTGATTTCATTTGATTAATAAGAAATATATTTGAATTATTCATTCAAGTGGCTTAATATTCAGAGACATGGGTATCTGTCTTCAAGATATTAAAGTCTCTATCAGTGAAAGAATTTGTGCAGAAATGGTCCTTTATATTAGTGCTCTATGAATAAAAACTACACTGAAACCATGTAATTATATAACAAGCTTTGATGGGCAGAGTATAGGGGTTACAGTGATGTACGTGACAAATACGGCCTGTAATCTCTCCGGGTTTCCAGTAGGATGTGCTAAAGACGTTACTAACTTATGCAAATTATATGCACAGTTTTCTGAAGAAACTGAATACATTCTATCAATAAACATTTATCATCTATCTATCTATCTATCTATCTACTTAAAGATTTTATTTTCATATAATCTCTATACCCAACACGGGGGCATGAACTTACAACCCCATGATCAAGAGTCACATGCTCCATCACCTGAGAGAGGCAGGCACGTCAATAAATCTCGTTTAAGGCTGAAAGTTATCTACTAATTAGAGAGCTTACTCTCTGTACTTCTTTATAAAAATGGGTAATAGTCTAGTCATTTGAGAAACAAGTTGATACTTATTATCCCATAAGTAATAATATCCTATAATAGGACAATAATCAATAACATTGCCCTATTAACTACCAAAAAGTTGATATGTTAAATAATGTATTTATTATCATGTTTCTAGTTGACATTCAATAATTATGAATAAATGATGATGATTATTTTAGTCATTATCACTATTACCACCACTCAGTGACACAGACGGCTACCTCCTCCTCCTTCTAATCTTCCCTGAGAGGATCAACCACTTATTGACTACATGTCAGTAGACCCTACCGAATGCATAGAACACAGCACCTAAAACCACTTAGAAACAGGTGATAGCTTGCAACAAACACTTTTAAATTAATAGCCAGAATTTTACCCAAAGCTTAGGCTACCCAGTATTTTTAGCAAAAGCAGGGGAAAAAACGCTGCCAACACAAAGCAATAGTTACCAATATCTTGGCTGACTTTTGTTCCAAAAAGAATTGTGGAGAATTGTGCAGCTGAAATGGGTTGCACAGCAAGTCTCTGCCTGATTTAAAACAGCCCTCTTTGCCCTCAGATTTCTTGCCAGAAAACTGAAGAGACTCTACAAGGTTCAGCCAAGCACCCATCTTACAATCAACCTATCTCAGAATTTGGAAACAAAACCTGTTTACCCTGCTTATTAAATTCACTTCCTCAACACATCAGCAATGATAATGGAGACCAATGTAAACTAAGTTGACATCCCTGGCTAGAAGCAATAGAGGCGCCTCTGTTCCAGGACATGAGGCAATCCATACTCGAGTAATCCTGCACTGTACCCAGGTATGAATGTGCCTAAGACTTATCGCACTGACACATCACCATATGGGAGCTGCCCTACATATCAAGAAATGCTAGTGTGCCAAACATATGAGCTCTGTTTCTTCGGAGATGCAATTGGTGTAGCAGGATAGTAGAAAAATCAAGATTTGGCCATGTATATCCCACACGTCAAATTATTCATATAGATTCTTCAAATCTGCAGAATTTAGAAATTTGTCACACACATACAGAACCCATTACAAAGGTTTGAAGGACTCTATCTCCATTCTTTGACCTACCCCATATTTGGTAAACAAGCAACCAAATATCCAGTGTCATACCCAAATTACATAAAGAACCAGAACCAGAGGGGCACCTGGGTGGTTCAGTCGGTTAAACACCTTACTCTGGGTTTCAGCTCAGGTCATGATCTCATGGTTCCTGAGACTGAGCCCCATGTCGGGCTCTGCGCTGACAGTGTGGTGCCTGCTTGAGATTCATTCTCTCTCTCTCTCTCTCTCTCTCTCTCTCCCCCCCCCTCTCTCTGCCCCTCCCTGGCTGGCTCTCTCTTTTTCTCAATCTCTCTCAAAAATAAAGTTATTAAAAAAAATTAAGAAGCAGGACTAGAAAAACTGAGATCTTTGGAGTTCTTCCCACACTGTTTCTGTAATAATGTTCTGCCTTTACAGCAATATGTATTTAGACGGCTCAGACTATGGTTGAAAATTTATGTCTGCACTGTCTTTTTTCATTCCACGTGAAAGTCATTATTGTCAAAAGAACTACTCAAGTCTTTCACTGCTTCTATTTCTGCCACCACGGATCCATTTTCACCTTCAGCTACAACAGTCATTGGAGAGTTTCTCTATAGGGACTTCCTTCCATGCCAGCGCCAACATCTGACACTGAAAAGGAAGAAAAAAGGCTTTTGGAGGCACAGTTAAACAATTTTAGCACCTCTTAAGCAAGCTTCAGCGTGAGAGTATGGTTGATTCTGTTCTAATAAATTTATTGCACATTTTACTTAAACATATATAAGTAAATATAAAATGTGTTTATATTTTGTAAACACATTTATGATGGAAATAATTCACACTATAAAAAAATAAAAATCTTAAATGATCATGATAAAGAAGAAATCTGTTGTAGAAAAAAACCTAAAGTTCCACAAACTTAAACAAAAACACAAATAGAGTTATTTTATGTAATACCTATGTCAGGGGTTGCCTTTATAATAGGTAATGATGATGATGATGTTTCTTTATTTTGAAAGAAACAGAAAATACCACGTAATAATCAGGAATTCTTTTCTTGGGGCACCTGGCTGTTTCAGTCGGTGGAGCATGAGACTCTTGATCTCACAGTTCTAAGTTTGAGCCCCATGTTGGGTGTAGAAATTACTTAAAAAATAAAATATAATCTTTAAAAAAGGAATTCTTTTCCTATTAGCTAACAGATAATAACTGGTCCATAAAGTCTTTCCATCCTCACAGCATTCACATGGCTCTTCAATGGTTCCTAACATTCTTTTGATAAAATTTATGACACTCTCCCCAGAAAAAAATATGTCAACTATTTGTAAAATAACTTCAGGCTGTTCAAAAGAATGCCCTTCACAGAATGTATCCAAAGATTTCGTATAGATCTGAATCCCTGCAGATCCGAAGGTTAAGAACTCCTAACATATATTATCCCAGTTTAGATCAAAATGAATTAACACGTGTTATTATTCTTCCACTTTAATTGATGAGGTAGAAAGACTGGGAATGGTTGATTTATCTAGTCTCAAAAAATCCATCCTAATCTCTAAGTCTAGTTAAAATCACAGCATTGAATTCTAGAAACCATTTCTGAATCAATTATCTGATAGAATTCTCTTGTTTGACTACTTTTTGTCCTTTCTTTCTTTCTTTTTTTTTTTTTAAGGAGGCTCCAACATGTGTGGAGCCCAACATGGGGCTTGAACTCATGACCCTGAGACCATGACCTGAGCTGAGATCAAGAATCAGACACTTAAGCAACTGAGCCACTCAGGCTCCCTTGTTCCTTCTTTAATAATCACCATCACACATCTAAGATTTCTCAAGACTTTGTATGTGTAGGATTATATACTTTAGGCTTAATTTCATTATCTGACCTCTTCACAAAAGTCCTAAGAGACAGGTATTATTATTGTTGTTGTTGTTGTTGTTATTACTGTTATTATTATTCCCCCCACTTTACAGATGGGAAAACTGAGGCCCTAGTAAGGTTTTTCAGTTGATAAATAGTAGGGCTAAGACACAAACCCAGGTCTCCTTCACTTAAGAGCCACAGTTCTCAACTATGTTTCAGGCCCTAGCACTAAAGAGATGATTGGGGAATTTTTACCAAAAATATTTCACCATAGCTTGGCTTTGAAGAACGCTTATCTCTTCAAACCACCCTATAACAGCTGATCGAAATTATGCAAGTTTTGAAGTACCAGAAAGAAATGACTCATCCTTCATCAGATATGGCAACGATCTGTTTTGAGGTTGGTAGATACAGTCATAGCCAGAGGAACACAGCATTTGGCTGATGGAGAGGTAGTGGTAGGGAAGGGGATAGGTGCAGTACACATGTTTTAATCCTGCCAACTTAAAAGAAAAAAAAAAGGCAAAAAATGTATGTAAAATAAGCCTCCGCTTAAAAGCAGAAATGAGTCGACACCATTGACTTAGCTCCTAATAATGCCAGTTCCATGGGAAGACAGCTATGAACCAGAATCTCTGTTTTTGCATTAGTCTTGGCTAGAGATGGGGCAGGAAAAACGACGCTGGGTTTTGACAAGTTCTGTAAACACATATGTTCAGATAACAATTTACTAGACTTACTTTATATACTTGTATGTTCCCTGGCAGAGACCTTTTGCAATGTGTGGTATCATCATTATTCAACATAAAACACTGCCAATTCTGAAAGATGAGGTTATGTTAATAAATTGCTCAGATTTGGATAACATGAAAATATTTTTAATTATTTCCCCTTAAATATTTCCCCTATTATTATATATAAAAGTATATGTTCTTCATCAACCTATGGAGTTGACTTTGGTGCTCTTCATGTGTGATATAATTTCCATTTCATTCACAGCAGCTAAGACCAAAATATTCTGAACTCTAAACACTTTACACAGGCTATCAAGTTGAGAGGATACAGTACAGATCAGACGTTAAAACATAGCATGTAGTCTGCTCAGCACAAGGATGGTAATTGCTGCTCATTTCCACTTAACAGCATGCAAATTATGGAAATACAGTTAAATATACTGAAGTTTGAAACAATTAAGAGCCAAGTTAAAAATCTGCAAATGTGTGTCAATAAGAGACTCTGATACCAAATATGCAATTTGGACTAAATATTTGATAAAGTATATTGGAAATACTTGCACTACTGCATCCTCTAGGATTTAAATACACAAGGTGGTGGGGGGGACTCAGAAAAATGAACCTGAACTTCATTTAATTTTGAACCTGTAAATAATTCTTTTAAAATATTATCTCATTTTTACTCAGGTTTGTATTTCCTCAGGACACATGAAGTCAGAGGTATTTTAATACACCTTTCCAATGGTTACAGTAAGTGCCTAGCAAGTTATGTCACTGTTCAAATCGAAGATGTATCTTTAAATGAGAACTCTGTAACTGCTATCAGTAAAACCACGTTTGAGCAGATAATTTCATTATAGAGGCACTGTGCAGACAGGGAAATCTAAGCTGAGTTTTAAAGTTTTAATAACATTATTTTAAAAAGACAAGTTGAAATTATGAATTTCCTTAACAATAATGATGTAATTTTGTAATAACGGAAATCTTTCACGGGAAAACTGCTTCTTCAGTAATTCACACAATTACACAGGGAAGTACTCTGATAGGCTGGCCCTCTGTCACCCGCCCCCCACCCCACATTCAAATAGCTCACGTACATGACTTCCTTTTCCATTACCAACTTGTCTGCAGTACCATCTGTAAAAACGAACACATACCTTGTGCTGCCAGTTTCTGCTTTTGCACGTCCATTAGTGGGACTGGCTGCAGCTGCTCAAGAAGAAAGCAATGATTGTCTTTGCTTTTATATACATTCCCCCTCCAGTACTACCATATCAGCGAGAGGCAATACATCGTTTTGAATAGGGAACTGCATTTAATAACCTTACTCGGACCCGGTTCTCTGTGTGATCTGGAGTTTGTTAATCACACTGTATCACATACCAAAGCAAGAACTACCTCATCGCATCAAGCACTCTTGAGACGACCCCTCAGTCACTCCTACCAAAAGGAACAGTTAAAATCATTTTGTACTGTGACATTCTGTACATCGAGTAGAGTATCAGGAAACCAATACTGAGGCCTGGCAGCAATACATCCTGAGACACAAAACTCCTGAGGAGTGAGATTTTATTTCACGAGAGGGGTTTTGAAAATAAAACACAGCAACTAACTTTACTAAGACTTTATTTTCCCCTGCCCCTCAACAGCTTATTCTTCTGTTAGTATTATTTTTTTCCCTAGGCAAACATTATCAAACTGTTCGCAATCTTTGCAGAAGTTGCAAATATATTAAAGAAATGACCCCAAATTAATTTTTAAAAGTGATTTGCCTATAGGAAATAACATTCCTCCTTATTGTGGGAGTAATAGGAATGAAAAAAAAACCACCAACAAATACTAAGTTCTTAAAAATATTTCAAAAGAAGATTCATAGAGAAGTTGAAATTAAAAGCACACACAAAAGAAAGAGATTCAAAAAATGGTTTAGTTGTTTTCCTGTGTTATTCCACATTTATGCAAAATATAACAAAACTACTCTTTTTCTTAAGAGGTATTTTGCCATCAGTGGGTGAGCAGCTTGGAAACATCAGAATGCCAATTCTGCCTTAGCTTCTCATATATTGAATTATCTTAAATCATCAAATGACTCTCTCCTTTCTCAGCATTTAGGTATAGGAGACAGAGTGCTGGATTCCAATTATTTACATACGCAAGTCACTCCCAGGGGACCAGGGCTATTAAGGAAAGGGCCTATTTTTCTTTTAATCTTTACATTACCTGTGCATTGCACATAGTAGGCATTTAATTATTGACAGCTGAAGTGAATTGACCTCTATCAGAAAAGAGGATTCTGCTAATTTCAATAAACAGACATTGTGTTACAATATATGTGTATGAATAAGCTTTATTCATGAAATCTATATGGAAGTCATCATTACCAAAAATAGGGCTTAGATTGAAGACAGTTTCCCTTTTGTGAAATGCAAAATAAAATTAAAAAGTTATGCACCATATTTATACTATATATTATATGACAGGGGGATAAGAAATGGACTTTGCTTAAGCTTCTGAGCAATCTGCAAAACTAGTAGAAATGGCATATGCTGATGTGTACATTTGTGTATGGATACATACACAAATGGATCCATTGCAACATTTCAGCACTGACATGTAGTGAGATGTTGCTAGCTGCTTTTATTTTCATTAAAACAATAGCACATTTTATAAAGGGCTAAAATACCAATGACGTTGTTAAATTAAAGAGAAAAAAAATCCCATGAGTTTCCTGGAGGGTGGAGAATAAATATAATTAACTATATGCACAAAAGACTAAAAAGGAAATGAAGCAACAGACTAGCTAGGAGAGTGTCTTATACGTCAGCCTAATAATTATTGATTTTAATAGGTAGAAAATAAGATATCGATAACTTGTGATTTGTTTTTATCACTATGTTAGAGTCCTCTCAATTCACATACACACTCAACTAAAAAAATATAATTATGTATAGAGAATACTGAATGCTGTGCTTAACATATATCAAGAACTCAATGTGCAACCAATTCATCCTTTCTCTCTTAATTTCAGAAGATGCTGAGTATTAATAGATATTAGATTTTACAGGATACTGAATAACAAAATAAGATTTTGGTACATATATACACACACACATAATTCAATTATCTATAGCTACATAGCTACTCACACATGTATAAAATTTAAGCAAAGAAGCTCATATTTATTTTATTTTTGCAACATGAAGAAAGTATGAATAGTGATCCTAAAGCTCTCACATGTAGGTGACTGTCTTAAAATTTATCACATCAATTATGAATATCTCTCTATTTTCTTTCTCTCTTCTATTCTTTGTTTTCTTGACTGTGTTCCAAAAGACCTTTAAAGGATTTCATTATATAAATCAGTTTGGTGGTGACTTCCTTCCATGAGATTCATGAGTCTATCAAAGATACATGTCTCATCCTAAAACGTTAAGTAGAAACTGGAGAAGGAATCAGTATCCTTTGGAATTGTCTAGAACATAAAGGGATGCTTGGTAGGTCAAGCTCCATCATGAATATTACTCATTCTAATTCTTTTTTCTTTTCATATAGTGTGATCACAGAGGTTAATATGTTATCATAAAAAATTACAATGGATATTTAATTCATAGACTATAGACAGTTGATTCCCTTAGATTTATATAGATCAAGACTTAGGAACCTTCGTACAAGAATTAATTTTGAGTGCTGGCTATAAATTTATATCCATAAGCAACATTTGGAATTTGACATCCTTTATTTTATTAAATAAATATATACACACACATAATACATCCACATGCACACAAATTAAGTATATCCACATATGCATATACATTTCTTTTTTAAATAAGTGGATTCTAGGTCCTCCAGTTTAATAATTTGAAAAATTCAGGGGGAAAATATTGTATTTTAAAATGTTTACTTTAAAAAAAACAAAAAATTATAGTTCTTCCCCAATGAAAGGTTATATCTTACTAGAATATATCTCTGATGAAGAAGTAGATGTAAAAAATATAATGACAGAATCAATAAATCAATGAAACTTAAGAAGCCAGCAGGTAGCATTTCATGAAGAATGAATAATTTATGTACAATTAAAAAACATTTGCAGATATTACATACTCCAAAAATTGTGCACTCCCTGAAGGGCAGGTTAAGGGGTGAAATTTGTCTTAAGCCATCTCTCCTTTTCTACCTGTTTTACAATATTTTATTTCACTAATTGCACATATGTATTATATACTTAGTGTGCCACATGTATATTTCTTTGGCAAAATAAAAATGGAAATAGTCATCTTCCTTTAAACTCACCCCAAATGAAGGCAATAATTCAAAAATAAACAGAATAGACAGATTGATACCAGACTAAAATTCAAAGGAATTCACATTTACAAAAAAAAAAAAAAAAAAAAAGAGTAAAGAGAGCCTTAAACATAAAAGTCCTAACTTTGAAAGAAGAAGAAAATCACCATTAGCAGAGGTTTGGCTAATTAGTCGATCTAATGCAGGGCTTTTATGTTTGTAGGTTTACAAATTTCAGAAAATGACCAAATTATTCCACTTATACCATTAACTTGACCCCTTCCAGGATTTGACCTTCCTAATAGATTTGTTTTACAAGATATGACATGTTGAACAGCTGTGCTATTCTTGCTTGAACTTGACTTTTTTTTAAAGCATGAAAATAGACTGATTTACTAAAACATGAGCATTCTTTGGTAACAGTGGGGGAAGGGAGGGATCAGACATGGAAAAATAATGTGAGTTCCTATCTGAGGGAGTCATTTTGAAACATAGAGAACACGGAAGTATTACAAACATTTGTGGCCAGTTAGATAAATGACATACAGAGAATTTGAAAATAATCACTATGAATTGAGTTCATTAATATAAGGAGATATGATTATTAAAATGGAGAAGAAATTCGTTTGAATGTTCTGATCTTCAAACCCCCTACCACTGAGTGGATGCCCTTATGTGCTTATTGCAAATTGCAGGATGTTCCCAGTCTTGTTAGCAAGGCTCTCTCCACAACTTTACTTTTTAAAACTAAGTATAAATCAAGATGAAGTTAGACAATTTCAGGGAAAATGTTTTCTCAATTTCTTACAGGGCAAATAACTTGCAGGCACATTGGGAATTTTAATCTATGCTAAAAATACCTCGAGATAGATTATATTTAATATAGCAACTAAATAAATAGTTTGATTTAACCGAAATACTGGTCTTACTCAGAATCCTCTGGATAAAAAGAAACACTGGATTTATAGATGAAGTAGGAAGGGGGAGCAACACCTGTTTAACAATCACGGCTTCTACCCTTACTCCATTCTGAATCAAGTTTAATCTTGCAGAGGTACTTAGGCTTTAGTGTTTTTTTCTACCTTGACTCCACATGACTTCTTGACTTAAAATTCTGTAAGTTACTTCAGACAAATACTACACTGTAGCACAGTATTAAAAGCATATATGCAGCTATTCTTAATTTCAATTGTATTTTTATTATATCAGTTATCTGCTTATCTGATTGCTGCTTCTGATAGGTCGACCACTGTCTAACACAACCCAAGCACACTGTTATTTTTACAAGAAGTGAAAGCATTTGGGGGAAAAAAAATCAGACAACTCTGTTTCCAGTGTCTCGGGGATAATTGTTACCTTTTTCCTTTTCAACTTTAAAAGAAAGCAGTGTCTATTTTGCTCAGGGCAGGTGTTCAAATCTCCTGCTGTCAGAATCTTTTCCATTTAGGATTATTTAAAATGATTACTGGATCTTCTATTGCTCTTAGTATTCAATAATCGGAATGTCTACGCATGGCAGAGTAATGAACCCAGGAGATACATATTCACACTCACCTTTATACACACACACACACATAGACACACACACACACACATTTTATGTGGGTGATTCTAAATGGTTTATTTTTATTTAAAAATTTTTAGACAAACCTGTGATGGGGCATGTAATATTAGTAGTCTGAGATATAATAAAATTGGAAAAATATTTGCTCTTCTCTTCTTCTAGTTCTGAAATTCCGATTTCCAAACAAATTCTGAAGACTATTCAACAGAGGGACTTCTGTAGGCTATTCCATTCTTTGACCTAATTTTCCTATGCAGTATGCTGTTGTAATGGAATCCCTGAACATTAGCAGAGAGGTTTTGCTCCAATAGTCATAAAGTAACAAAAATCATTATTTTGAGAATATATTTTTCAGCTTATATAGCTTAAACAATTGGACCTGCTTTTATTATTAGATAAATATATAATTTTTAATTTGGCAATACTGGTATAATTTTCCATTAGAACTATAATTAAAATTCATTTTCGTCCAAGCCATAAACATTGGTTTCCTTTAGCTTCCTTCTAAGTTGATTTAAATTTTCCTTAGCAACCAATGCGCAGCCTTCTCCACCCCTTTATTTCTTTGAATGTTTATTACCTGTTGAAATCTTCTTGGCTTGCAGAAATAGCAGACAGGAAAGGGAAAAAAAAACTTATAATCTAAATCCCTGATATTTAATCAATAAAGGATTTTCTCCCTTAGGAATTCACTGCCTTATAAACTCTGCCTCTTTTCCTCTTTCAGGAACAGAGATGAAAATTCTCTGCTTCTCACAAAATCAAAACCTCAAGTCACTACAACACACTGAAGAGCATAAGAAACATGCTCTTACTTAGCGATTATAGTTTACATATCTATAATTTTTTAATACAATTACTAACCACTGGCTATTATACAAAGATGAGAAGACCTCTGAGTCTAAACTCACAGTTCTTCTTCCAAAGTTTCTCAGAGGTATATATTCGTAATATTCATTATACTGGTTCTCTCAGTGATGGAAAATCTACTTTTCTGGAGGGCAGATCTCATTTCTGAAAGAAAGCAACACTTATTCAGGTAACACTGATGAATAAAATGGCAGAATCACCTTGGTAGTAGCCAAAGGTGATAACATATATGACCAACCATCACGGTGTGGACAGTGACTGACAGGACTCTGGACCAGCATCGGCTCTTGTTCAGGAGCAGAATTCGGGACCCTCTAGGAGGCCAGGTGCTATGCTTCACTGCTGGGTGGCATAGCTCCCAGGGAGTGCTAGGGAGCAGCTGGGGCACCTGGTGGATCTGGAGCCTCCAGGGGACTTGGGGCTGACGGCTAGTAGGTTGGGAATGAACAGGGCTCACCAGTGTCACTTTGAGTAAAAAATGTAACTAGCAAATCGCCGGCGTGATCTCACGGCTCAGAAACTGGTGCTGATCATTATTCTAAAGCCTTACAACAATGTTCTCTCCAAAGTCAGCAAAACCTGAATAAATTGGCAGCTTCCTCAGGTGGTGGTTTTGAAAGTCTACACTCACTTGGTAATAAGTTCTGGTATGTTTATTTATAAACGTCTTATTACTTTAAATTATCACCTCATGTAAGGAAAGTTCAGTGCCTTTGAAGTGTTTATAATTTTGAGGGGAGGTAAGGTAAATATACATGAAGCAATTAAGAGAATGATGCAAGAAAGCAGACATGTCTAAATCCTAAGATTTTTATGAATCCTCTGCTTGTAAATGCTCTAACAAATGAGAAATGTGAAACACACATACATGCACACACATACTTGCTCTTTCTCTCACACACACTCAGCTAAGGAGCCCATGCAAGTAGGTGACAAGACTCAAATGCACTCTCAATCATTGCTTGTCACTGTTTTAGTTTCTTTCCACTGCTTGTCAGAAAATACAACCCAAATTAGATTCATATGAAGACAAATCTGATTCCTACAAATGAAAAACCAGGAAACACTCTGACTTTAGGCACCATTTAACCGTGGTTCAAATGCTACCATGAGAGCACAATTTCTCTCCCTTTGGAATATGTTCCCTCTGTTCTCACTACAGTCTCACCCACATACCTTCTCCCTAGATGGCAAAATGGCAGTTCGATATCTGGTGCCATATACTTGACTGAACAAGTGAGGGCAGGGGCAACACTGGGTCCTCTTTCTTAATAGCTCACAATGTCTTCAAATAGGGCTTAACTCAGGTCATGTCCTTGTCCTACTATGGCCAGATGGGACCATATGGAATGCCTGGACTGGTTTATCAGGTTTATTCTAGTTTCTCTAATCTGAGTGACAAATTACTTGGTGATCTCATAAAAATGAAGATTTTTATTTAGTAGGTCTGAGATGGGATCTGAGATTCAGTATTTCTCATAAGCTCCCAGTTTGTGTAACAGAAAACAAAGGCATACACTTAAGTTCTGACTCTGGGGCAAAATCAGCTTCATCTGAACTAGATGAAATGAAAGTGAAGAAGGTATGGATTTTTAAGAGAAAATCAAGGACTGTTATCAGAGGTAAGATGTTAAAAAAATCAATACATTTCTCCACACACACACACACACACACACACACACACACACACACAATATCTTCTGTATGTTATCTGTCCAGAATAGGGATCTTTTAGTAAGTAAAGCATCTGTGCTAACAGTACCATTCATCACACTTGAGTGGTCCATCCATGCCATCTAGTATTTTCTATGGTTTGAATAATCCTTGAAAGAACCCATCGTTATCTACTCTTCTCATGTAACTCTCTTGGAATAATTGATCCATGTCATTTTCTTCTTTCTACAAAAGCCACACTATGAGGAGGTAGTAAAATGGTCACTATACTGACAAGAGTCTGTTTAGAAGAACTTGGCAAAACACAAGAACTATCACAAAAAGCAAAGATGCCCCCATGACAGGTGTGATGGTCAACCATTTGATATCCAATCTATCCTATTTCCTCAGTTAACAATGAATATACAGGGTATGTTTAGAATGTTCACAATAAAAGCCCTTGCGGCCAGCTCACATGAGAACTCTGCTGAAGGTTTATCTGTACTCAAAAGACCAATAGAGCTTTTCAGTTGTCACAGTGATGACAAAGGTAGCATCTGATTTTTTTTCTGAATGCATGTTCCTCCTACCCAGTGTCAAATACCAAAAAGTATTTAATGAGTCAATAACTTTTTCTATTGGCACATATGTCAGAAAAATAAACTGTAGACAAATGCATCATCTTTACCTTCCAGAAAGGCTGAATTACTACATTAACAAGAAGAACGGTTTGCCTTCTTTTGAATGAGGTATCTAAATGGATTGGGGAAAAAATACATCTATCTATCTATCATCTATTCCTTCTGATCCTATGTCTAGCCTTAGCTCATATTTACACTATAAATATTAGTTACTATCAATTTCAACTTTTGCTTTCTTCACATTCTTAAAGAGTTGGTATACTCGTTTGTTTGAATTCTACATTACTGGGCATGTCTCTAGTTTGTCTGGGCTATAACTGGGAGTCAAAGAGAGCATGAAACTACTTTCTATATTCTTTCTAAGGGAAAGAAAAGCTATGACTTTCATTTCCCCCTATGAACTGAAAGCATCTTATAATCTAGCAAGGGAATGTTAAGTGTCTCATAAGAGAATTAACGCTAAAATACCAAAACATAGCATGCTTTTTCTATATCAAAATGAAAGCAAGCCAATGTCATCCAAAAGATGTACACGTGTCTAAAAAATAGATAAGTACAAGACTGACTTACCACCGAAAGCACGTAAATCTAGTGCCAATAAGTCTTACATGCGTAGGATTGCATAAAAACCAAGGCCATGGCACACCAGAATTGATAATCAGTGATAAGTATCTGTCATCATTTTCTTATTTATTATTACTTAATACCATTCACTGACTATCTGCTCAGTAGCCAGCACCATGCTGGATGATTATGGACCCATAGTTATAGAACACATGACCCAGGGTCTCCAGTTGCTCACCAACTATCAGGGAAGCCATATAAGCAAAGATCTGTGAAGTGCTAGATCTACTAAAGCCATCTATATTTACAAGGTTATGCTTCAGGAAAAAAAAGCAAATGGCCAATCATTCTGAAGGGTCATGAAAGTGATACACACAGAATGTCTTCTGCTATGCCAGTCATATAACAGAAGTTCAGTAAATTAGTTTCTTCCTTCCTTCTTTATATATTTATATAAAATGGGTGGGGTGTAAATAACAAATGATCTTCATGGTCTCTTCCAGCTCTTGTATTTCAGTAATAGTTCATTCTTTTTTTCAGATGACCTGAAGGAATCTCATTGGCTTTGAGACTCACATTTCCTCTCTCCCTTTTCTCTTCCTGCCTTCCTATCTCTCTCTCCCCCTCCATCCTTTCTTCCCTCTTTGTTTCTTCATTTATCATTTTCAGACTACTCAAGTTCCAGGAACTACACACTGGTGATTCTAGGAAAAACTGTATTTTGCAATAAAATAAACACTCCAATATCATCTTATATAGTTACTAAAACATGATCCAATATACAATGACTGGTGATGGACTGATCCAAACTAACAAAATAAGTATTTGTAATAAGATTGAACTAATGTTAATTTCATTCGGAACATTTATTTAAGTACTTAATAAAATGCACATCACTCTAGGTTTGTCTTTTGTTGCTCTTTGAGGGGAAGGAGCAAAACGGTCTCAATTGTATATGGGGATAGGATTGGATGTGTTTCTTTTGCTAAACTTAGACAAGTGAACAAAGTGCCTGAGTGCAGGAGTGTGGATGACGAGTACCTTACAGTTTCAGTCATGCATTTTCTATAAACTAGGAATCAGTCTATTCACCCCGGGGCATGGAGAAGCAGTCAGTGAGTCTTCCAGGATGGTGGTGTTGTGATTCTCATTTCCTGGCACAGCTAAATGCAGGAAACTGGGATTTGGGAGACCCACATTCTAGCATGGTTCTACCTAGTATTACTGTTTGCATTGGAACAAGTTACTTCATTATTCTCTTTTACTATTTTCACCTATTTTAGAAGAGAGGGGGTATGATCGCTGCACTGCCATTTTTAGTGATGGAAGCAAGATGAATTAGAACACGTGACGTGGATATGAAAGTAAAAGCCACGTTGCAAAGTGAAGAGATTTTAAAGAGCATCAAATGGACAGAAACTGAACTTGTTAAGATGGCAAAGACAAACAGAGCAAAGACAGGACGGAGTCATTAGTTTTTCAATTGACCTGTAAGTAATTTTCCATACTATCCTCTAGGAGAAATGTGGTTAACTATGTCATGTTCTTCAAGTCTTTAGAAAGTTTATTTTAAAAGTAAATCACTGGTAAAACTGAAATTTATTTTAGTGACGAAAAAACTGCATTTAAAGAGCATAGCTTTTCCTCATTAGCCACAGGGGACATTTCGTACCCTGTATACGTTATTATTAGCACTTTGCAGCTAACAAGCAACTTTTAAACACCACTCTGCAACAGCTGTAAAACTAAACCTTCCCGTCATTGGTCCTTTCTGCTGAATGTCCAGACATGCAGTGTTATGACATGTAAGAACATCCACCCTAACTTCCTTTCAACTGAGAAAGCTCAAGACGGTAGAAAACGGGGATCGACAAGAATCCACTCCCTTACTGTATACAGTATCTCACTCTCTGATTAGAGCCCACCGTACACTTGTGGAGACAGCGACAGCTGTTTTCTGTCTTTTCATTCCCTTCTCCCATTAATGTTATTTCACTTGTGTTATGGGCTGCACTTTAGATCTAAAAAGAAACATTTAGTTTTATTTGAATGTTTAAATGATTAATGACCCTCTAGTGTAGTTAGTTGTCTTCTCATAATTGCCACAGAGTAAGATGCCATTTACTTTTAAAATCCAGACCTCTGTGTACTATGGAGAACAAATGACAGCTCGGCCACTGGCCACTGTGGAGAAAGTTCACTTTGTAAATTGCATCCATTCCCCCAAAATTCTTTGTGGACCATTTCTTAAATTTTTGGGTCAAAGTCTAGAAACTTTTATTATGGAAAAATCAAGATATTGCCGCCCTGTTCACTGGAGGAGGGTAGGTGTGCACCTGAGAAGTAGAAGATAAAAGGAGAGAGAGGCTCAAATCAATAGGAAGGACCGTCGGGATGGGGCAAGACTCTGTGTTCTTCAAAAGGAGGACAATTTTGCATTTCATCTGAGAGCATGGCACAGCTGTCCACCGAAGGGGAAGGAAGCAGTTATGTGCACCTATCACATAATCAAGACAAGGTGCTTTTAAGTCATAACAGGACCATGTGAGTCTTACACTCTTCTATTTTATACGGCTAAAATCCTCATATCCCAGTGCGAGTCAGAACAGCAGTCTACATAAAACACAGAACTCCTAAAAAGATTGATGTGTACATTTATATAATGGAAAAAGATGTGATGTTTGCATCTCAAGGTTTCAGCAGTCAGTCTAATAATAAGTTTGTAGTGCTCTCTAGTTTTTTGGGAAAATACAAAATACATTAAAGAATAGATTCTAAGGCATTGCTGCAGATATGTTCGGTATGACAAAGGGTAACAGGCAGTAATGGGATAAAAATGGACACTGTCAAACCACAGGGCCTGAGAGTCACCTAGATAGCACTGTCACTTTGTTGTGTTTCTTTTTTTAAGTCTTCTGGCTAAAATGTTTTCTGACTTTTGTCTTGGCCAATTTTGGGCCACACTGAATGTTAAATAAACTATTATTTAATCAAATACAGGCATATTAGTCTCACTCCTGCTGACAACTTCAATTAGAATATTTTTGCTTTGTTAAAGAAAAAAAACCCTCATGATTTTCAAACTGTTAAGGCCTCTGCACAACATCTGGTAACAATTTTTGATATATCCAACCATCAAACTTGTATCTCCGTGAAGTGGTTTATCCTAGATTTGTTTTAATTAGGCCGCCTTTTCTAACTTCACATGGCTTTCAAAAGACAGAATCACTCAGATGTTTTAAGCTGTAAACTTACTGAAAGGTTCAGAGGCTATAATTAGAGATCCACCAAGGTAGACTATTTCTGTTTATTAGCTAGATAGCCAGGTTAATTCAGTTGCCTCTTTGAAAGAATAATAAACTATTTCTAATTTTAGCACATTAAAAAATGTGTAAAAAGCTTAAGGCTCCTCTTGAGCACCTTACTCTTCTTGCTGGTGCTCATATCAAAAGCATTTGGGTCCAACTTTTCAATAGGAACCCACATTCCAAATGTATATTTCTCTTCTTGGGCAGCCCAGTTAAGTTTTGACGTCTTCCATTTAAATTAAGCACAGGTTAGAGAAACATATTGTGAAGACAAGATCACAGAAAACAGCACATACTTGACCAATAAATATAAAAATAAATCTACTTCTAGATTCATTTAAGAAGGCATCTTCCCTCTCTCAACCAGAGCATCCGGTAAGCCGCCGTTACAATTAGAAATTACACTTACCTTGGATGTTCTTTTTTAATATAGTTGCCTCTGTATAAACCTTTGGGAGTATAAAAATCTCCACTCATTTATTTGCATCACAGGCACAGATTAAAGGCAAAAGTAATGTGGAAACTTAAACTATTTATTTTATGAGGGAACTATTTAAAAATTCACTGGGAAAATAATGAAAAATGGCCTCATTATCCCTCTTTTTTGGTGAACCAGGCTTCATGCTACCAAAATAAGTCTCCCAGCTCTGTGTGTGCGTGTGTATGTGTGTGTGTGTTTAGGTTGATGGTAGCCCGTGGCTTTTCTCCACAAGTTTTTGATGTTATTCCCTTTGAAGCACTAGCCCAACTTTATAGCTTTGTATTATTATTAAACTTCTTCATAAATGCAGACAGTCCTCATCGTGGTTCACAAAGCCTAAGAATGTACCCATCGGATCGTTAATATTTTAATCTCTCTGGAAAGAACTGACTGAAAGCAATTGTAGTGAAATTCACTATTTAGTCTACATGATGCAATGCATGTGAATATTTGGAAACACTTGGAGGACTGACCTCAAATGTCATATTTAGATTCACCGGTATTATATAAACAGTCAAATTCTCTGAGTAGATGACACATTGTAGGCAGCAACAAACATGTTCACCTATTGGTTTTCTGAAGGAAAAAAAAAATACATCTGCTTTTCTATTTTTGCTTGCAGGAATGTGGGAGAAAAGAATGAATATTCACCTAACATTTGAAACTATAGAGACTTTCATATTCAAAAATTCTATAATTCTGCCCGTGGCAAGAAACGGGACTTCACCAATACATAAGCAATATATATATGACTTCAAAGGGTTTTACTGTAAATCAGAAATATCTTCCTGGTGAACATAGGGCTCTATCTAGGCAGCAGGTGTGTGTCCTTTTTGTTTAATATTTGGGTTTTTTAGGGCACTGAGTGGCTCAGTCAGTTAAGCGTCTGACTCTTGCTTTCAGTTCAGGTCATGATCTCGCGGTTCATGAGTTTGAGCCCCATGTCAGACTCTGTGCTGACAGTGAGGAGCCTGCTTGGGACTCTCTGTCTCCCTCTCTCTCTGCCCCTCCCCTGCTTGCATTCTCTCATTCTCTCTCTCTCTCTCTCTCTCTCTCAAAATGGGTGAATAAACTTCAAAATATTTTGTTTTGTATGGGGGGGAAATCACACAATGTTGTTCAGCAGGGCAACAAATTAGTTGCCAACATTTAAAAATTGGGTGATCTCACATAAAAATCCATGTTTCTTTCCTAGGTTTCATAGACATTTGCAAAATCTAGTATTACAAGGTTCATTTTTACGTGAGGCAAGAAAGACATAGCTAAGGTGGTTGCAACCGACTCTTTAAGAAGCTGCACTCACCACTTTACTACCTGACCTCTGAGTCTGGGCATTTTACACAAGCTGCTTGGCTTCCAGAAGCATTTAATTTTGTCATGGTAACTTTTAAGTCCTTTGATATTAATTATTCTAGGCTTTTTCTGTCTGACCTGTCTTTGTAATCTGGATGTACTGGAGTCTGCCTGCCTGAGTTCAAATCCTATCTTGACTAGGTAGCTGTGTGACCTTGGACAAGTTGCTTCAACGCACTTCATCTGCAAAAAAGAGATAATAATGGTACCTACCTGACAGGTTGTTTTGAGGAGTAAAGGAGTAGTTCAGTGCTTAGATAATGGTATATACTCAATAAATGTTAAGTTATTATTAGTTATTATTAGTTCTGGTTTCAGACCCTGGTCCTTTCTTCATAATGAAACTCAGCAATCCCACACATCCTGTAACTGGCTGATATCACCAATGGGACAAATATCTAAAATGCATCTCCATGCCTAATATATCTCTATAAATACTTTAACTTGTATAGTTTAGTACCTCTCTCAAATATACACAATGTCTTCAATAGACATCTAAAATATGGGTCTCCCATCTCCTCAGACGTTTAAGGTTCCCCATCCTGTCTCCTTCTCACCCCACCCCGTCCTCACCCCTTTCTCCATTCCCGTGGGATTACATGCCATTCATTTAGACTTTGTACTGTCAGTCTTTATATTCTGGGCTGGAGACTGCTATCTTACCACCACAGTACCTACACAGAGCAGGTGCTCCATATACTCTCATTGACTGCATGAGCAAATGAAGAATGCATCCACCTAATCTAAGTCCTTCTTATCCATAGTTTTTAGGACCAGCTCAACTGGTTCTTCTACCTTCTCTTTCAAGATCTCTCCCTCTCTCTCTCTCTCTCTCTCTCTCTCTCTCACTCTCTCTCAGTAGTTCTCACATTTATAGTATCTTTTTCTATAGTGTTTGTTAATATGGCTAGTTCTTCCACCAAACCAGAAGCTTATAAAGGATAGAGAACACATTTTTTGGGGTCATTTTCCAAAATGCTTTGCAAATCATCAGCACTCCATTATTCAACTGAATAATGCTTCATTTCAAAACTCAACGGCTATTTAAAGAAAATCTTCATTTATCCACAACTGGTTTCTTCCCTTCCACATTACTTGGTAGGCTCCACTGTCCTGAACTTGGCACCAGCTTTGATGACTTCGTCCACCACATCCCATCTTCCTAGCATCAGTTCTTCGTCCACTAAAGATAGCCCCCTGCACTCACACCTTTGCCTTTCAATCCACCAAGAATACCATTTGTAGATTGAATTTCTGAAGAAAAAGTTAATTTTATCACTTTCTTGTTCATAATTTCCATCTTTTCATAACCCAGCAGGTAAACTCCAAAGTCCATTGTTCCATATTCTTAAGGCTCTTTATAATCTCAATTAACTTCCATCACTCCTCCCTGAGCCCTCTGGTCAAACTAGTTCCCTACAATTTCCCTCAAACATCCCTTGTACAATAAAGTAGGTGGATTGGAAAGAAAACACAACCCCCCCCCCCCCGCAAACAGGCCTTGCACATTCCCAGTTCAGTGCATTTTTATATATTGTTCTTCCCCCTTCCCCAACATTCTGAAACCTGTGTAACCTTCGGAGTTCAGCTCAAGAATTCAGACTTTATGAAGCTTTAAATGCTAACTTTGGTTTCTAGCACTTCTTTTAATAAGGAAGCTCCAGGTAACTTGCTTTATTTCTCTCATGCTGTCAAGCCTACATCATCAGCTAGATGAACAGTTTATATCAGCTAGATGAACAGTTTATACTTATTTAGCCTTTTCTTTATGATCCCCCTAAACCCCTCTTCAGTGAGCCCTACTGAACTCCTTCCCTACTCTAACCATGCACCTTAAATCATATTCCTCTTTAATTTAGTCCAGACATACAGGAGCCAAATTGCACCAAAATTCCTTCTTCATTTAAAGAAACAAAAAGAGCCAATGAGGAAATCAAGTGTCTGTTACTGTATTCAAACTGTGACGTCTGGAAGGTAGGACATTATGACTTTCAACTGCTCAGCAAAACTTAGTTCAGTAAAGAATTGAGAAGAATTAAATGGCTCAATTTATAAACCGAAGAGAAGGAAGCTACCAATTTAACTTGAAGACAATTTTTTTCAAAACATTGCTTTAATAAAAGGCTAAAATCATGTAAGGACGGATGGGAGTTACTACAATACTACATTGGTGTTGCACTGTCACTACAAATTTAAGAAATTTACCTACAAACATCAATGCATAAGGGTTTTAATATAAAACATCGCCTGCCATTAACCACAATCTCACTCTTGGATACAATGATAAAAGGATGGATAAAATATATGATGCATATATTTATGATGGTTCTCCTATTAGGGAAATACAATTCTTTCCTGTCAATTTTTTTTCTTTCAAACACTGATTACTTTTAAATTCTGAATTTGGATAAAAGTACTATAACATGACCAAGTAGCTTGCACACATTGGATTTTGTGTCAGGTTGGGTATGGATATGAGGATTACAGTTTGACGTTGCAGCAAAGTTTCTTTTTTTTTTTTTAATAGACTTCACACAAAATCAAGGATGTGTATAGTGGGAATGTTCAAAACACTCAGGTAAATGTCTTTCAAGCTATTTTAGAATTATCATTGACATAAAAAAGCAATGTACAATGTATGAATTACTAGTGTATGTCTATTATTCTCTGCTTTCTCCACAAGAAAAGACTTTGTTTTCCATCAGACCCAAAACATGGCTGCTTCCCCCATCTCACGCTTTCACCTGCACCAGCTGCTTCCAATTACCTGCTTCCACCTGCAGGACCCCTTGAGTTGTACTGAGATTGGTTCCTGCTTCAAAAACAAGCAGGAAAGTGACCTGGGCCTGAGGCAGGAGGCTGCTTCAGTTAGGAGCAAGAGCCTTGCATCAATTTAGTTTCCTGCTTGTTTTTTCTCCTCTGAAATTGTTGGTTCCCCACTCCTGGCCTGGTTTCTGGTCACTTGTTTTTCAGTCCCTGAAATGGGATGGGTGCATCTGTCCTCCCAATTTCAGTCTTCGCCTGCTCCATCCATGACCTTTCTAGACTCCCCAAATGCTAAAACTAATTTATAGATGATGGACACAAGCCTAGAAAGGTTATGGGGATTACAAAATTTCATTCTGACAAAGACAGAATTATAGACTGGACTCCTTATGATTGCTACTTCATACAGTTCAGCCTAACAGAACGCAAAGTTTCTGAGGCTACTAATTCAGGCTGCCTTCCTACTTTACCCTGACTGGTGCCTTCTGATGCTTCACCTCCTCCAGTTTTCCTACCTGCTTTCAATGCTTAGCTTTGCTCTGATCTTCAGGATAGTAAATCTCTTGATCTAGAATAGTGTTTCTCAAAGTGTGGTTCACATATCATTAGCATCAGACTCATCTGGGAGTCCCTGTTGAAAAATGTTTTTGTTTTTGTTTTTGTCTTTTGTCCCACACAAGACCCACTGAATCAGAATCATTAGTTATGAGGTCCATGAATCTGTATTTTTAACAAGGCCCCCCTCGTGATTCTCAGATCAAATTTGACTCATTTCTATCTAGTCTTTTAGCTCCAGTTACACGATGACCTTCTGGATTCTGCTACAGGTTTTTTACCAAACTTATTTACTACCCCTTTGTCCCATACTTGCTCCCAGGTATCTCAGTCTTATGAGCACTGCAACGTAAGACAAAACGAAATTTCCCTGATTTGCTACGGGATTATTTGAAGATAATGGAATTCCTTGTGTGGGAAAACTATTGAGCAATTCAGATTTTCTGCCTATATGTTTTTCTTGGTTTATTTGATTTTTTCCACTGATTCTACAAAGCAAGTATTTCTAAAGAATGAATGTTTCCTTTATGCCTTTAAGAAGTTCACAGGCTTTTGAACTTTTCTCTGAAAGACAAAAGTAATGAAAATTATAATAAAATATGCTTAAAAGTAATACAAAATTATGTCCAGGTGTAATGTAAGCAAAAACAATTACCAATCAAACCCAGTTTGGACTTCTACTGGATTAAACCAATCCTTTTAAACTTTATTGAAATCTTAAATAATGACAGATTTCTTTTGGGGAGGGGCTGTCAAACTTATAATTCTGCTTTAGAAATGATGTGATATTTCCAGAATGCCATATTTTATATATCTCAGAAGAAACGTCAGTAGCACTATTCAAAAATAAGTCAGCAGGTTTAAAAAAAATACAAGTATTTTAACTGTTAACTTTGCTGATTAAATACTTAGAACGAACAAAACTTATGTTCAGTGTCACCTACTATGAAATCACTGTGCAGAGATCTGAGTCCATGCGTTTACTTTCATAATTGTTGTCAAAGTTAAAATGTATTAAACCTTTGAAAACAGAAACTAAAATGTTTCAACTTTCTAAATCACATAAAAGAGAATACATTTTATGCTTGCTTTGCAAGTCTCTGATGTCTCTTTCCTTTCAAGTACACTAAATTACTGACTTGCCGTGAAGACTAACATAAAAGGACCAAGCAAAATACTGTTCACTTACCAAAGAAGATATATAGGCTTGTTATAATAAAGTGCAATTAATTTTCATTTATGTAAGCTAAACAACAACAATACTAGTAAGAACGGCCTTAGCCATGCTCCAAATCTTCATTTCAAAAGAGTCCAAACAGAAAGCAGGTTCACAGAATTTTATTAGTGTGTTTTCTTCTTTTCTACCAACCACATTGCTTGTATTGCTTTAGACATTTTCATTATTCTTGTGATGTTTGAGAAATGACAAAATTAGAGAAGAGGGATCTGATAAAGATAAAGCATGGCACAAAAGCTATAGAGATAATTGCCTTCACAAATCTAGTGCAGTTTTCATCTCTCCTAATTAGCCTCATTACCATACTTTAAGACAGACTAGCAGTCACTCAAGACCCTGTTCTCTTCTGTCAGAACAAGTGCTGACAGCCAAATGGACAACATATGGAAAAGTACCCTCTTTTTAGCTACTCTTCCATGCACTAGGCCTTTGGCAGAAAAGGTGGTCAGAGAAAGTTTCCTAAAATCCACGCTCTTAATAGGCATCTCTAAAGCAGGGGTAGAACAACGTACTTTGAATAGCTCTCTTCACCCCCCACCTTGTCACAATTCTGCGCGTTTTGGTTCTGTATTCTAAGCGTTCTCTAACAGGAATGCTGGCCATTTTCGAAAAGCACGTGAAGCGTATTAGCATACTAATTCTGCTAGACAACTTCATATTTTGGACCTCTTCATTATTCCACAACTAAAATGGAACCCTCACTTTTGGATACCCCACAGTAATTTATTCTCAACATAACTGTGATATATCCTTCAATTCGTTAGAGATTAAATATAAGACTTTCACTGATCACCTTTTGAAAGTGAGTTTTAAATACTAATTTAAAAAATGTCAGGCAACTCTTGAGTACAACGTACCTGTCAGTATTGACTCATTTGCTAGAGGGAAAACATTATGGAATATATAAAGAAAAGGAAACATTTGATGAGCAGCTAATTTTTTTTTTCAATTTTCCGGAAGCCTCACCATAAACATTCTAACAGGTTATTTCTAACTAAATTACTTTTTATAAAGTACATTTTGATAAGATTTAAAAGGTATGTTCAACTTATAATATTGGAAAAGATAACTATTTGAGCTCATCAGTCATAATATTTATAGGATTAATTTCCTACATTCTAAGAAATCAAAATGTTTTAGTTACTTTAATTTTTAACAATTTAGCTAGTAAGGACTCCCAAAGATCCCCCTTCTCAGCCCATTTGTTTATATAATCACAGGTATCTTTCTTTTTCCTGATCACTTTTCCAGGTCTTTCATGAAGATTTTTGCTAGATTTAATTTTGCTTTTGTATCGCAAAACCTATGATGCAATCTCGGTGGCAACAAAATCGGGGAAATGGATTTTCTGCATTTTGCAGTATGGGGAAACTAACCGTCCGTTCAGCGTGACTGAAAAATACCCTGAAGGCCAATATTTACTAAGCATGGCACACACACAGGAGCCTTATTAAAAATCCACGACAAATCTCTCATTGCAAACAAATCCAAAGGCTTCAGTGCTTCTGCAACTGTCTGAGTAATGTTGATTCTGACAGCAGAAAGCTGCTTTCCTACCAATCCAGCAGCCAGCTAGAGGTCTGCTGGCCCCATCCCAAGATTTCATGATTTCTCGTCTGTATTCTTTGCTACATTCCCCTCTTGTCACAATCTACCAGAGATGAAGAATGTAATATTAAGGTGAGGTTTTCTTATCTACCTCTTTAATATTCGAAGGAGATTGGTAAACATCAACTTGCTGGCTTTACTCATCATGCCAGTAAAGATACACATAATTAATGTCGGGCTCCCATCATGCTGTTGGAAGAAACATAATGGTCAAGGCAGCATTCCCACATAACAGGAAATACTTTGAGCTTCACACATAACACTTTCAAATGCATGCTGCTTTCGTGTCACAGTACTACGCAATTTAAAACACACACACACATACACGTGTGTGCGTGCACACACACAAACACTTGCAAGAAAAAAATGTGAGGACATTTCTTGTGTGAACAAAGAGTGTATAGGAACACGATGAACTACACAGGCACAAAGTGTGCAGAGCTATTAGGCTGGGTGTAATGCAGAGTTTTGAGAAGTCCAATTATAAAGTTTTCTTGCAACAATCTGATTATAAATGTAGTGGGTGATTTCTGAAATCTATTTCTTGCACCCACCTATGCTGCCTGGGAAACATCTGTTCTGATCGTGATGTGTAGCCAGAAACTGAATTCCAAACCCAATGTGATGAGATGATCAGCATTCAGAATCTTATGTCGGCGGGAGTTCCTCTGAATGGCACAGACCTCAACAACCATCTGAAATTGCTTTTTGAACATGCTTTTCATTCTTCACGCTATTTAACTTTCAAATGCCTTACATTCCACTTCCAAAAATTAGATAATACAATTAAGCGCCTATGATTTCATGAGGACCACTTAAAACAGAATCAATAGTTAATGCTCTGACTCTTCTAAAACTAACTTTGAGCCCTGAACTTGAAGTAACAGGACACATGTTTCTCTTTTGTACCTTTCCATTTTATAAGTTTAGGATCTTGTGGCTTGGGAAGATCTGTGTCAGGAACTTCTTTTTTTCTCCAGACTTAGGAACTGTAACTCATGTGTCACCCATGCATCCCCAAACACCAATTACACATGAAAAAACAGAGCAGGGAAAAGTGGCTGCACACACATGTGCCTCCTTCTTGCTTCCCCCTCAATAAAAACAAATTAACAGCAGAGCCTTGGGACAGATTTTTAGTGTTCACAACTTACAAAAATTTCATAGATCCATAACACATCCTTTTGGGAACACAGCAAGTTATATATGTTCAAGACCATTACGACAATCTACAAAACAACAAAGATCACAATCAGAATTCTGATGACACAATATTGATGAAATTTTTCCTATTATTCCCAAAGTGTACAAAAGCTTGGTGTGAGTGAACAACTGACAACTATTAGCATCCAGCAAATTCCTCTCTAGCTTATTCTTTTTCACACATTTACCCTTTTATTTACAAGGACTGCATCATGTGATAACTTTGCAGAGAAGTTAAAAACTGCATATTGATGTTAATTGATGTATTTATATGTGCCGTGGTTTATTTGGGTCAATGATACTCTACAGGTAAACCCCTGGCATGCTGTTAATTCACAAAGTGATCCTAACTGCTTCTGAAAAGCGTAAAATCCAAATTTGATTACATGCACACTTAAGTGTACTCTCATTCACTACTTGTTTCTCACTCATTCCAAAATCATTCTTTTTTCCCCCCACTAAATAGTGCATTCTATGTACCAGACATTGTGGTAGGTACATTGTTTTGCATTTTAAATGACTGAACGGGATCAAAGGAGGAGAAGTGACCTATCTCATGCACCGATGCCGCATGTCAAACAAGACCAGGACTGATAAACACATGAAAGAAACAGACAGCAAAAAACGCAGCCACTTTTGCCAATAAACACTCGATCATTTAAGGGAAGTCCCTCCAGAGTTACTGCTTCCTGATTGATGTAATCCTAACCACAGCCTGTGGTCCAAAAATTGCCAATCAATCATGTATACATTACAGGAAAAATTGGGTTAACATGTCTTCATGCTGGTGTTTCAATGATGTTCTGTTCAACCCTGGCACAAGATACCCTTTGCAAAAACGCAGCCTGGTGGTGTATCGTTAGTTTGTTTTCACCTCACCATTTTGTTATGATGTATAGGCAACGAGCCTCCTGTGGCCTTCCTAATCTGAAAATGAGCCAAGAGAAAGAACGTGCTCAGAAGTGTTGAAAGAAAGGCCCATTCTGTGCCCAGGGAACTGCATCTAATACAGGAAATGAACACAAGTTTGCTGTAAGCTGTCCAGCTTCTGAATCAGCTGTTCCCCGCTCAGAACCCTTCTCCCTCCCCCACCCCCACCTCTAAAACCAAGAGCTAAAAGCCAATATTAAAGTTTTGAAAAATGTGTTTTCTTCCTCTTCACCCGTGTTCTCTCAAAGCTGTGTAAATCTAACTTGAATGGTAAGCGGCTTTATTTTAACAAGTGTGAGTTATCAGAGTTCGCATATCAAATTAAACCCAACGAATTCTGGACTTGTTTTAAATTTCAAGCCAGAGGCCCTAACTCCCTGCATTTCACTTGGCGGGTAGCCAGACTTAGTAATAAAGTGCTAAGCAGAAGACAGGAAATACTAGAGAAGTCGAACAATGTTATGACAATGTTTATAACTTTTACAGTCAGGCCTGGTTGCACATCTGCACAACATCAGGCTCTGGTCAGACCCGCAGAGAGGAAACCATTCCTTAGCTGGCAGCGCTTTGCTCCAGCCAGATGTTATCACTTTACTGGTATCTTTTCACCAAACAAAAAAATATATACATTATATATTATGTAATTACATTTCTGAGAAGGAAATGGGGGAGGGGGGCCTCTTGTATGGAAGAAACAGTACCTCAAATTAATTCTGTCCCATAACTGATTTATTCTGAGAGATCTAAGACGGTCCTCAGACAATGGCATCTTTCCCTTTGATGTGATAACGTTCAAACTGCTTTTTTCATAGAGGGGGGAAAAAAGCCTTGTTTGATGCCATACACTGAAATACAAAGGAACTTCGAAGTATCATGGCCTTGGCCTGCTTGGATAAGGCTCAGATGTCTGTAAAATTAGGTGGTCACCTGACAAGTATTTATATAAATGAGATGCTATTAGTGGCGTTTCCTTGAGTACAGATGTAACATAAGAATTTATCATTTTAGTTGAAACTGAGGAAACTAATGTCTCTTTTACTTAAATCATTTCAAGAGCCTGACATATAAAATGTCGCATCACCATTAATAATGCTCTAGATAGATCGGTATGGGAATACATTTTTAACAAACCTAGCCTAACATAAAACCAAACCAAACCAAAAGAGCTCAGTGGTCATTTGGAAAATAGGATTAGCAATACTATACTTTCACATGCCCTTCATCCTCAATTCCTAAAACTAAAGTTGGACACAATCACACATCAATACAGTGTTCACTGGCCAAAGAGAAAAACAACATCAACCAAACAAAAATCCTCTCCATGATTTCAGATCTGTTTCTCAATTTCACTAATAGAAATGTCTGTATTTGCATGGGTGTCTGTGTGAGAGTGGGCGTGTTTGTGTGGGCATGTGTAGTGTCTCAATGCACCTGCCCTACACCTGCCTTCAGAAAATTTATCAATTTATCTCTCAGACAAACTTGAAAGCTAGTTCAAAATGTGAAACACACTGTCGGCTTAGCATCCTGGGAAAACCACATCAACTTTATCAACAATAACTATGAGAGAGATGCATTAAAATGAACATGGTTTTCAAAACACCATAAGGAGCCATGTACCTACTGCAGGGTCAATTATAAGAGTACCAGTTTCCAAAGTACCCAAGCTATAAACAGGCAATGGATTTGGATGAATTTGACTAGATAATACATATGAACTGCTGTTTGCACTGGGATAATTTTTCTCATGGTATATACATTTGGCCCTGCCCACACAAACATACTTGAAGCCTGTGGAGGAGAAAACACTTGCAAGCAAATTTATTCACTTGGCCATTTGATTGGAGTTAAGCTGAAAAGAGGATGTTCAATCCAATGGTTCCCAAACTCCTGTTTATTACTGGTATCACCTTGGTTACTTTCAAAAAGTAAATCTTTGGGCTTTATCTCTAGATCAGGGATTCTATAATGGTATGCTGGAATCTACAGGATATTGGACACTACTTGCCTACTTTTAAACCTCCCCACCCCCCAAAATTTGCAGTATGTGTGCACTTACATTTGACCTGAGATGCACCACACGGCATGTCTGTTGGGCTGAGCAGTGCTGCTTTGCCGACTATATATTCAGTATTTTGAGTATGGCTCTGGGTAGAGCCATTCAAATTGGCTGTCCTAATTCAAATAGTTTTCTAGTAATGTTCTGAATTATTCCTCTAGTACTACTGTACTTCTATGTTATGATTGTTTGTCTTTTCCGTTTTTCAAGTTTTTTGGCTTTTATGCAAAGTAAGCACCACTGTGTATAAGTTGTTTTGACATATTTAATTCCACAAGAGAATTCTAACCACCAATTCTTTCATCAGCATCCACACCACTGCAATGATAGAATACTCTATTGCTTAATATTTTTCTCGGAGCCCAAGATACTGATGGTTGATTAATCTCAATCTGCTACATTCAACAGTGATACTACTATCACTGTACTTTGATGGATTGAATTATTTGTAAATCCTGTAACACTCCTCATTAATTAACTCTATGGATTAGATGTTTGCCAAGTTAAATTTTATTTTGTCCTTTTCATGAAATCCACAGAATTAACTTGAAATATAGAATCTTTCCAAAAAAGAATTCTATGTAACAGGGTATAGGACATTAAAAGATCCTACGTTCTAAAAATTGTTACAACTTATGAAATCTTTTATAACACAAACATGTCACCTTAAAACTCTGTATACTTTAAAAACATTCCTGGCGCACCTGGGTGGCTCAGTCGGTTAAGTATCTGACTCTTGATCTTGGCTCAGGTCATAATCTCACATTTCATGGGATCAAGTCCCACATCAGGCTCTGCGCCTGATATTCTCTCTCTCCCTGTCCCTCCCTCGCTTTCTCTCTTTCAAAAATAAATAAAAACAAAACATATTCCGCTTCCCCTAACGTTTCATTATAATCCATTACTAGATTATTGGTTGAGATGTGAGATCTCTGTAGGCCTTAGGCCTCCAGATTGTATGTGGATTTTTTCTTTTCAAGAACCCATATATCTCGATCAAATTAAACACCATCATTTGCTCCAAGTTCTTTTGTGTTTTTCAAGGGCTCAAGAATTCATTCCAAGAATGAATGCAAAAGGTCTGTTGGTATTTTCACATTACTTTTCTTGTGCATATATAATAAAGCATATAATATTCTCCAGAGTTGTTCTCACTGCCCAGCTCTACAATAGTCTAATTTAATGGGCACAAAATGCAGCAAAGGTGAAACAAATTTAAGTGACTATAAAACAGCCATGCCTGCATCAGAGTTTCATTGCACATGAGATGTCTTACGGTGCTCCTCTGTAAGACATTCTGTCCGGGTAACCTGAGAGGTTATGATTCAGTAACAGGAGGTTCATGTTTTAATATTTAATAGACCTAGCATGTATTACCTAATAATGGAAGCTATTATTTATGAGTGCATGTTAATTTTTTAGCTTATACACATTGTTTCTGTGGTTTCCAAACTTTTTATATCAGTGAAGCCCTTTTTTCAAACCTCACATGGGTGCCCAAGACCTATATAATTAGTGTAAGTGAGGCTGCTAAGGGAGAAGGTCTGATGGATTCTCAGGGTTCCACTGGGCTTGCGCAATTCAGGCGGTTTGGGGAATCCTTGCTGAACACCAATGCATTATTAACAAACTTAAACAGGGGAAACTGAACTCATTTTCAAGATCCTGAAACAGAGCTGAGAGACTGAATAATATATCTAGTAAGTTTCAAATCTGGCTTTTTTTCTTTTGTTCTCCAAGGCCAGAATTCTTTTTTTGTAAGCCATATGGCTTCTTTTTGAAAGAGGAAAATACTTTCTTTCACAGTGTGTAATATATGGGCAATGTATTTTTACAAGCAAATGCAAATTTTTCTAGATTAAAAATTAGCCAACCTATGATGAACCTCTGTATATATCCTATTTGATTCTAGCTGACCTGGGATTATATGCTTTAACTTCTCAGGGTATTACTCCATTACTTCAAAATTTTTACCCCTTCCTTTTTTTTTTAAATACACTTTATTTTTATTTTATTATTTCATTTTTATTTTATTATTTCATTTTATTATTTTATTATTTATTTTATTTCACAGAAAGAGAGAAAGCGAGAGCACAAGTGAGGGAGAGGGGCAGAGGGAGAGGGGAAGCGGGGGGAGGGAGGGTGGGGCAGAAAGAGAGTGAGAGAGAGAGAGAGAGAGAGAGAGAGAGAGAATCCTAAGCAGGCTCTATGCTCTGTGCGAGCCCGACACAGGGCTTGATCCTATGACCCTGGGATCATGACCCACACTGAAATCAAGAGTAGGACGCTCAACTAACTGAGCCACCCAGGAGCCCCAGCTCCATCCTTCTTGATGATTCAGGTTTGATAATGTTTTTTGTTCCTAAATTCTAACTCTGATCTAGAACTTGAATTTTACTTTAAATCTTTAATTAACCTATAGTATATTGTTAACTTTTAAAAATTTATTTTTTAAGTAAACTCTGCACCCAACTTGGGGCCCAAACTCACAATCCCGAGCTCAAGAGTCACATGTTCTACCGACTGAGCTAGCCAGGCACCCCATATACTGTCAACTTAAAATAAAAATTTAACGTTTATTCATTTTATTTAAGAGAGAGAGAGACAGAAAGAAAGAGAGCACACCCACAGGCGCACGTGTAAGCAGGGTAGGGACAGAGAGAGAGAGAGAGAGAGAGAGAGAACAGAGCGAGACAGAAACAGAATCTGAAGAAGCCTCCAGCTCTGAGCTGTCAACACAGAGCCTGACATGGGGTTCAAACTTATGAACTGTGAGATCATGACCTGAGCCAAAGTTTAACACTTAAACTGACTGAGACACCCAAGGACCCCACATATTGTTAACTTTTAAAAATGCATTCTTTAAATAAAGATTTACAGGATTCAAATCAATGATAGCTAGGAATTATGAAACAGAACCAAAAGATTTTAGAAATGAAATGAATTTAACATCTTGTCCCAAACTACTCACTTTGGCTAAGGCCATCTTAAGATTTATACATTGAAGTGGCACCTGGGTGACAGAGTCGGTTAAACAACTGATTTCTTGACTTCAGCTCAGCTTATGATCTTATGGTTTGTGAGTTCGTGTCCTGCCTTGGGCTCTGCTCTGGCAGCACAGAGCCTGCTGGGGATTCTCTCTCTCCTCCCCAGGTCATGGGCTCTTTTTTTCAAAATAAATAAATAAACTTAAAAAAAAGATTTATACATTAAAAAGTGTCTGGACTATGTCTCAGTATATTTAAATGTATGAAAATCATAAAAAATAATAAAATATATGGCTCCTCTATTTTACTTCCCAAGCAAATTCATATGCACAACATGGGCACACTTTTTCTTTCTTTGATATAATAAAATCCTCACCATTTGAGATCATTTGGTTCTAAATTTGTTAAGAAGTTTGCTATGAGAATGACTGCAAAATCTTAATTAGAAAATACATGGAAATATATATTTTCAAGAAGTGTTCTATTCAAATCAGTGCAATCCAGCATCTAGTAATGAGCAAACTTATTTGCTCATTTAACAAGTATTTACTGAGGGTTTATGAGTTGTTAAGACAAAAATTCTTGCTTTCATTCTAGTGTGGGAGAAAAATGGACCAAGTACAGTGGAGAACACAGAAATGCATAAAACACTGTTGTCCTAAAAAAGAGAAAGCACAGTGTGTACCTAAATAGTATTAACACAAAGAAAAGGAAGTGGTTAATTTAGACTGATTAGATAAAGTACAGTAGCTTTAAAGGTAAAGAACTTAAGTTGATTCAAATTAAAATATAGTTGGCTTTACTTTAAAGGTTAAAAAAGAAAACAAAAACAAAAATAGAAGAGCACTGAGGCTGGCCCATACTCAGTATTTATAAAGATGGGAATGGTGAGCAGTGTTCTGATTGCCCAACAGAAGACTTTAGTGGTTGGCGAAGCTGGACGGACCGTGAGTTGGAACCCACGAGAAAAAGTGGGTGAAGAGCGCTGAATGGCTCAGTAAGAGGGCTGGTGTGGATTACTCCAAGTAAGGAGAGCAATTCAGGGGTTCTGTGCTGGGTCTAAAGTAGTCTTGTTTGTGCGTTAGGCATGGACCTTTGTGGGAAGTCTGGATTATGAATTGGAGAAGTAAAAACTGCAGCCTCTTTAGGAAGTCTATGGGGTTCTGATGACTAAGCAATGACAGAGACAACTGAAAGGAGGGGTAAATTCAAGAGAAATCTTGGCACAACATGAAATCACATGACTTTTAGTTCCTTTTCAGCCCCCATGCTCAGTGAGTGGATGTGAGGACATGGAAGGGAGACCGTCAAAGACAAGGTTCCCTAGGGGAAATGATTTGGTAGTTAACAGAATGGCTCACAGAAGGCAGAAGGTTGTGCTCTTGGACTGTTTATAGTGTTCCAAAAATAGAAGCACTAGCAAAGCTCAGAAGATTTTGTTTTGTAAATGGTATAAGGCATATTTGAATCTAGATCTCTTAAATGAGTATTTGGTCTAATTAAAAGGAAATACCATCAGTGTAGTCTTAATATACACAGTGCACTTTTGTGGGTGTCATCTTTGAGCAGACAGGGTTGGATGCTTCATGGTGATGGCCCCTTCACTCCCAACAGGCTGTGTTTCTAGTCAATAATGTTGCTATACTTGAATTCAAATTTTAACAATACACTTGTAGAAAATCACTGACTAAATAAACGAGTAATCATTTATTTACTGCACATTTAGGAACACAGAACTTAGAACTTATAGAAGCTGTTTTGAAAGAGCAGGGTATTGATTAATTATGGTAGACATTTATAAAAATTCTATTTTAAATTAAAATTGTTTATGGAGAATTGAAAACTTTCACCATGAAAAAAATACATCCTTTCAAAACTATGTTTAAATTCTATCTTTAAAATACAAGCTAAAACCATTAAATTAATTGCAAAGGCTAGCATTTTTAATATATGGAATTGTTCTTGCAGGTTTGTGATTTTCCAATTCATATATTAATTCAAGCTAACTGTTCAAAACAAAACCTTGTTTTGGTGTTATCCAATGGGTAGATAAAATTAACTTGTAATTTACGATAAACAAATAGTTAATAAGCTAAGATCCTAAAAAATTCTTAAATACCCATCCATTGCTTTGTTTACATTTTACCTTACTGAAATTTTTCTTCATGGTAAAAAAATTAAACTTTAGGACAATGTAAGGTAAGATACGAACATATGTGAATTGTGAAAAGGGAAAAGAACTTAAAATACTCTAAGAGGAGTTAGATATATTCCATGAAAACCTAAAAGAGCCTTAAATGTCACTGTGAATGAAAACCATTAATTAATTTGTTGGTAACTAGTCCTCCAAATGGATTTCAATTCATTATGACTATTGGTCAAAAGAAGTACTTTCTCATTAAAGGTACTGATTCACAGCTTAAAAATGAATTTGGCTCACAAGTCTTCTTAGCTTTAAATTTTACCTTTTCTCTCTTTTTTAACCAATTCATATTTGATGAGAGCTTGCACTGCACTGTATTTCCCAGTTTCAACTGGTGATACATCTAAGTCAGCTCCCTATTCACCTGGGTTTTGAGCCATTCTTCCAAGAGGATCAAGATCAACAACCCCGGAACCACAAAAGGGTGAGCGACAGTATAATTTTCTTACCCATAATAATGGTTTTGTAGAATGACAAAGTTAAATGAAAACCAAGTGAGATGATAAAACTATGATCCCCAAAGACTATTAGATTGTTGATTTAGTGATCTGTTAAGTGGAACTGCCTGCCTGAATTTCTGAATTGTGAACAGGTGTTTAGGTGTGCAGACATTTTAATGGAGTTACACTATGAAATCCCTATGCACTACTTTGATTGTTTCCCATATGTAGAGCATAATCAAATTCAGACCACTGAAGTTATCCACATGTCTCTGAAGCTAGGATTTTGTCAGCATATTGAATTATACAAATGGATAACTATGTCTTTTCTGTAGACTGGCTGAGTAAGTAAAAATTGTGCAGAAAGATGGTCAATCATATACAGACTTCTAAAAAATGATACATGTGTAACATAAAATTGTATATATAATATATACATAATATGTATTTCAATAAAATACCAGTGAGTCTTTTTTAAGGACATTAGCTACCCATTAATAATTAGATTTTTAGTGTTTGTTTGTTTGTTTGTTTAGAGAGCAGGGGAGGGGCAGAGAGAATGGGAGAGAGAATCCCAAGCAGACTCCATGCCCAGTGCAGAGTCCAACAGGGGGGCTCCATCTCATGACTTTGAGATCAGGACCTGAACTGAAATCAAGAGTTGGACGCTTAAACAACTGAACCACCGAGGTGCCCCAATAATTAGATTTTTTTAATTACTGGAAAGATATTGAACATCAAGGAGGGAGTCTATCTCTTTTGTTTACTGAAATATCTCCAGTGCCTAAAACAGTGACCCACACATAAGAGGTGTCCAATAAATATTTGATAAATGAATGAACTGCAAATAACCCATCCTTAAATGTAATCACCTGCTCAGTTAAATTTATGATCAGACTGCCTATTAAGAATATAATTCTATTTTTCTGAAATATTACTATCTTAGTTTATCTAGTACATATAATCCACACACACACACACACACACACAGCAGATTCAACATGATTAACTTATTGAAAGTTCAGTGTGAAAAGTTCTATCATATGGTTAAAGTTGGTATTTGAACCTTAACTTCAAGTTCTTCTGGACTTAAAATCAAAAATCAGATTTTTTTTCTATATAACCCCTAGGGTTTGTATAACTTCACATTATAGATATTTCCTCTTTATTTTATTTTCATATAATAAAGTGCATTGAAATAACATTTACTAGAGCATTATTTTAATGAACAAAATGTTGCTACCAGATTGCAGCAACAGCACATTGGTGGCAGGATCATTAAAGGAGCCACGCATGTTATCTAGAAACGAGCTTTTTTCTTAGAGTCAAGCCTTATCACCACGTTAAGCCTTACAACCAACACCATGATTATTCACTTTCTACAAGCTTTAAAACTGCTTTTATTCAGGGAAAGGTCTAAGAAGCAGTTTGGATAATTAATTTTCTACCACCTCCCCCTATACCCTCTGAACCCTTTGTGGGATGAATTTATTCAAACAACACTACCCATTTATTGATCACCTGTTATATTCTTCACCCTCGGCACATGCAATGAGTAAGAGATAGTACCTGATATGAATATGTTTATCTTGTGGTTGAAACCAAATGATGTAACAAATGTTTTAGAAATGGCCAATAAGTAGCTACAGATGTATCTACAATACAACAGTATTAGCAGAGTGGTTAACAGCAGAGTGGTTAATAGTTTTGTCTGAGAGGTTCACCGAAGTCTTCACAGTCTCACAAACAGAAGAGTAATAAAGGCTGAATAAATAGTCCTGGCTGAATTCTCTCTGCATGATATAATATACAATGAAAAATCTGAGAATTCTAGGTAGTAACAGATCATTCAAAGACTATTGATTATTAACTCCCCATGTTTCAGGTAATGTACTAAATGCTTTATATGTATTAAGGATAGATGGATGATAAATACATATATACATACATACATAGGTAGATAGGTGATGGGTAGTTATAGATAGACCATCAATTATATATTTTGTTAAGGGAATTAATAGTTTGTATTATAATTATTTGTTTACATAGATGCTTTCTCTCTAAAGACCATGAATCCCTTGTGGACACAGTCTTATTCATCTGTGTGTCCCCAGAAACACCTAAGGATCCTTTCCCATGGTAGGCATTCCATAAAGGTTTCTTCAACTAATGAACACCTGAACCAACAATCTTTGTGGCATCTCTCAAGTCAATTAATATTCTATACCTCAGATTTTCTCAATCTAGTAGGCCTCTAAGGGCCTTTTGTGTTAAAAAAATATGATAAAGTTTTTCCTCAAAGTTCCATATTAACTGATTTCTACAAACTTTAGCTATCGGGGTAAGAAAGAGAACATAGTTGTTTCAAGGTATGAGTAAAAGCTGCCTGTACATCCTTTATGCTTGAACCTATCCATTCCAGAGTCACAAAATGTTCATTAATTGCCTATAGGTCCAGATCTATTTTATGTTCCTGAAAATTTTTTAAATTAGTAATTATTTCAAACACATCAATATAAAAATAACATAATGAAAGCACAATCTAACAGATTCTAACCTTAAAGCAAACAAACAATGTGCACCACAAATAAATCAAAGTCACTATCAATGGAGAAGAAGCTTCCTGTTTACCTGTTTCAAATACTTTTCTTCTTTCTCCTCTCCAAGAGGTAACTATTATCCTCCTACTTTCCTATACCAAAAGAGCAAAGCCTACAGCCAGAAGTGAATGAAATTCATAATGAGGGTATTCTGAAGAAACATGAGCTCACTCTCAAAGCCTCAACAATGCCCTGGGTCATCACTACCGATCCCCAAGGTACAGGACAGTTCCCAAGCAACTCTGATGCATGGAGAAGATGGCAGAAAGATCTCTGCAGACAATATAGCAGCTGCCTGGGTAGAAAAATCATTGTGACTACTCATCACCACTTTACATGAGGGCTTCAACCAACAGACTGGGAATTTACAGTGTAGCAAGAAGCAGAATAATGCAGTGGTCACGAGCTGGGGCTTGCTGTCATTGCTGTTGTGTTGTGACCTTGAGCACATTCCTTAACCTCTTCTGTACATCAGTCATGTCATCTATAAAATGGAGATGACAAATGCATTTACCTGATAGAGTTATTCAGATTCAGTGGATTAATGCATGGAGGATGCTTCCAAGAGTATCTGGCACATAGTTGAGTGCACAATTAATGTTTAAAGTTATTAAATTCTAGGACCACAAACAAAATTTTACAAAAATAAGTGTTATTTCCTCCCATCATCTTCAGAAATCTACCAGAGGCATGTGCCTCCTCAGAAAAGAAAGTACACTTTGGCGAAACACACTAATCATTAGAAATCATGTTCTGTAGTGGTCTGCCGGTGTGGACAGTAAAACATGAAAGGCCAGGCAATCTTGCTTCTAATCTCTGTTCATTTATTCAATGCCCTTCTTGAGCAGCACCTAGTACACACCAGTCAGTGTGGTGTGCACTAGGGATACGGTGGATGAAACCATGGAGGACACAACTGCCCGCAATCCTATTTTGAACACATAATGGCACCAAAATTTGGCTAACGGTAGGATCCTTCATTTGCTCTCACAGAATGTTTACTCTTTCTTAGCCTCACCTTTCTCATTCATAAAATTAGTGCAGTAACACTTGCTGTCTCTTCTTCATGTTGCTGTGGGCTTAAATAAAACCATTTCAATAACCGCACTTTGTGAAAGCCGAGACATCATCTGAATAAAAGCGTTCATGATATTGACACTTTGGCTTGGTTGCTGAGATATGTTCACTTAGAAATATTTTCAAGTCTTTCCAGGCAGGGAATGAATCGTGAGAGCCATGTGTTTCAAAGCTTAGGTAGAAACCTATGTGACAACCACAATCTCCTTCACGCGGACTGACCGTACGTGCCTGAAAACAACACTAGATATAAAAATTAAGTTTAGTATAACTGACTTGAACACCAAGGGAAAAAAACATTCATTCTTTTCTGATAAATTTAACTATTTTATCTTTATAGGAAGAGTGAAATAAAAAGTAATGTCTTTTGCCACCCTCCTCATAAATTCTGTCTAAATTCCTAGACACAACAATGAGCAGAATTCATGTAAATACTCCTAACCTTAAAGGTCAGATTTGGGGACCTCATGGAGTGGTGCAAGAGAGTCTGGCCAGCTGCTGACCATACTCAGTGGATGAAACCAAATATCCATCTCCAGGCTGGCAAGCCTGGAAACCCTCATTACAGGAACTACCCACTTTGCTAAAAAGGAACAGGTTATTAAAAGTGTTCCACTGATTGCAAGCTATCAATTATTCAAAACCATTTAATTGTGAAATAATTTTAAATGTTAAAACAACTTAATAAATAAATATTGTAAAAAAGGGAATATTCCCCAGCCTGAATATTCAATTTCAGTTTTCCTTATTTTAGAACTAGCTTCCCTTAGAAGAAATGTAGTACTACTGATAGCTTACAAAGTACAAGTTTTTGATTTTGTTCCAAAGCTAATACTTTAATAAAATATATAATATAACAAATATAACATTGAAATAAATTATATCCATCTTTCTATAAATTAGTTTATAGATTGATTTTAAGTACCTTGCTCTCCAATTTGGGGTTTTAAATATTTAAATTGCTTGCACATGCTCAATACTTTGTCTCTTCTAGGTAGTTAGCCTTGACAGCTGTTTATTATAAAAGGCAAAATAACCAAATAGATGCCCTGATATATATTTTGTACTCCTGAGTTGGCTAAGTCATTAATTTTCAATTAATAAAACAGTAAAATACAAGTAATAGACCAGAGAATTTCCCATTTTTAATTAAGCTTCTTATTTTGGTTTTTCCTCCCATTATATCACCATATTATATAATCCCAATGCTCTGTCCACCCTGGCAATCAATTTAACTATAGTATTATTTTCTGGTTTTGACTCTATACAAAATGCTAGGATATTGGGTCAAATGTTCCATAACCTACTTATCACTGGTTATTCTTAGATAAAATTTAGCAGAAAAAGTCAAAAATTATAATGATGGATATACATCAGAGCTGCAATATAATTGCACACAACCTATTAGGAACCCATTTGAACTCTGATAGAGTGGTTCATTATTTGTGAATGTCTGACAAGAGCACAATATTCTCAGCAATATTTTATATGATATAAAAGGTTAGGGTTGAAAAATTAGCAACACAAATGTCACATTTACTTCCAGCAGGAAATGTGCAACAATATGTGACAATACTGAATAAAATGTTGAAACATGTTTTCCTTTTGTTTTACTTTACTCATTTTTGTAATACAACACTGGTTACTGGAAAATGCCTTACAGCTTTATTCAAAACACATGTTCAAAGATTTGAATGAAAAAACTTTGACTCTCTTTGGAACATCTAACCGATATATCATTTGTGAGCTTTAAATTTTTTCTTACTGTCAGGAACACTTTTATGTCTTTAAGATTTATTTAAACTAGTTTATTATATAATGAAGCTTGTCAGATCATAGGAACAAAGTCAAACAAGATGTGCTATATCAAAGTATAACATTTAACATATAGATTTAAGTATACATATCAAGTACAATGCAATCAAGCAAAGTTTAATCTGAAAATGCAAATGTTTCAGATTATTAAAGCCACATCTGTCCTTTGAAGCACAATTTAGACTGTTTATCAAAAAGCTATGTGTAATTATTCTCTCCCACCCTAGACTTTGTAACAACAGATTTCTTTTCTTAAGAACTTTTCAATTTCACTTTAGAGCTGGGGTTTTAAAGACTTAACCACCAAAGAATATAAGATCACAAATGGAAAATTAAAAATCTTTACAATGTGTCCTATTATAATTGCTATGTTTTGTTGTTGGTAAATTGGGATAATATTTCAAAAGGCATTTCTCCAGGGTTTAAGAAAAAATCTAAATGCTTTTGGAAATCAATTCAATGTAGTCCTAGCTTCAAAAATGTGGGCTTAAACACATTATTAAAATTTTTCAATATAAAGTTTTATAATACATTTGGCTTTCTTGGCTTTGGCCAACAGAAACCATCAAAAGCAGCAGTTTAGCTGGTAAAGTGTAGCTCTGAAGCCTTAGGAGAAACTAGGACAGAGCTTTGAGTTCTAAGTCCCTGAAGTTCTCAAATCTCTTCCTCTCTCTCTCCATCCATCCATACATATATATGTGTGTGTGTGTATCATACATATATACGCATATATGGCTCTGTTGTATTCTCTAATATACATCCATTGATCTAATATATATATACACATATATAAAACAGAAAAGATACATAAACCATCCTCAGTAATATTACTACATCTGAACTTCTGGGAATAAAATGAGTTGTTGCAATGTTATTCTAGAACAGACCTTGTCTCTGTGTGAAAGTATGATCTGGTACTGCACACATAAGAACTGAATATGACACAGAAGCTTTGGGTACTCATTTACAAAATCTACTTCAAGATGAGAGCTCAATTTATCTTTGATTATAAAGGCTCACATGAATGCCAGTCTTATCACAAAGCAATTAATTTATAAACTAATTGGCTTCTCTGACACCTATTACGGCAAAGTTTAAAAATTAAATATGTACCCTTAAGCTGAAAAAATAATTGGGAAGTTTACTGCACTCAGGAATAGAGATCCATTGCTTGCGACTCTAGATCATTAAGGCCACCTCTACAAACGTAGGTAGTTGCAATCATAGCACACACTCCGCTTGTGAAAGATCGAGAACTCACAAACTGCTAAAACTATAAACTCCATGCACTGCCTCCTCAGTATTTCAGGCTTAATGTATAAATTATAATCTGGCTTCAGTAATCACCAGGGGACAGAGGCAAAGGGTGGCCTAAAGGAGCTTCTGCTTGACCTCTTAAACTTTTTCAATGTGGACTTAGTAGTACCTCTGTGACCCCACAGGCAAAGGAAGCATGAATGCTTGCTAGATGATTGTACTAATTTTCTTCTTAAGAAAATGCGGTCAGTAATGTGATTGAAAGGCTAATTCTGTAATACCATAAACTCTGTCCTAATATAGTCGGAAAAAGATTGTTGACAAACGCAATATAGGTAAGTGCTTTATTTCCTTTCTCTTCATGTTTGTGAGTTTGAGAATTTTTCTGAAACCTGAATGTAAAGTCTTCAAAATCATGAAAGGGCTGCTAAGGAAACACAATCCAGTTTCCATACAGGAGAAACAGTATGTTGAAGAGCTTAAGTCACAGGAGAAACAGTATGTTGAAGAGCTTAAGTCTTAGGAAACGTCTGAAACCCTAAAACCCTCTTAGATACTGGCTATGGGTCTAGAGCTGCTACAGGTAAATCAGGGTAAGGGGGGAGCAGGCCTCGGGAGAGCTGACGAAGGACTGAATTAACCTGCAGGTTGAGGAGTGACTGCTCTTTTCACTTCCCTTCTATTTTACAAATGCCCAGAGGCATTCCCACAGTGGAACATCTCGCAAATTCTAAAAATAAAGTAATAAAGTTTGATTCCTCAACTTTCACAATATTTTGACAGATTCTTCCAACTTTAATTTCCTTTTGGTAATGGTAGTATGATTTGCATTATGTTACATTGCTTCATTTCACCATAAAAAATTCATCTCTAGAGAACTGCTCTGAAATTATGCACTACTTTCAGAGACCTCCCCTCAGAATTGAATAAAAATAATTTTCTCATTGAAATCTTATATTGTAATGGTAAGATCTTACTGTAGACCCATATTTGAAGCCAGGTTTGACTTTCCTTAAAGAAGTTTTGAATGTTAGTTCCTTAACAGGTTCTTATTTCCCCTCCCCACGTCATTTACATAAGAGAAATGACCAGAACACATTTATTTAAAATCTGGAGAAGTTACAGAATTCTGGAGAAGTTACAAAAACAAAAACAAAAAATCACTTTCAATGTTAATTGGTTCCTCATATAGAGAGGTGGGGTCCTTTGTGTGTGTGTGGGGCAGGGGCTGTGGGTGCAGAAGAGACTCTTAAAAAGAGCAGCTCTGGCGCATGGAAGATAAAGCAGTGAGCACAACGTTTATGGTAAACCTGCTCTGTGACAGAAAACTGCTCCAGAACCACTGCCTTGCTAAGGAATCAGCAGTCCAGAGGTTCTACCGGAGAAACCCCTTGAAAGAAAGGAGTTTGTTGGCTTTTTATAAAAATAAACAAATCCCGTCCCTTCCAAAAAATTCCCACCAATATTCCTAATCTGCCTTTTATTACACAAATACAGCCCATTTACTCTGAACTTCTTTATGATCTGAATTGATCTATGTGTATCAGAGAGTCAAGACAGAAAGTTAGCGACATTGAAGGGCAGGGGAGGGCTAGGCTAGTAGAGTGTTGAAAATGATGTGAACAGATAGGAAAGGGGAGAGACGGGAATGTGATTGCTGGCAGACTCTAAGGTCAGGGAAATAAGACCGATGTTCAACAGGATAGGAACGCAGCCTGAAACATATAATTTCTTACACTACTCTTACCTCACTAGGTGAATAAGCCCATGCTTCCAGCACACCTAAACCTTGTCTGCTACCTAAGCAAGAAGTGTCATCACTTTTCCCCATGCTGATCACAGCTGAACTTATTCCTCCGACTGAAGGAAAAGCTCTGTAACAGTGGGTGCAACGGAGATGGGAGCCAAGCACAGCCCCACAGCACAAGATGAGAATTACTGAGCCATCCACCTCCGTGGCCGACATTTCTAGAGCTTTCTTGCCTACAGAAATTCCCCACAAAGATTCTACCACTACCCGTGATAGCACCCTTCTCTAATGAAAAGTGACAAATCAGAGCACTATTTTTATTTCTGAGTTTTAATTTCCAAAATACTAATGCCACAATTATTCATGTAACTATAACTCATCAAGATCTGCATATATATTTTTCAATTCATGTTTTAAAATAGTCAACTTTCAATTATCTTCAAAGGATCAGATATCCTGCAGTTTACTTCTGACAAATCATCCATTTTATTGTCTCTGACATTGTTACCAACTCTGCTTAATTAAACGTTTACTTACACAAATGGGATATTTGCTTAATCTAACCCAGGATTTTAGGAGGGAGAAATGCTTTAGGAATAAAAACAATTTCCTTTGTGCATATGAACCACTGGTACTTCTGCATGAATGCTGACTCCCAGAATGAAGTGGAGGTAGTGTTAAAGTTGATTAAAAGGACAAGGTGGAAAACATAGGCAGTATTTCCAGCCCTTTCATGAGACACATATTAACTATTTGGTTACTGTGTCTGAATTAGGGAGAATTTTCAGATTAGAGACACTCTCCAACAAATGATAAAACACCCTTGCCAAAGTTAAATAGAAGGGACTTTGAAAAGTTTCTTACATCTAAACAGCACAGAAAGTCTGAAGAGTGGAACTGGAACAGAGTCGCTACCTTGCAGCCCATCGGTTTGAAAAGCAGGAGAATGCATGTACACAGATGTGAAAAAGGGATATACATAGTCCATTACTTGTTTGCTTCAAAGTCATCAGAGTTTAGTTAACATACACACATGCCTGTGTGCATGCTGAACCAAACAAAACTCCCATTTGACAAGATGAAACAGTGTGAAGTGGCCCAAGATTCTTATTCACAGTTGCATAACAGGCTCCTTGATCTGCAATATGCTTGGCAGCAATAGCAAGAACAGATATTGTGCAAGTTACAAATTAACTAGAACGTCATTAACCAGTGCTAAGAAGACAGTGCCTGGTGTTGTCTTCAGTAAATTGGCTATTTGAGGAAAAATTTTTCCTAGCTATGCCTTTGCCCATAATGCCCCAGTGAATATGGCCACAATCATATTATCACTTCTCTTCCAAAGAATATCAATCAGTTAAAAAAAAAAATCAACCACTACACCACATCAATGCTACCCACTGGCTAGAGACCTAGTTCAGTTCCTTTGAAAGCTTCTGGAAAAATACATTTCTCAATTAATTTCATAAAAGACTATTACGGAAACCAGACTGAATATTTCCATGTCCAGCCTTGTAAATGTTTTGGTCATTGATAGCTTGACTATCTCTACGATTGGGAGAAAAGGACAGGATTTTAAAGGACGATATCTCTTTACTCTGTTTCCCTAGCCACAAGGAATATGAATTTCAAGAACTTTTTAAGGATTTTTCATTTATGTATTCTCCTTTTTCTTTTTCTAGTAGCATTATTAGGGCTTCTACTGGCACAGTGAAACGTTTTATGGGTCATCAATCTTAAATCTCATGTGCTGCAATGTCCTTTCCAAAAGATGTTAAATGAGAAATAATACCATGCAACAATTAAAATAATTCTATGCAAGAGTTGATCACTATCCAAATCTGAAAACATGGGATTGTTTACTTATTCTTGTATTGCATTTATTTAAGCATTATAATCCATGCTTTTACATATTTAGAATACAACTACACATGTTGATATACAATTCCATAAAAGATAGTTGTTTAATAATAGCCTTGTCAATGAATGTGATGTATCTAATATGGACAAAATAACAAGTATTGGTGTGTTATTATAATCAGATATCTGTTTAGTTTTTTTAAAAAACTATGTGCTTCCTTTGTCTGGTTAATGTAGTTTTATTTAAAATATTTTAACATTAGCCATTGAAATGGAAGCCCTTTTTATTAATTATGATAGCAGTACATATCATTATTGTATAAAATGTAAACAAATGCAACCAAATGGGTAACAGGCAGCTACCAAATTAAAGTTAATAAGCAACATATCTATGGCTCATATTCTCTGTGCCAAAGATGAGAAAATGCATTAGGTTTTATTACTCTGCATTCTGGGGAAGTTCCTTTCATTTTGTATTTTAGATGATTTCACAGATATTAAGAATTCCATTAGATGAAGTTGATCGTCAGCCAGTTTCTAACTTTTCAGAGTTTATTTCTGGGCAGAGGATCTTTGCTTTAAATGGGGGCAGCAGTTGTCTCTATAACATAGCGCTCTGCTCTTAGGATGAACACGGATATCCCACAAAGATGTGGCTGACTTGCCCAGAATGCACTAGTGTATTTGTTTGCAGAGCACGATGCAAGTTCACTGGAAGTCAGGTCAGTGCAATGTTTCAATACATATCTTTGTAATCCTCAGAGCTCTAGGGCATGCACTACACACGATTTCCCTTTTAGTTACTGTGGATCTTTCCTTCCATGTTTCTTCAGATATTTAGAAGAGAGGCGAAGAAAAAGCAAAGCATCTTTAATTAAAGCATTCAAAATGATACCTGACCTTTCACTTTTGTTGACCAAATGGTTTATGCTTTTTTCAATCACTGCCATCTATCATCCTTAATTAGCATCTACCCAATAAAACAGCTCACTTCTGAAGTATATTAATTACTGTTTTACGACTTTGGTTCCTATTATCTTAGCTGTACAGCAACAACTATAAAAAGCGTGGCATTTCCCTGCACAAAGGGGCAGTATATGTTATGTGTGATTCATGTAAGTTACATTAATATTTAGAAGAGCGGTCTGGAGTAAGCTGTGTGTTCTAACTTCATGCCCTAAGGAGTTGTTTCAATTTTCAGCACTAGAAATAAGTCTTTCTGGGAGAGACTAGGGAGCAAAACTTTCTGCTATGGGAATTTCAAAATCATTCAAGTTATGAGTGGCAAATCTAAACAATAAAGGAAGACACTAGGTTTAGAAGAAATATTCTGTTCTATAAATTTTGTAACCACAGTATGCAGGGGAAATTCCCTTTCGTACATTTGTGTATAATACAGAGAATTGAGAGTCATTTCACTCTTAGTTTCTAAGTAAATGACTTTTAATTATTTTCATGATTTGGTCATGTGGAGTCCTGTAAATAATAAAACTTTCTGTAATATTTACGGAAAATCATTCACAATGGATTGTTATGAGTTTAATATTATAAGATGTCACTAAAAAAACAAAAAAACTCTGGTAGCCTTAGGGAAATAAATATAGCCAGAAAGAAGAGAAAAGAAAAGAAAAGAAAAGAAAAGAAAAGAAAAGAAAAGAAAAAGAGGAAATAAGGGAGGGAGGGAGGGAGAGAGGGATGAAGAAAAGAAGGAAATAAAGAAAGAGAAGGAAGGAAGGAAAGAAAGAGAAAGGAAGGAGAATCAGTTGAAAATTTTTTAATTATAGAACTTCTCAGAATTCACAAAATATATGAAAGGCAACAATTCTTGAAGTTTATGATTTATTTCCATCACTATACAATTATAATGATAGAAAGAACCTGAGGTCTGTTTTGTGACTTTGTTTAGGACCATAAATAAGTCTGCTGAGCCATGAGAACATACTCTGGGATGGATGGATGGAAGGAAAGGATGAAGAGAGGAATTTCTAGAGTAAGGAAATTCACAGCACTTTGCAAAAGCTTTTTCTAGCAATAGAACATAATAAAACTGGCTTGTGCACTTCTCTCTCACACACTGCAATTTAAATCTCTCTCTTGTTCCATCATCAGTGAGAAGAGAGAACTGTTCTTTACTGCCTCTTCGAGCAGTGAAAAGTATCTTTATTTAGGAGGTCCACTAGTGAGTAGAAATAATACAATGTGCAAAGGCACACTAAACTAATCAGCACCCAGATTTCACTTATCAAAATATTGAGATAGAACATTATTTCTGTAATTTATGTATGGAGAGTCAAGACAAATTTTCAATTTCAAGAAAAGAAAATTTAAAAAAGTAAAAGAAAAATATGGGGGATCTCAGAGTATTTTTAAAGCCATGCATGTGCATCTAGTCCTTCATTTAAAAGGCTAGAGATAGGAATTCTGTTTGCCCGTAGCTTCTAAATGTTGTAGACCATAGTGGTGCAGGCTCTGGGCATTAACAAAACAATAATAATAATGGCTTTCCAGATTTAAAAGGAAATTAAAATTAAGTGTAGAATGAACTTGCTTTTTCCCTGAATTAAATATGGAAAGCTAAAGACAGTAACGTTTTACTGCACAACTTTTTAAACTCTAAGTGCATAAAGCAGAGGATTAAGTGAAAAATCAGGTTCATAAAAAATACATGAATGGTATTTAAGAGTGCCATAACAAAAGCATTATTTTATGAACTTTTCTTGCCATAAAACACAAATTTAGTCATGTACTGGTTATAAAGTCAGCATAATTTGAATAACTTCTAGGGATAATAGCAAGTCTTTTAGAATGTGTTTTTTGGTTTCTGTTTATTATAAAGAAAACACACACACTTATGTGGGCATGCACACACACTTTCCCATTTTCCTTCCTTGTGAAACTCAGATCACTTTGCTTTTACAATCAGTTGGTACCAATTTGAAATCCTTCTTGGAAACTACCAGAACTGCGTAAGCACCTTTAATGTACCGCAACAAAACAAAAGCATAATAGGGGCCAGGAAATTTGAAAAGAAAGCACTTTGGTCTTAATTAATGACACGGTAATGGTAATATAGTAAATATGTAATTTTTTTAAAAAGCAACCATTTTCCCAAGATTCTATTATTTCCAGTTTACATTTAGTCACAGTTGTACACTTTAGCAGAGCTATCTCAGTAATTCTCATCCACTCAGGAATGTACCTAATAAATAAGGCACTCTGAAATTATTCCATGTAATACTTCATACTGTTAACTACTATTAAAAAGTAGTCCCCTATCTCCTGTCTGGAAGGAATTCTACACAACCACTTTTTCTATGTTTTCTACCTATGATATGCTCTATTTTATAGTGTAAGGAACTTGAAACATAGTTTTAAAAAAAGAAAAAAAAAAGAAAATGACACAAACTTGTACATTTTTAATCATAAAATATGCTTTACCACCAAGGGATGTATGCTCAGAAAATATGCAGAAAAATATTTTTATTTAAGCACAAGGAAATATGCATGAACTGTTGAGCCTGATCCATAAACAACTACAAAACAAGTGATGGCAATACTGAACTCAAATTGGCACTAGTAATTACCACAATGAAATTTCAGAGAAGGACTTATTTCCCTAGGAAGCATGGGCGCTCCCACCACTGAAGTTTGGCCAAATAATCAACCTTCTATTCAATGTATAGCCTGTGGTTCCACTTTTGTCTCAGAGCATCTATTTTTGAAGAGAATCCTATTGTAACAAACAAGTAATTCTAATTAAAAATGCTAGGAAGAGCTAGGCAGGAATTTAGTTTCTGCCTAACCAGCAAACAGCAGTTCTTGGTTTATATATACTTTGCGATTCTAGGTCCTCAATATTTGCACAAAACTATGAATTTTCATAAATGTTTGAGCTTCAAAAGGACCAACACGATCAAGAAAAAGAGAGAACCATAAAAATATTGGGAGCTGCAGTTAAAACAACGATGCCCCTCATTCCCATCCAAAGTCTTAACAAGGAATAAAGAACATGATCCTCTGCTTCTGAAAATGTCCTCAAGATACAGTTCAAAAGCCATTTATCAAACTTACATGCTTACTTTTTAATGTAACTAATACTGTAAATAAAATAATTCTTTCAGATGCTCACATTTTTCAAAAATACAATTATAGCCATAGAAAGAAAAATCACATCATTAAGTAACTTTAAATTCCATAGTCCCTGTTACAGAAACAGTAATAAGTTGTACTGAGTACAGTGTCCTCAACATCCTTAGCCTATCATAGGTTAAAAAAGTGAAAAAACACTTGAGTGGATTATAAGAGAGTTGTGACACAGAAATACCAGGATGTTATTTACCATTTCCAGAAATGGTATTGGGGGAAAGATTTTAAAAAATTAGGAGGAAAACATAAAACTTGGAAGATTAAAACAGTTATAATATATATTAAAAATAAAAACTAAGGAATGTAATCTCTGAGCATGAAATAATTAGAGATGTGCCAGCAGCTACCAATAGCCTATGGTAATAATCGAATGATCGTGTATCATTAGCGCTCTGGGGAAGTAGGTTTCCTTTATATCTTGCAGAGGCTCCCAAGGGTCTAGAACTGCTACTGCTACTGTATCTTCAGCTTCCAGGGGGCGGTTTTGTAAGTTTCTCTCAACTATTTTTTAATGTGTGTGTGTGTCTCTCTCTCTATATATATGTATATATACATGTATATAATTTTTAATGTTTATTTTGGAAAGAGAGGGAGAGGGAGAGCATGCATGTGAGTGGGGGAGGGGCAGAGAAAAGGGGAGACACAGAATCTGAATTAAGCTCCAGGCTCTGTGCTGTCAGCACAGAGCCCAACGCGGGGCTCAAACTCACAAACTGTGAGATCATGACCTGAGCTGGAGTCTGATGCCTAACTGAGCCACCCAGGTGCCCCAATGTTTATTTTCTGAGAGAGAGTGTGAAGGGGAGAGGTGCAGAGAGAGAGGGGGTCAGAGGATCCCAAGTGGGCTCCACACTGACAGAACAGAGCCAGATGCCAGGCTCAAATTCACGAGCCATGAAATCATGACCCGAGCTGAAGTTGAACACTCAGCTGACTGAGCCACCCAGGCATCCCACAAGCTTCTCTCAACTATTATCCTACTATTTCTTCACAGTTGATGAGAAACTCTAACAGAAGACTGAGTTCCACCACAGAGAGAAATTTCTAACCTCCAACAGGTTAGATTCCATGTTGTAGATACACTGATGCTTCGCCAGCTTAGACCCCAAGTTTTGGAACCAGGTCAAATCTTTTGAGTTTAAAATAACCACTCTCCACTTCTGAGGTTCAGAATTACATGGCAGTAAAGTTCCACTGGAACATGGCCTCTTCTGTCTATCTCTGTATCCTTGGTTTCTATATCATAGAGCAAATACACAACCGGCAGTAAAATCATATTACTGAGATTGTTTCTTCAATCTACATTTTTTTTATCTCACTTAATGTCATATCATGTCAATAAATGTAAAGCAATCTACATTGTCCTCTTCATGCGTTATTTGCATAGTTATCTACGGTGGATTTAGCCAAGTCAATGCTATCTCATGTTTCCAATGCTTTTAATCTTCCTCCATCCCTCCTTTTTGTCGGTCCTCCTGTCTCCTCTCCTTTCTCTAAGGTGAGCATCCACATGTTATCTCTTTTGACTGAGTTACTAGAATTCTTGCTATATTTCTAGCAAGGTATGCTGATTTAAAATTCTACTATGTATTGTCCAATAGACATCCAGAAAGATACACCAATTTATATCATCAAAGTACTCCCTAGCCCATACGCATGCAATGTGGTAGAAAAACAGAATCCCATTTTTATTCAAATGTATATCCCTTTTCTTTATAACGAGGTTAAAATACAATATGCTTATTAATTGGTCATCCAAATTTCCTATTTTCTTGAATTTGACTCAGTTTTAGTGCCATGTATCCATTTTTGAGGAAACATGTTTTAAATACATTGTTTTTAAAAAAAATTTTAATGTTTATTTACTTTTGAGAGATAGAAAGACAGAGCATGAGCAGGGGAGGGGCAGAGAGAGAGGGAGACACAGAATCTGAAGCAGGCTCCAGGCTCTGAGCTGTCAGCACAGAGCCTGACGCGGGGCTCGAACTCACAAATTGCAAGATCATGACCTGAGCCGAAGTCGGCCACCCAACGGACTGAGCCACCCAGGCGCTCCTAAACACACTGTTAATTGAATCATAAAGACTAAAGATATTACATTAGACTAGGGATATTACATCCCCTTTTGTACTGTTTGCTTTACATATCCTTGGTGATGGAACAGTTACATATTCCACATGAACACAGTGGATATGTTACAAAATTCTACTTTAAAAATGTCACTTAGGGATGTGTGGGTGGCTCAGTTAGGTAAGCATCTGACTCTTAATTTTGGCTCAGGTCATGATCTCACAGTTCGTGAGACTGAGCCCTGCATCAGGCTCTGCGCTGATAGCGTGAAGCCTGCTTGGGATTTTTCTGTCTCTTTCTCTACTCCTCTCTCCCTCGCTCTCTCTCTCACTATCTCAAAATAAATAAACTTAAAAAATGTCATTCAGCTAACTGCTAAGAAACAATTTTTGAACATGTACTACATAGTGTAAAGGCACTACAAGGCACTAGTGTTTAGGGGGATAAAATGAGTAAGGTACAATTTCCTGACTTGGGTTTATCTTTTCAAGTTACTTAGAAAGGCAATTCTAAAAACTTAAGTATGACTCTTGATATAGTTAATAGATTTACTATTTCAAGTAATAAATATTCATCAGTTCAACAACTTCTAGTTGAACACTTACCCAAGACTACAGGCAAATTAAACATGGATCTTACCCTTGTGTGACTTGCAGTCTAGTGCAGGGGGCTCAACAGGACAGACAAAACTCTAATTCAGGTGTGAAAATATTGAGTTAAAGATTCCTTTGTATTGGAAAGACTCTGTAGAGGGGATAGTATCTGGCCTGAGCTGACTTAGGAGATGTTTATAATTGAATCCTAAATATGAAGATGATTAATGTAAAAAGAACCCCATAAAACCTAAGACTTCTGTCAATTTCCTTAACGAATCTGATCTTTTGTAAAACCTTCTACCTAAATATATCCCTTTTATATGCATTTCTCTGTATTTAACTACATCACAAATCAATGGTATATATGTATATATTATCTATCAATGGAATAAATGGGTAGCAAAGAAAACCTTCCATATTAACACACAGTAAACTTGTCACAAATTTTTGTTTTTAATAAACTGGACCAGGAAAATAATCAATGAAAGTTTGACATATATTTCTTAGAAAATTTGCCCCGAAACATTTTACCACACCATCAGAAAGCTCTTAGAGTAGCGTTGTATGCAGAAAGGACTAGATAACTTTATAGTCCAGAGAGAGTGATGGTTTTTCACTCCCCAACAAAGCAAAAGCTCTTAGAAACATCTGAGAGAGGTGGAAGAAGGCAGGATTCACAGGGGCACAGTTTTATTCATATTTCTGTAACTTGGATTACAAAGCATTTGCTTCAATATGCTTTATGTATATGATGCAGTTTAAAGATGTTACGGGATTTTCTTTTATTCAGACTAAAGATGACCTTGGAAGTCAGACAGACCATCATGAACACAAATCCTGATTCTACATTTAGCTGCATGTGATCTCAGGAAATCTACTTTTCCTTTTTGAGCTGCTTTGCCTAATCTATAGCTTCTAAGAGAAAGATGAAATGAAATACTATACAAAAATGCTTAGCAGAGTGCCTAGAATAAAGGAAGCACTCAATAAGGAGTCACTATTATTATCAAGAAGTTTACACACAAGAGCTTAACATTAAAATGGTTATCGGAGCATCTATATCTTTTACAGAATTTGTAGGGGAAGTGTCAGTTTCTAGATTATGCTCTGAGACTAGCTTATTTCAATAGGAAGGATGAATATTTAAGGAATGGCAAACCCGATGCTTTCTTTAGGTGTGTGGAGTTTTTATCTGGGAAAAATTGATTTTATTTTCTTCATTTTGTTTATTCTTTTTCCCTTTACCTAATGCTATCGTGTAGGAATACTACATCAAATTGAGAAACAATCTATCTCAATGTGTAACTTCTCACTGTAAGATGAGTGCATGTCAAGGACAGATATATTATGGGAAACAACTTTTATACATATATCCATTTATTAAATCCCTTTCATTAAAATGTTTTAAAATAGAAACCTCCTGAAAAGATTCCTTCCTATTAATGATTATACTTGCATGTGATAAACCTCTTCTGAAGTGCCAATCTAGCATAATTAGTTAACAGGACCTGCCGTTGTTATTTTTCCACGTTAATGATTTAATTCAATATGAACACGACATTTATGTGTATGGCAGCCATTAAAGTAAGTTGGTGAGATCACTAACACTGGTTAGAAAAAGGCTTACTACCAAATATTTAAAAATATTTTAGATTACAATTAAATATTAAACGCTATGCTTTTTTTCACCTTTACAAAGAAAAGTATTAGGTTAGATTTATCATATGCAATGTGTTGATATTTGCTTTTTATTTTTTTCCCTGTGAATATGCTGTTGATAGTTTTGCAATTACCAATCCTCTTTTTCTGAGTACCAAAGGATGGAACAGATTCAGAAAAAGGTGACTGGTAAATAAGGTGTATACATATTTGACATGTTTGCTCATTTTTAGATCAGAAAGTTCAAGTTTATAAATAGCTCTTTAAAAGGCTGGCTGCCAGTTAGAATTAATGAAACTAAGAAGCAAAGTGCGTGACCTAGCCAAGGCGATTCATTCAACATATGGAGTTTAAATTTCATTTTGTCTCAAAACTTTTGTGGTAACTAGCAAATGGAGCTCATAATGCTACTTACTAATCCCTCATTTTACCCCAACCAATCCTTTGATCTTAACCAACCTCACCGTGGGCCCACCACAACTCCAATACTGAATAATCACATTACTTATTTGTCCTTCAAGAATCATAAGGGTTTAGAATATGCTGGAAGTGAAGTGATACTGTTTCATAATTCAAACACTAGAGAGCCTCATCTAAATGGACCAGATCATCAAAAAACTCAGTCATATAAACTATTATGAGAACTCTATTCATTCCAAAATCTGAGCCACTATGTTTATTGTTTAAGGAAGCTCCTGTCTGCTTGTCACAAATACAGAGGGTAACTATTTGCAGAACAGAGACTGACTATGTTTAGAACTGCTTTCAGGAACACACTGGAAATCTGGATAAGTATAACTGCTGAGAAAGTGATCTTTATTTCCCCCACTCTGAGTTTTTCTGAAATGTTTCGGGATAGCTCAAATATCAAACTTCTGGCTTACAGCTTTGATTAAGAAAATTCTACTTCAGATAAGGTGCTGTAAGAGCCACTGGGATGGTTCTAGAGATGAAAGACACTCCCTGGGAAATCTCAGTATAATTAGGATAAAAGAATAATGATACAAATAGAGAGAATATAGGGCAGGATAGGATAGTGCTTTCATATGTCTCATGAAATACTAAGAAAGTCCAGAGAAAGAAAGATACTTAAGGTCAAGATTGAGTATAAATCAGGGGTACAGTCAGAATCCCAAATTGATAGATTTCACTGGGCCATTCCCCAAATCAGGACATTAGCTTTGCTGTTTGCATAACAGCTTTCCATCAAAACTAACCATTCAACTGAGACAAAAAACAAATGATTTTAAATGAGGGTAAATATATGTGTGTTCAGACATTTATAGTCCTAGCTCACCACATTTTGATTATGTAGAAGATACAGCCTCACCTACATACAAAAACCGATTCCACTGAATCATAACTGAACATGCATACAGGTCAATTCTGACTTTGCAAGATCTAGCAGTAATAAATAATGAATTAATTTTTACATTTTACAAAGCAGTTTTCCTTCAATTGCTAAGAATGTTTAAGACATTTCATGCAATAAGCTATGCATTATAATCACAAGCAAGGGCTCCATCTTCTCTGGCAAACATCACATTACTAGGAAAACACACCCCCTCCCAACTTTCAAGTCAAAACTGAATAAACATGGGCCTTTTAGTACTTCTTAAACCCCAACAAAGTTGGGATACATCAATTTAATAGTAGAAGGAAGTCCCTAAGGCAAGGTAACGCCTTTGAATTCATCTTGGCTCCTTTCATCAAAGATCAAATCTAGAAAGAATATGAAAACAGCTTCAGTTGACCATCAACATGATTCCAGCAGCAGAGGAAATAAGAATATAACTTCAATAGCCAGAATCCATATCCTGCAGGCATTTTAGATAAAAGAACGCCACCTTAGCTGCAACCAAAATGAGTCGAAAGCCATGGGAAAATCCAGAAAGATTAATTATTTCCATGCAATCAATATAACTTGTTATATAACTTCCTATCTTTTGTAATATGCAGTTGCAATTTGGCATTTTCATATGAACATTATTTGGCTGCCTTGCATTTTGAATGCATATACATTGTTCTTTCATGTAAGCTGGCCTTGCCCTCTTTGTAGGCAGGGACTATGTCTTACTCAACCTTATGTACCTGACATAGATCCTACCACAGAATAAATACAGTGAATTTCTGTTAGTAAATGAGAAAAATACTATCAAAATAGACATGTGATCATGACTACAAAAGGCAGGAAGTCGGAAACAGTAAGTATTGGTGATTACAATGTCCTAGACATCATGTGGGGTCCTTATGCTCTTTAATCAATTCTGCATATCCCACGATAAAGAAATAATGATCTTTATTTTACAGATAACATTTAAGCTCAGAGAGGTTAAGTAGTTTGCATAAGCTCACACAGTAAGAGGCAGAGTGAAATTTAAATTCAGGTCTGATTCCCAAACCTTTGTAGATAAACACTGTAAGGCACTGGTGAAAAGGCACTACTTAACCTCTTTCTAAAACTGTAAGCCATCTACAGGCACAGATACATACCAGGTTGCTATTTCATATATATAACTTAACACAGCAAAGAAACTATACTATAATCCATTAGGTCTGACCTAATCACATGAGTCCTGTCAAAACAGAGTTTTCTCTGGCTGGTCTCAGAAGAGGAAGACAGGCCTAGAATAAAGCAAACATCTATGGGGGCCACAAGGCCAGAAATTGCCTAATAGGAGCTGAGAGCGGGCCCTGGCCTACAGCTAGAAAATGGGGACCTCAGTCCTACATCTAAAAGGAAATGAATTCTGCCAACAACCAGGGAGCTCAGAAGAGGACTCTGAGCCCGGGTGAAAAATCACAGCCTTGGCTGACACCTCAATTTCCTCCCAGTAAAGCCCTAGGCAGAGTATCCAGCCATACTGTGCCCAGTCTCCTGAACTACAGAAAATGTGAGAGAATAAATTTGTGGTATCTTAAGCTGCTAAATTTATAATCAGTCACACAGCCATAGGAAACTAATATGTTCCTTTAATGTACATTTTAATGTATCCCATGCTTCCTTAACCATACTATATACAGAAATGTCTTTACTATATATTGTCAACCTATCTCTATATAGCCACTCTGTGGGGGAACGATAACGAGTTCTGCCATAATCCCTGCCAGAATTTACTGTGGAATTGAGGGTACAAGGCACAGTCATAGGAAGGAGCTTACTGACAACCCAAGTTACAGCAGGGGTCAGACTTTTTGAGCTGGAATGCAATGATTTGGAAAGATTATCATGCAAAACCTGGATGAACAAGAGAGAACAAAGAACAGAAAGACCAGGTAGAAGACTATAGGCAATAAATCGAGAGAGAAGGAAAGAGGCATATGGTGAGCAGTGAGGATGAAAAAGAAGGAATTTTCCATGACACATTTAAAGGAAGACTAGATAAAACTGTCCTCCTCATCACTTGGCTATTTGTTTACATCTACCTTAGAGGGTAACGAAATCATCGCGTTCCCCGGGTACTGTCTATGTGCTAGGCACAACTGAAGGAGCTAGAACTAGAGCTAGAGGCAAATGCCATGCCTTTAAGGAGCTTCCCCCTTTGGGGGAAGCAGAAAGTGAACAAGCTCACAAATAACATAGTTTCAGAAAGCACGAAGTTTGTATTACTTATCTCAAAGCCTAGCATTGTTCAGTAAATAAGACAGATATAGCTGATGAGAGATGTGTGAGAAGGAAAAAGAGAAAGAAGAATCAAGTGCAATAGTACAATTCTGAACTTCTTTGGGAGAGAGACTGAAGAAAAGGTAATGTCAATAAAAAAATAGGGAACCTGAAAATAAATCAGATGTAAACTTTCCAGTGACTCTTTCCTCACTGACAAAATGGGCATAATATTAGTAACTGCCTCATAGGGTTGTAGAATAAATGGCCTAATATATGAATGGCGCTTAGAATGGAGATACCAATCACTACGCAAGCACAAGCTACTATTTTCATTATTTGCTCTTTTTTAGAATTCACTAGTGACTACTATCCATACCACTTTGTTAATCATTGGGAAGGATACGCTGTAAAGGAAATAACATTATTTCATTAGCGCACTAAATAAAATGGGAATTTCAGCGATTCACTCAGGCATACTGGCTTAAAAAATATGCATATGTAAGTCAGATACACTTCCTAACTTTTTAGTTCTCATTATTTATTATCCTCAATTCACATCTGTCAAGGTTTTTCTATGAGAGGAATATAAAATATGAGCCATATTATACTTTGGAAATTACAAATTACTACACAAATTATTTTAATTTTTTATATACCTCACACGCTACTCAGAGATAACAGTGATTTTATTCATCATTCTCTTAACAAATATTTTAAAGAAACTATTAGACATAATAATAATGTGGGAAACATAATGGCACAACATACCATCCTTTCCCGATCATAACCCCTACTGCACTTTATTGTAATTATGTGTCTAATTTTTTTAATTTCTAAGTTAGACCATAAATTATCTAGTCCACAGGTTCAGACCCCTTTTTACTGCTGTACCCCTATGGGCAGATGCAGTGCTTGGGGCACAGGCAGCAGTCGGGACGCCAGTACATTTTCTGAATGGATGAATGTCTTTCATTCATAATTAAATAAAGATAGCAGACTGGGAGATGTTAATGTTAAATCTAAAGTCAAAAAATATGATTTTTTTCCCAAAATTTATGCTGATTTGCATGTGTTTTTGGATAGTTATTAAACATCAGGTATAGCAGTTCTCAACATGGACGGAGCAGGTGAGAGTTTTCCTATTTATCAAAAAAGAGTATGGACAAACAAGGCAGAGAAATACTCCCCTAGCACAGAAAGAAATCTTTAAAATCCAAGCACAGCCATGGATTTGATATGAATGACTGATGCTATAAAAGAGTTTGGAGATTTCTTTAGGATAAATCCAATAAAGAACAAACCAACTTACGTAAACTGAAATTTGCAAGTGCAGGTCTCAGTTTCAGTATTCATGAAAACCTGTGCTACTGGTTTCAGTTTCTACGACTTCCTAATTACACATACGTTGAGAAAATCTGGTTCACCATCATAAATTTGCTCAAAATATAAGTGTGAAAATGACATACACAGTAAAGGAGACTATTCCTAATGGCTAATTTCAGTTCCTGGTAAAATCAGCAACAAAGGACACTGTTCAGCACTTTGAACACACGAAGGGGGGGCTCACTACAATCTGATGTAAATCTCATAGTCTATGATATGATTCCCTAAGGTTAGCCGAGACTGACCAAGTAATTATCAGTTGTCACCTTTTTTTCTAATAAAAATAATAAAATTTGTAATAGCTGTAATAGCTGTAGTAGTTGAATAGATTCAGTATTTAAATGGAAACAAATGAAAGAACTATATCTGAATAGAAACAGAGAAGAGAAGTATAAGCAAAGGGAAGTGTGAGTAGAGAACCGGAAGCCCTATGTAAAAGTCAAAGTATGGCCAACAGCTACAGTCTCTTTCCTACTTCTAGGACTAGGGACAAAACACGGAGCTAAATAAATTCACTGACGGCCATTCCTACAGAGAATTACAGAGCATGATTTTCTCAACTTAAAATATTATTTTTTAAATTGTCTTTGTGTATGTGCGCAGGACGGTCGTGGTGCTCAATCAGTTATGTTCCGTTTTAGTAGAAGTAAGACAACGAACCAGTAAACTGGCTCTTCTTAAAGAGCTCCCCTTGAATCTTTCAGAAACTAATTTTTTCCCTTTGCATCTGAGATGACTTTGGAGAATCCATACCCAAATGCAGAAAACAAGATATGTAATGACAAAGTAGACACTGGATAATTAAAAATTAAAATAATCAGTTCATAAGTAGTTGAAGCTTATTAGAGATTAGGGTATGTATGTTTAAATACTTATAAATGTTCTCATTAAGAAAACTACATATACTTTTTGGTAGGTCATAAGTACTTCTACCATTTTTATAGTGACAATGTTCCGTCCTCTAAAAGTATAACTGATTATTTTACACTCCTACCCTATCATAATGACACCTTTGTCTACTGAAAAAATATTATGACATGGTTTGGCCTTCTGATCGTCCATATTCTGCCTTCATTCTTCTCTAAACTCAGATACATACCTAGTCTCAAGGGAATTACATGGTTCACACATCTTCATTTAGAAATAGAAGAGATATATGTGGTACTAACAAAATGTTAGCATTTTTCATCACAGCATGTGGGAATGTATTTTCTTATTTCATTTTTGTATGGTCGCGTTGCCCAGTTATTCCCATCATACAAAACCAAAACTAAAATGCTGGTCGAATCCTATCTCAAGAAGCAACAATCTTTTAAGAGAAAACAAATTAAAGCTTTCCTCCCCTCTGCTTTTTAGAAAAGATCCAGAATTCTTCCCACAGCATTTAATCTTTTCTAATTAAAAAGTTTTATAGCATACTATTGTCTGACACAATTTGGTTCAACAATCACATATTTCTTGGTTTACTAATAAAGGGTTGGATTTTTAAACATTAATTAAAAGGCATACATTTTGTTTTCATTTATTTGTATCAAAAGATTTTGAATTATGATGCTCAAAGGACACATTATATTCTAATTTCAGAGCAAAGCATGGCTTCAGGCAGGAAGAAAAAATGTGCCTCTGACATTTTGAAGAGGACAGTAAATGTTATCAGAAATATACTTTATTAGAATACCTATTAGCATGAATTTTGCTTTTTCAAAAAGCTCCTTTAAAGTTACAACTTTCTGGGGCACCTGGGTGGCTTAGTCGGTTAAGTATCTGACTCTTGGTTTCAGCTCAGGTCATGATCTCACAGTTCATGAGTTCAAGCCCTGTGTCAGGCTCCTCAATGGGGCTCTGTGCTGGCAGTGCGGAGCCTGCTTGGGATTCTTTCTCTCTCTCTCTCTCTCTCTCCCTCTCCCTCTCTCTGCCCCTTCCCTGGTTGCTATATGTGTAAATAAATAAATAAATAAAATTAAAGTTATAACTCAGTGAAACATACTCAAATTGTATTTTAAAAAACATTTTCAAATAATAGGTGCATAATATTTGACTATTCTTTTGTATCTCTAGTAATATTCAAATATGTTTCTTGATCCATCTTAAACTTATTTTTTTAAATAAGCCACTTCCTATACCATACATCAAAATAAACTGTGCTATTTTGTGTCCCACCATCCTCTGCTACAGAAGAAAAGTTACTGATCTTCCAATTTCCTCTTTTTTACCTAAATATAAGTGTAGATGAAAACAAGAATGAAATAACATCTGGGTAATTTGGCTGATCTCTATATTTCATTCCATTTTGCTTTATCTTTTTATTTTTATATAGGTATCAGGACAAGGTACCCACAGAGGTTCTGTCAAACAAACTTTTTATCTTACCAAGTAAGGAGATTTTACTGGGGCAAGACCAAGTTTACAGGGGATTCTTAAATATCTCAATCCTATAAAATCCAGACATAATAATAAGTACTAAGTCTGTAAAATAACTTTTTGCATCCGTTTTTCCTTAAGGTGAGGATACTTTAAAATATTTTTACTTTAAGAAGGCACAGAGTATAGTTCATTTTGCCATGATATTTGTTCAAAATATTTTCAATTATAATCTGCACGTTGAAATCCATTAAAAAAAACCCTGGCTATATACCTGGACATGCATCTAATGGGCAAGTTTATGCATGCAAAAATAACTTTTTTCCTAATAGAGCTAATGAGGAACATCTGACAATGTAGAATTCTAGGGTATAAATACATATTTCCTCTAGAAGCTGTAAATTTAGTATAACAATCAGTATATTTTAGCCTTTTATTTTGTGTCCTTCTGGAGTCAAATGACTACCTTTCTGCTGTTAGTCCTGGTGTTTGTCTCTTATTACTGTTGCCAACAGTCACAGGTGGATCTGCCCAAATAATTCCATTGTCCCAGACCACAGAATTAATATCATGGAATTGAAACTGTGGTTATATTCTTCTTCTTTTTCTTCTTATTACTAATTATTTGAGAAAGAGAGAAACAGTGCATACGTGAGTGGGGAACAGGCAGAGGGAGAGAGAGAGTATCTTAAGCAGGCTCCATGCCCAGTGTGGAGGCCAACACGGGCTCTATCCCACGACCCCGGGATCATGATGCAACACCAAACCAAGAGTCAGATGCTCAACTGACTGAGCCATCCAAGTGCCCCAGAAAGGCACATCAAGGAACATCAACATGTTTTCCCAGAATTTAGGGGGTCGGTTTATAATTTTATAAACTGGAAAGCAATGGATCCTCTATTCAGATTAAATCCAGGATGGACTACAACTATTTGGACATAAAATTGATGGAATCTTCTGTACTGACAATAATCACATTCTACCATTCCCTAAGCAGAAGTGTTAAAAAGCAATAACAAAATACTGGAACATATATTCTGAATTCTGGCTTTTCAGAAAAAGAATCAATATTGTGTTCAGGATGTCAGTTTATGGTAACGATTCTCTTCTCTCCTCCAGATACGCTACTGGGAGATAAGCGAAGTAGTCATCTTGGTGTGTTCTGTGTCAGAATTAGACTTTGCCCAAGACGACTCCAATTCCCTTCTTGTGCACTTATTACTCACTAACCTCTTTGATGGAGACTTTGGTCTTTGTCTTTTTCAGAAAGTCACAGATAGCTGAATTGCCAACTTTTACCTCCAAATAAGTGAGTTATTTGCATTTATTTACATGTCATTTAGATTCTAAGATTTTCCATTGTAAAGAGAATATGTACAGCCTAGAGCCACATTACATTATTAATTTTATTTTGAAGTCCCATTGGCTAGCTTTTGTGCTTTAACTTTGGCTTGAACAAGACAGTCACGTATGGAAAGGAGTCACGGAAGGCCTGATGATGTTACCCTCCCCGTTGATGAAAACTCAGTGGCAATGAGGTCATTAGAATCATTGTATAATGATAAATATCGAGAAGACAAGTTAACTACCCACTGCAGATTTAGCAAGTAAGAATAAAACCAAACACAAACTAGTTAATTCAAATTTTTAGGATAAATGACATATGCAGAAAGTAGATTATCCTTGCGATATATTTTTGGTGATGTTTCTTTCATAAATAAAATATACCCAAGAGGGTGTGAGGATTATTAAGGATTAAGGGTCTTTTAATTACTTTTTTTCTTTTATTTTAGAGGAAGAGAGGGAGAGGGGGAGAGAGAGAGAGAGAGAGAGAGAGCGAGAGTGCACAAGTAGGGGAGAGGGGCAGAGGGAGAGAGAGAATCCCATGGGGTTCAATCCCATGACCCTGGGATCATGACCTGAGCTGAAATCAAGAGTCAGATGCTCAACAGACTGAGCCACCCAGGCAACCCACGGTTTTTTAATTTCAAACCAATTCTCGCTTCGCTTCTAATATATATATTTAAAGTTCTGAAAAAAAAACCTATTGAGATGAGAAACAAAAATCTGTGGGAGGAAGGTTAGATTAGTCAGGAAATACTTTAGGGATTATGGATCTTAAAGAAAATATTGACCTTAGGTAGAAAAGGAGGGGCAAAGGTGGTCTCAGCTTAGCAAAGTCTCAGAGGTAAGAATGCTCATGAAATATGTTTGGAGGGTGTCCAGGACAATAAGGGGATACATTTTTCATGCATTAGTTGAAAAGGCAGATAAATCTGCAGTAAGAACATGACTTTCATTGCTAGAATATCTAAACATTTGGTGAGAAATAGGAGCCACTGACATTTTTCAAATATAACAACTGTATTTAGTGAATGCCAAGCACCATGCATCGTTATGTTCATCATTTGTATTTAATTCTATCCACAAAACTCTATGGAGTGGGTGTTATTGTCATTCCATGTTACAGATGAGGAAACTGAGACTTATTAGACAAGATAATTAATTGGTGCTAGGCCACATGATGAGTAACTGTCAGAAACATGATTTGAATCTACATCTCACTGAAAAGTAAATGAGCAAAACAGTATTGTAAGGGGGAAAATGGGCCAAAAGTGTTTTTGATAGATTGGGGGGGTGAGATATTTTTTTAAAAAAGAGGCTAGTTAAGACTACAAACTCTCTTTGAAGTGCAAAACATTATGCTAGACTTCTAACCTACACTCAAATATCTGCTGACCGGAATATTAGTAGAAGTCAAGGACTGATAACATTTTGTCACTTTCCCTTTGAACTCCACGGGTTTTTAACCACATCACCATAATAAACCACCAATCTTTAACTTTCACAGTTAAGATTCTTTTCCAGTGCATCCTTTTCTAGTTTCAAAAACTAAAATCTACTATATGTCACAACATGGTACAAAGCCCACTTTTTCAAATATTGGTAGCTTTGATCTTTATCAATTTTTGTAAGAGATTAGCCTATGATATAGTATCATAATTTATACTGTTAGAAAACATACTGGTATAGATCTAACAATTTGAACATCTGCAATTTCATTTTTCTATATTTAAATAGAATGTAATTTTCAAAGACATGCTATAAATTGGTATGTATTACAAAGGTAACTAAAGATTTAAATAGATTTATGCATTAGCTTCATGGAGTGCTGTATAGCAGAGGATTATTTTATTTTAGTGGAAAATACTGATTTATAAAGGAAATGCTAAATATTTTTGTAGCCAAAATATATTTCACATATCTTTCACAAGATTCTGTCACAGCTCTGAAAAAAATATATTCCATCATTTCATTAACAAAGCTTGAACTCATGCTGGGGCATCTCATTCTCAAGCACTAGATTTAACAATGGGACTGTGAACTCCAGTGTCCATGGCAACAGTAGCTAATTCTTCTTTCCAATCATGATGGCAATTCTCTCCCATGGTTTGAATCAGTTACAAAACAAAATACTCTCAAAGACCTTTCTGAGCCAATAGCCTTGCAGCTAATCTGCTAATAGGAAATAATCTGCAGCTAATACATACATTCCAGGGCAGCAGTGTGTTTTCTTAATACTTTGTTTCGTGGGCCTCTTTCCAAAGAAAGCACAGTAAAGAATAAAAAAACAGACATTCATTAAAAATAGTATTATACTACCTGGCCACTATTAATGCCTAAAACTTGCTGCAACTTGCACTGCAAGAGTTTGTTAAATAGCAAGTCGAGAGGAGGCAATGTAGCAACAAAGAGAATGAAAGCAAATTGTTTATGCCAAGAGGGTAAGAGCTAAGTTAAGAGACGGCATATTTAAAACAACTGATTTTTAGCAAACATTTACAGTGAACAAATTAATTTTTTTTCAATCTCTACTCGCCACTATTTGTAGAATCTGTTATTGGATGCACTCCAGCAACAAATATCTCAACTGCCTTGTAAAGCCTCTTTTTTTTTTTTTTTTCCTTTTTGGTCCTCATTGTGGAATAATGGAAATGGTTTAGCATTGAAATTAGTTTTTCACCTCAAGGGTCAAAGTTTAACCTCTCGAACAACTATAATGGCCTAAAATCATTCTAATCACAGAAGAGAAATAGTCTTCCCCAAACCCAATGATAAAACCAATGATAAAATTGATGAATCAGCTTTCAAAACTCAGTATTGCCTTTTGTTCGGAGGAAGATTGGGATGTTTCTGCTTGAAAGAAAAGCCATGAATAATCATAAAGATGAAATACCTTTTCAACCCACGTGGACTAGAACTTCCTCCTGCTCAGGGTTGGGATGGCTTGACATGCAGTGTATCTGCGTCCGTGTTCCAGACCCTGAATTCTACCTGGCTCAAAGAGAATGTGATTGACTTCTGCCTTTCTGCTGCAACTCTTCAGTGGGGAAGAAGACTCCCATTATTCCCCCTTCCACATTTTATAAAAAGGAAGCAAAATGAAATAAACACAAGTAGAGGAGGAACGAAATCTTTAAAGTTAAAGGAATCACAACACCAAAGGGTATCTCCTTCATCCTCTTTAAATCCGTTTTATAATTCTGGTTGCTATGACAACATGATGCAACTCTATATTACCATGACAATCTGACACAACTTTCAAAAAACAGTAAGAACTGTTTTATTCTGTTGTTCAATTGCTCCCAAGGAAACATGCTGTTATTTACTTCTCTGATGAAACTTGTACTATAGTTGTATAGATCTTATGTCAGAAGAAGAAAAGCCAAAATATGGCAGACACTGGAGGAGAAACAACATAGAACTCAGTTAACCACTGATTAAATGGGACCTTTTCTGCTATTCCTAAAGAATGTGAAATTGGAATGTTCTTCATTTGAAAAATGGAAAGGGCTTCTTCACATAAGAGGGTGACTGTTCATGCAAAATAGGGTTGTGTTTACCTTCCCAGCTACTAAATTTATTTTGCCATCACCTGTGCAATATGAAGTGAAAGTCTATGAAAGGGCTACAGGGAAGCCAGAGGATGGGGTGAAACCCAAAGTAATGGATTATACACAGCTAAGCACACCGTTCAAACAAAACTCACAGAAGTTCAAGCTGTTAGTTCAACGGAGCATGGTCTTTCTTGAATTATTAGATATCTTCAAAATGGGAATACTTGGAGTCCCTCACTTCCTTTCCTGGATCATTATTTCCAATTGTCACTTTACACTGAAGTCGATGATCTGATGTCTTAGAGCCTTTTCCCCACCACTCCACTACCTCATCAATTCCTCCCACTGCTTCTCAGCTCATATAATAAATTAACAGCTATATCTGTTAGGCAACTACGACATGTCAAATCCTATGTCTGAAAACCCTTATGATAATTATGCAAAAATAGGTGCTATTTCTCCTGGATGGAAAGTATTTCAACTTAGAAGTCTAAGGAACTCTCAATAACAGTCAGGTATTAATTTGCAGAACTACAATTTGAACCCAACTTTTTGGTCTCCAAAGCCCAACCTCTTCTCAACCAATGGATTACCTGCTCTTCACAACAAAGAACGTCTTCACTTTCTTGCACTATAACAATAAATAATAACATCTGTAAATGTAACAAGCAGTTTTTAAATTTAAAAAACACGACTTATCTCTGGATAAGTTTTCTTTCATTTGAAAATGGGTAATATTTTGCTACATCAATGTAGATATTAAAAAGCAGAAAAATAAATCATTCTAGGCAGGAAGAAGGTAAATGTGATTATATCCCACAACAAGTTTGTCTATTTTAAAAAATATGCAAGCACCTTGTTTTTTCATTCTGAAATATAATGGTTATCATTTACTACTCAAAAGTTGGGAGACAAAAAAAAATCTAGTGAGTTAAACTTTACTGTCAGCAATTTTGGTGGTCACTTCAATTCGTATGAAAAACAAGGTAGGGCGAATTTCTCAATATATAAAGGATAATGCCAACTACATAACTAAAAGAAACCCCAACAGGGGCACCTGAGTGGCTCAGTCAGTTAAGCGTCTGACTTCAGCTCAGGTCATGATTTCACAGTCAGTGAGTTCAAGCCCCATGTCGGACTATGGGCTGGCAGCTCAGAGCCTGGAGCCTGCTTTGGATTTTGCATCTCCCTCTCTGTCTGCCCCTCCCCTCCTCTCTATCTCTCTCTCTCTGTCTGTCTCAAAAATAAACATTTAAAAAAATAAATAAAAGAAACCCCAGCACAACAAGTCCATTGCATTCTGAAATTTTCAAAGCGACTCATAGTATACACAGTGAAATCTCAATAAGCATTTGTTGTAACAGCAGTTTCCTACATTTATGTCTTGATTATTGATCAAGTTTTTTAATATATATTTTATGTGCATATAAAAATGTACATTTAGTCTTACATACACCTGTCACCCCAAATTTGGCTGCTTAAAGTTCTGATGCTAAACTATTGAATCTCAGTCTCAAAAATACGTTTTAATTTAAGTAGCATTTAAGTAGTATTTTCAGTGTCCAAAGCAAGGGGGGAAACTGATGATATAACATTTAAAATGAAGGTAAAAATATCATCTTCACTTTGCTCATGAAATATTTCTCTGAATGAACACAGAAGTGTAATTCAGTTCTTGTTTGTGTCATAGAAAACATCCATTCCCTCCCTCCCTTACTAATCATATTTGCTACTTATAGCAAGTCTAGAGATGATGGCTCCACTGTCCTCAAGTTCTAATTTTTCTGAAAAACAGAGGAAATGACACAGAGGCAAGATAGAGAAAGTGATTAAGGGGAGGAAGTAATTCTACCAGTTCTGTTCCAGGAATAACCATGGGACCTGAGGAACAATTCTCTACTTCATGATGCTCAGTTTCAAAGAAGGGCAGACCATCTGTTTGCTCAATTGTTGACATTATATATGAAACAAAAATATCAGAGGTTAAAATTATGTTACATGAATAAGCCTCTGCAAAGGGTATCTACTGTAAGCTAAGGTTTTGATTGTGGGGATGTACCAAGGTGCATTCTTATGATAGTAAAATATTATTTGAATGTAAATAAATCAATATTTATTGAGTGTTTTTGATGCCAGAGGCACCCTCCCCCCCCCCCAAAAAAAAAGCTGTCAAGGAACGAGAAGCCTGGACGAGCTCCATCAATATCTGTGCATATTTCCCATACAAAACCCAAAGGAAATACAGCGAGGTTTAAAATCCTGCCCATAAGAAGTTTATAATCTAGGAATGGAAGATTTATAAAATTTTATTATAATAAATATGAGTCTACCAAATGCACTGAGAGATACAAATGTTCTTAGTGTATAGATGAGAGGAGAAAAGGCTTTATCAAGAACATGTATTTATTACTGTTTTGTCTTTTTCAGTTAATTCTATGATCATAACATAAGCAGGAACAAAAATATTCAAAGAAAAGATCTTATATTATTGGTGATATCTCAGCATATAAGAGTGCTCCATAAAATTGATGATTTGTTAATTCACTGTATCTGCAGTGTCTTCTGGCAAAAATATAAGATAGTAATGAATGAGTTTGTTGGATATTTAACAGCAGGATTAAGAATGCAACCCTAGGCATGCTTCTACCCGCCCCGAGTCTACCTCATATTAGAATATTTTTAAACCAGCATTTAAGAGCTACATAAAGGTTGGTAGGTGAAGATTACAAGTAAACCTGATGTTTCTTTGCTTTTTTGAAAGCTAAGACTACGGTTTGTGAAGACAATTGATCCCAAGAGTGAAAGTTTTATTGGCTCTCTAGCCCTATTCTCTTGTAGAAATAATCTTGAAGTTCAAAATCAAGGGTAAGTTCCTCTCTCCAAAATTAAGACAAATGTCCAAAGGATAATATAAATCTTCTCAGTTAAAATGGATGGAAGTATACCCATACACAAAGATCATACATTTTTAAATAATAAAACTGACCATGTCCTTTTCCAAACTGTCTTTTCTCTTCCTTTACAGTTTAGAAGTCCTCAGCAGATTAGAGGCATCAAGAAACAAAGGCACAGAGAAGGGGTAGGGAAGGTCATCTAACAACACTAGTGAGGCAGAAATATTAGATGTTGAGTAAAAAGATCAGAAAACTGTAAGAGACAGACAAAAGAACTCAAAACACACATTAGATAGATGTGACTTAGGAAGAGCAATGGATACTGCTTCCTATGTACCAAGGGTCGTAAGCCAGAGAAGAAACTGCACTTGATTCATGGACTTCAACTAGACAGTTTACCAAATACTTTGGGAATATCCCCCACTGCCCCCCTACCCCAAGTTTTCTGGGTTTTCTTTCTTTCCTTTCTTTCTTTCTTTCTTTCTTTCTTTCTTTCTTTCTTTCTTTCTTTCTTTCTCTTTCTTTCTTTCTTTCTTTTCCTTCCTTCCTTCCTTCTTTCCAGGGTTTTCTTTCTTTCCTTCCTTCCTTCCTTTCTTTCTTTCTTTCTTTTTCTTTCTTTCTTTCTTTTTCTTTTCCTTCCTTCCTTCCTTCCTTCCTTCCTTCCTTCCTTCCTTCCTTTCTTCTTTACAGTTGGAGAATAATTTCAGAATTTGGGAAATTCAGTTACATAGAACTTGATAAGCTAGGAAAACACAACATAATGTAGTAGAAGCCATGACTATGTATCTGAATCCTGTAGACGTGGGATTTAATGTATTTGTAACAGAAGGTTCATGTTACACAAAGTAAGGAAAATCAAACCTTACTGAAAACACTAAAGGAACTTCATGCCATATATTTCTTTGAGGAAATGCCAGAGTTGATGGAACCATGATTCATCATAACACACTTCTTGTCACTAAAAGAAAACATATAACCCCAGACAGAAATTACCTAATCCTGGTTGTTTACTGAAGTTGTTATAAGGCAACCTGTTTCTATCACAAGCAGTCCCCACCTGAGAGGTGTGGCACACTTCAGAAGAGATTCCCTACATTGGAAATGTTTATTTACCCATTTAACCTACTTACTATGGTATTAAGTCTTTTGAAAAATGAACTACCTTTAAATCCAAAGAAGTGAGAAAAGTTTTCAGGAATCACATAATATTTTTGGCATTTATTAATATTCTTATGCCTTAAGCAGAACTTGTGATAGAACTATTCCCATTTTTATTTAATACAACAACAAATTAAGGGATGGATAAAGAGCTACTTTGGCACAATGGTTATATGTAGGTTCAGAGACAACAGACTTCTGGGTTATTTCCTAAACTCTGAAATTATGTTGATAAATGACAAAAGGCAATTGATACAAATTTATTATAATTTATCTACCAATAAAATTCTTCTCTTGCCTATTTATAAAGTGTTTTAAGATGATTGAGCAAAAATCTTCAGGAACCGTAAGGTGCTATGTCAATGATATATATGTATTACTGATGAATCAATATGCCCTGCATCTTTGGGAAACAAAATATTTTTTGGTTGTTTTCATAATGAGACTCAAACGTTAAGACTGACCAAGGCCAATATATATCCTGTGTGTTAATACCAGATTGATCTTTCATTCCCTTTCCTTTCCTTTGTGAATTCTACCCTTAAGAGGACACATGTTTTCAAAGTTTTTGAAGACAAAAAGTTCTAGTTTTTTAAAATCTAACTACAATTTTTCAAATTGAGATCTTTTACAGATCAGGCTTTACTTCTAAACAACAACAAAAAGTCAAAAGCAATGAGAATGTAAGCAGAAGCCCTAATCAAAACCATAAGTTAGGGGTGTCTCCTGAAACACACAGTTTTCCTTAGTAATGGAGTCAGTCTGTCTGAAGTGTTTCCATACCATTTCTGGGGGCAGAAGAAATGCTACTTTAGTGCTCTTGGAAGTTAAAAAAATTTAATGAACACAGATTAGGAGAAATTACTGAATATATCTGCTGTGTCTGAGCAATATAATTCATTAGATGGTAGAAAGATATTTTTATACAATTAGATGGAATATAGGGAGCTAGGATATAGTGTGAAGTTATTTGTGATACTGAGTTATGACATGAAGTGCTCTGGGAAAATGCTGATTTCTTAAATTACCTAAACAAGTTCAATGTCATCCTTTTGTCATTACTAAACAGTCGGCATACAATTCTGCATAATTAGATTTGCCTCAGTTACCTACATCTACCACTACAAAAGCAAATAACTAAATGCATGACATGCTATAATACATCCTCACTGAATTCTGTAAGAATCTTCATACTAAGTAATTGTACCTTCTCTAAAGACATGGAAATTTTTTTCTTAAACACTGCTGCCAGCTTATCATTCCATGTATGGAAAAACGCAGATTAGGTGGTCAGTCACTCAGCTGACTTGAAGTATAACCACATGATGAACTGGGTTTTAATGCCAATATAGTCCAGTCATGGCATATGTTCTTGACAGTGACAGAGAACCCCAAATTTCAAGTATATGAATCAAACATACTAGAAATATGTGGATAAGTCTTGTTATAGGGTAATTTCCTTCATTGCTCTTTCTCATGAAGCAGGGAGTTGGGGGGAATTGGGGGGAGGGGGAGAAGGGGTAGGGTGGGTTGGGGAGGAGTTAATGAGCCTGATTACCAGTAACTCCTCATTTTCTAACCCTCTCCCACCATGGCTTCGGCAATACCCACCAGTCTCTTCAGGCTGTCATCAAAGTTGGGACACTAACTACAGAAATAGCACTATAATCCCAAACCATATTTTCCTTACAGTCTCTTTCTTCTCAGTTTATGCTTCTTCAGTTTATTCATGAATTGGTTTATATATTCATTCATTAAACACACAGTTGACTGTCCAAGTTCCAGGTGCTATACTGGGTGGCAGAGATGCTGGAAGGAATAAAGAGGATTCTGGCCTCAAGGTGAACACCAGCTGGTGGGGAGATCAACATGCAAATAAAAAAGATGATACAGCATCATCGCTGTAACCTAGGTATCTACAAACGACAGGAGAAGTTTTGAACCCTGACAAATCTCACTTACGCCCATCATCTCAACTAATATTGAAATATCCCTCATTTCAAAAACAAAAATATCTACTAGAGCCATATTCTCACCTGCTTGAAGTTTTAAAGTGTGGACCTAACATGTGAAATTCAGAGAGTCCATTAAAAACAATCTGTATCATTAACTGCAATATGATTTCCACCCTCCCCACAAAAGATGATCCTGTTATTTCTTAGTTCTCTCCCACAAAAGATGATCCTGTTATTTCTTAGTTCTCTATCTTTGTAATGGTATGACTTTTCATACTGTTAGCCAGAGTTGAAATAGAAGTCTTTTTCTCCCCCCTCACACAACATAGCTAACCTTTAGCAACATGAGTCTTTACTGACTTAACATCTTAAATTCCTCTGAACCATGGCTCTTCTCTAAATCTACACCGCTGCCCTAGTCCAGCTCTTTGCTGGATTTCTAACTGGTCTCCTCGTATCTGGGTGCAGGAATGCGACCAGTTTCAGTCCTCCATCCTCCCTGCCAGCAGCATAAGCTTCCCCAAACACAGATCTCATCTTGTCCTGCCCCTGGTTACAACCTGTGGTTTCACTGTCAATCAAAAGTTTTCATGTCCACCTTCTTGGCATTATAACCAACGTGCATTTAACCATGTGGGAAACGGATTCTCCTACATAGATTAAAAGTGAGCTTAAGCATCTGGAAGAATACAGGGACACCCTTAGGACGTGCTGCAGATCTGAACCCGTTTTTTTCTTGATAGAACAAAATACAGTCACAGGATCAGGGTGAGATCAGGGAAGTCATGACACTCTTTCTCTGAGGCAGGGTTTCAGTTTTCTACAAGCACAGTGATCAAAATTGGAGAAAGTCGACAGAGAACAGAATCCAGCAGCTTAGAGCGGATGAGAATACCCTGGAGACCTAGGCACTAATAAAAGCTTTAACTTCAAAAACTGGAATAATGAAAGGCTTATTACCTCCAATTATCAACTCCCTTCCCCTTATCTCTTTGATGCGGGATCCAGGCAAAACACAAGGGATATGAAAAGAGAAGAGACGAGTACAGAAGTGTGCACATTTACAAGGCTTTAGCTGTCAAAGCACCTGAAGGCTCCCTGAGACCACAACTTCAATAGTGTCTATGCAAACAGCGAAATCCAGAGCTGAAATAATATCCAGACACAATACACTGCATTTGGTCCACAGTAGATGCTCACCAAACATGTGCTATGAGAACTACCTGAGTGCTAACTGGGCAATTAGGGACACCAAGAAGCAGTCAGTGAAACGGTTAAAAACAGCAGGTCAGTTAATCATGCTTATAATATTTATAAACACACACACATGTACACTTTTTAAAATGGCATCCCGTTTACTTAATACTTTACTAGGAAATGTATATTCCTCCTTATTCATGGTGAGGTTCTTTTAGATAATTATCTTTCACAAGAAGTCTTCAATATAAATGCTCAGGAGTAATCTGGCTTCCTTACAACATAACTTAGTGCTAAAACCCTGACTGATGGTGTTTCTCTCTGTGTGTAAAATATTCTAAGAATAACACCTAAGGTATCACACAAATGCAGGTGAATTACTAGAAAATTCAACCTAGCTGTCAAAAAATGCCATCAAGTTAAAAATAAAAAATAAGACACCACAGTCAACAGAAAAAGTCTAAATTAGGAGCGCCTGGGTGGCTCAGTCGGTTAAGCGTCCGACTTCAGCTCAGGTCATGATCTCACGGTTCATGAGTTCGAGCCCTGCGTCAGGGTCTGTGCTGACAGCTCAGAGCCCGGAGCCTGTTTCGGATTCTGTGTCTCCCTCTCTCTATGTCCCTCCCCCACTCGTGCTCTGTCTCTGTCTCAAAAATAAACTATAAAAAAATTAAAAACAAAATTAAATCTAATCCTGGATTTGGATAAGGCTCTCTTGATTGATTATCTACATTTTAAGAAAAGCCCCTTTCAGAATTATTAAAAAATAATTGATAAACACTGGAATAAATCAATGTCCTGAAATAGAGCAAAACCCTCCAAACTAAAATTATAACAAAATTTGGTTTAATTAAAAAATCAGATAGCTGCGCCAGGTTTCTTGAAGTTTCCTCAGCCCTAGAAAAATTTTAATTCATGTTGACAAAATGAATCGGTTAAAATTAACTTTGAAAGAGGCAAAAAAGAGGTATTCATTTACTAGTAAAGATGCAAGCTTATACATAGTATATATTTTGTCATCATCTTGATTGATTTTGGAGTTATTTCTGGTTTGGTAGAAAAGAATGAACATTTCTTTCTTAAGATAGTAATGCTGTAATTTGTACCATCCATATTACTGCAACGAAAACCATATTTTTTCCCTTATTTGGTAGTATCATGAAGGTGGATAAAAATTATGCACCCTTATTATTGTAGACAACAATTTGCCTATTTTTCTAAGGGCCTGTATAAAATCCGTGAGCATTTCATTAAATTCTCCCAGTGAAATCTACATACTTCCTACCCCTACTCAACCTCCTCATGGTGCTGTTTCTTATCTCAGGCAGGATGACTTCATGCATCCTTTTTATAATCTCTCAAATCCTTCTCACTGCTGACTGGTCACCAAATCCTGTGGGTCAATGCCACTACTCTGAACTTTCTTCAGGTTATTGGGTCTCACCTACACTATTTTAAAACAATGTTTTAGTCTGCTCGAGCCTGTCTTTTGGGAAGAAGGGTTACCAGGTTCAATATATTCTAGGACAAAGGGAATGCGAACTAGGCACATAGTCAAGAAACTCTGTGGAGTGTTTAGGGGACTACCAAAAACAAACATTGTCTATAATTATTTTTTTTAAATCAGCTACTGAATGATACATGGGTGCAACAAGGCCAACAGCTATGATTCTTACTGCAAAAAAATAAATTTCAGAGTATTCAAGATGCTTCCACTATCAGATCTCAACTTTTCATTAATGTCATTTACTACTTTCATGTTCAAAACCCAATGCACGCAGCTGAGAACTGGCCCTTTTCCCACCATTACACACATTTGTTAAAAAAAAAAAAAAAAGGTGGTAGCATAGGAAGCTTCGATAATCTTGTTAAGGGAAATAATTTTCTTAGCTTAGGTCAGGCCATGCGGTTATGAGTGATACTGATAGCACTGAGTCATTTTCCATGAAATTACTATCTGTCAGGCATATTTATTTCTGAAATCCCCCAAAGATTGTTATTTTGAAATGCACGAACACCTACCTCAAGAATTCATTCTGTAACTAGCTAGTAAATATATATTAAAATTACACTTTAAATAGAATAAAATTGAAATAAAGTAAAAACGAAAACTTATTTAGGTGCAAGAATATTTCTGCCTATGAAGCCACCACAGGATAACGTTTTCTTCAAAGATACAGCAGGTGTACGGGGAGCTCTGGCTGGCATTTTTGTAAGGCACAAGATACGTGCCATCATATCCAGGGAGACGGCCACATCCTTTGTTATTTGGGTAAAAAATATGTCTTATCATATCAAACAAGCCTCTGTAAATTAAAGACAATTCTTTTCAGGGCATGTGTAGAATGCTCCTAAGGTTACTGTCAATTAGCATTTAGGGATGATTTCAATGTAAGCATTATGCCAAATTAACCAATGTACAAAAAAAGACGATGAAGAAGTGTCTTACGAAATACAAAGCTGTCCACATCATGTTTGAAATATAACAAAAACCATGTTTAGGCATGGTTGCTGTTAACACGGTTTCACTTATGGTGTAGACAGGACAGTAAATTATCACACATTCCTATAACAAGACTTGGCCTCACTTTGAAATCGTGGTGGTAATATTTTTAATATGCAAGAATTCTTACCTGAGGCCAGTCACATGAAACAGGAAAACACATGTGCTGAAATTGTTTTAATGTGTGAGACAACCACACACTTCACCCTTTTCTGAAATTTCAATTGCATGTGCTGTCTACTAGTGTATCTTCTATAATAAGTGTTACGTATGGCTGTGGTATTTAATGGTCTGAAATTAAGAAGACTTTGTCCTGCCCATGTCTACCTATATGCGCAAACATTCTTCCTTAGAACTTTCTTTTAATCCTTTTAGTTTTTACAAGTAACAAATAATCCAGCTCCTTAGCAGAGGTATGCATTTGGTTCCAATATCTTGCAAAGCTTTTGGCAAAAACATGAGCACTTTTGTTTACCAAAGTTAGGTCCTAAGCTTATGGACATAATTTGAAAGATTTTGAAAAACTAGGACTTACTGACTGCTTGTTTAGACTTAAAAGCTTCCTGGGGGGGGGGGCATGTGTAAGTGTTTGAAAATGCGTTCCTCCCAAAGTCATATTTCTTACTTAGGAAACTTGTATCAAGTGGAAGTGAGTAAATTTCAAAACTGTAATACCTCTAAAAATCTGTCTGCATTAATCTATTAATCTGCAACTTAAAAATGTAGAAAATAAAACATCTGATTCACTCTTATTTTTAGGAGTCAAAATTGTTTTTGTCTTTCAGTGAAAACAGTTTATCTTAAATACAAAAATGTATATGATGCCACTCACAGCTCTCTAAAAAGTTACTGGCAAATTATCCAAAAGGAAATACAAAAGAAACAATGCCAAAAATGATGTTAATGACCTACGTGACCAGAAGGTAAAATCAGAAGATCCTGAAAGATCTTTCCTTAAAGAAATCCATTTTTAATTATAATTTACAAATTTGTTTGGAAAAAAAACATTTTAAAGGAAGATGACTTTTCATATACTGGTTATCAAGAGGCCCAGCAAATTAAGTTCTGAGATGATAAAAGAGAATATAGTTTAGTAATTTATTATCAGACATAATTAAGAATTGAGAATTATCCCTAGAACTGATTTCATGAATCAAATTTCTCTATCATAAGAAAGATATCAAATAGTCTTAATGGAATTCATATCTTACAAAATTATAAAAAGATATATTTATGGAATGGTCTCATTCTTGTTACTATTAAATTGTCTGGCCCATTATATTTAAAGCATTTAGAGAGGCTTTGTTCAAATAACTCATTTAATTGGAGGAAAAATTAAATATTGGTTTAGAGACTTACCTAAATAAGATTATCTAAATTCAAAGTAAATGAGTCTGTATCTTTTATACTGTTTGAAAGCAATAATCAATGTTTGAAACTACATTTGGACAATTATAGCTTTCTCTTTTCATCAAATATCTACTATTAAATAAAGCACAGGTAAGTTTCATTTGTACCCAGAAATTAAGGAGATGTATTTGTAAAATGTTTACAATTAACATCTGTTCTGCTTTAAATCTCACAATTTTTTCTTCCTAACTACACAAAGCACGTAATTGCAATGGTATTTGGTCAATCTCTGTTCTTACAATAGTAAAGTGGGAGGAGAAAAAAGAGAGTTCGATAGTCTAATTCAGTTTTCAAGAATACAAAAAAAAAAAAAGGATTCAGGTTAAAAATAAAGATGGCTTAGTTTTGTCTCCCTTACAGTAAGTAGCAGAAACATGAGCTGAAAGCCCGTGGAAGCTGTGCTCATTTCTATTCACAAAGAACTGTTCTACTGTCTGTCTGCAAATAAATCTCAGTAAATAGCTCCAAGGTTGAGCTAAAGAATATTGTATGGATCAAAGAATTCATGTCTTCCTGTGTAAAGTGAACAGGCCGCAAGCCCACTTGTTTGTCTAAAACAATTAGAGCTAGTATGAAAAGGAGGGGGTTGGGACAAATAAGTTACAGCTGATTTTACTCTGCAAAATATTTAAGGGGGGTTTCAAATTAATAACCACCCAGGCCCCCAAACAGCCTAATCTTTGTCAATTGGTGCCAAATTATGCAAGGTGCTGCCAATTCTGGTTGTCTAACAAATCAAGACCAGTGTATGTTACTCCTCGGCTGAAGTCTGATTGATTCTGGTCATTATATGGGCTGATCTCATTTTCACACATGGAATCAATATGTGAGCCAGATGTTCATTTACAGAGAAGCATTGAAACGACTCATCTACACGCAACTTTATCCCGGACCACAGAGCCCCACAGACCCATCGCCTTTTCTCACCCATACAAGGCTTCACACAGTACAAGACCTATAAAACATTCTGCTAATATTACTGTCAGCTGAATGACTTTTACAGTACTATATAAAGTTGACAGATAATACATGCCAGTCCTAATTTGAGATAGACCTTTTCTGTTGGGACCTCAACCATTGAACAAGCAAACAGATTGAGAAGTAACATTTATTACAACACATAAATCATTTTCTTACAACTACTATAGGTCTGGCCCGAGGGTGAAGCCTCTGCATAGCCTGTGAATCCTAATGCACTGCTTAAGTTACTAAAATGTACTGTCATTCCCCTATTGGTGTGCCGAGAAGAGCTTGTCTGACTTTTCAGAAGAAAATTCTTATCATGACAATTTTTATACTTTGTTCCAGGAAAAAAATGCTAATAATTTCTCGTCTTGAAATAAAAACAAAACAATAGTTTCTCTTGAATAGTAATGACCACCTTAACATATTTATTTAAATGAGACAGATATGCTTAGTATTTCATTTCACACACAGATGACTGCATGGTTCAACATAAGAATCAAACCTGAGTTTGCTACAAAGTCATCCAAAGAATTTGTCATTTTAAAGACAAAACAAGAAATATCATAGATCACAAATATAATGGAATCAACATAGATGGAATAAATGCTTTTAGAAAAAATAATGTAATATTAAATATTACACATGGTAGGAGATTAATGGAGAATGATCGTACACAGGTTAAAAAATTCCTCCATGTTTTGGTAGAGCTGACTGAAATCAAATACCTTTATACCTACTGAAAAATACAGATTTAATACTAGCCTGAGCTGATGAATCCAATGTATACTTCATGATATAGCAAATTCCTCTACCACTTTTCCTATAACCCTATTTTGAAAATGCATGGGTGACCTAACATGGTGAGACCCTATTTTGTATTCAGTTGTTTTTTTTTTTGTGATTCTTCAACCCTTTTGGATTCAATGGGGTCTTCTAATTGCATTTAGTCTACCCAGTACTGCTTGAGGATAATCTAAAGTATGTCTGTTTTTCATCAGGTAACGACCATTAAATTTGGCTGCATTTCCTGCTAAATCTTGTTGAATGGCACAAGAAACAGAAGCTAGAAAACTTTTTCTTGTAACCCTGCTATAGTTTCTGAACCTAGACCTTTCTAGAATTGTAGCTCACTACTGCAGAACTCCGAGGCCAACGTCATTTGGAAGTGAGTCCAAATGCTCTCCAACTCAGGACCTACTTGCCTGGAAGTATTTATGACTGCTCCATGTTTCAGCATACCCCACAAGGTCTGATCACTTGGGTCATTTCTAAGAAAATTTTTGAATTGTGAGTTTATGTCTGTGCAGCATTCGAGGCTTTGCCTTTCCTTCTCCTGAACTAAACAAAAATATTGGCCAATCAAATCCTCTCCTTCATGTCTTAAAATTCCTCTCAGTGACTCTTTATGCTGAGTTAAAATCCTAGTGTGTTAAGAACTAGTAATAATTGGGGGCGCCTGGGTGTCTCAGTCAGTTAAGCATCCAACTTCGGCTCAGGTCATAATCTCACGGTTTGTGAGCTCGAGCCCTGTGTCGGGCTCTGTGCTGACAGCTCAGAGCCTGGGGCCTGCTTTGGATTCTGTGTCTCCTCCTCTCTCTGCCCCTCCCATGCTCATGCTCTCTGTGTTTCTCTGTCTCTCTCTGTCTCTCAATAATAAATAAATATTTAAAAAATAAAAAAAAAACCTAGTAATAATTGTTTCAGGGTCAAGTTTTCCTGTATGACAATATCCAAGAAAAGTAATGATGAATGAATCTACAAGATGGTTTCCCAAAAGCCAAACATTCATCAACTCTTTAGAGATAGAGGGAGTTCCTAACAGAAGAGGGTCCTTTGCAATGAGAAGGCTTATGACAAACCAATCAATCCCAGAAATCATAACAGGCTTCCACTTACTAATGTAATTATCATTTATGAAGAACTGTTAGGTGCTGGGCATGAAGTTAAGGCTGAGGACAGAAACAGGGAAAACATAAATCCCTCTCATCAAGGAATTTGCTGTCTAGTGTGGGGAAGGGCTCAATAAAAAGCACAGGGACTTCACAGCATTTGTGGCAAATAGTTATTTAAAACATTTTAGTTTAGGCCAAATATTAGACTTAATAAACTCAATTCCATTTTCATTAGTATTGTCAATTTTACCTCACCTATAAATACAGTAAAAATTGTTCCTTCAAGGCTAATTAAAATTCTTTTCATTTTACAGAGAAGAAAAAAAAAGATCAAATAGAGTTTTCATCAGGGAAATTTAAAAGAAGTTGGTCCCTTTCCAAAAGAAGTGAATGACCAAAAACATACAAGGAACCTGTTTATGTCCTGGTAAGTCGCACTCAATCTGAGGGATTTTTTGGTTCCTTGTATTTTCTCTTATTCAATACACAGTGCCTCATGGAACCTTGGGGATCTCTTTTCATCCGTGTTCCAGTCTTCCCTTTCTCTTCAATGCCATGGCCACCACTCTACTGCCTGGCCTGTGCTTTCATCAGTAATACTTGCTATTCAAACAGATTTCCAGGGTTCTGCTCCCCTCTACTGATATCATGGAGGAGTTAATCTGCATGAAACATTATTCTCCTTTGCAAACATCAATGGCTTTACCCTGTCTAATAAAGTTCACTTAATTCAGCCTAGTTAGGTGTTTGCCTCTGTGTCTTTAAGGTGAAGATCTCCTACATTCAAAGGAGACTCTGTGCTTCCTCCTCTAGTGCCCACACTGTACCCAATCTATCCCACTTAGATTCGTCTTGGCCATCCTTTAAAGCTCACATCAGTCACATTCCCTCATACATATCTGGAAACAATCCTCACTGTGCCGTTCCTCTTGCTTTTCCCCTTTAAAGAAACATTGGACCTATATAGCTATATAAAAATATACACCCAACTTGGCTTGTAATAGGCTTCTCCTTTATGAAGCATTTTTAAGTGGCCAAAGAGGAACCTTTTAGGAGTTCTTAAAACTGTGCAGTTACAGACACTGAATTGATTGATCACTCACACCAGAGCTCAGGTCATCCCTCTATAATTCAGGCTTCACTCCAAAAACTATTAATCTGTTCTTCCTAAGCTATAAATTTTGAACTAGCTATTAATACAGCTCAGTTCTTTGGGACTCTGTCTCTTAGGCCCAAAAAAGAATGTTAAACTTCTAACGATGAAATTGTTCCTCAACTGTCAAGTTATTAAAAGAGATTTTCATTAAGATTGAAAATCTTTTGCATTGAGTCCTGCTTTCTCTTTGACCTTGGCTTTCCCCATGCATTTCACACCTTGAAAGTAAGTCCCTTCTTTTACCTCTTACACAGCTCAACAAGTCGATTCCGAATTCAACACAGATGTCATGATGCTTTATTTATCAATATTACATAATTCCTTCTGCCATATTGAGGCACTTAGAGGAAAGCTATCTATGCTGTATCTCCATTTTGAATGTCAAGGTTATCAGAATTAGTTCCAAAAACAGATGTTAGGAAGTCTCATTCAATTGAAGAAATAAATGTAAAGGATTTTAAGAATGTAGTAAAGCAATATTCTATCACTAACAGATACACCTGTCTCAAGGACTAAATATTAGTTTTAGAGTAGTTTGTTTTACCCTTTTTTTTTCCTTTAAAGTTGTCCTTCATCAGACTATTTGGTCTTTCTTTTAGGGGACCTGTGCCAGACAGTATGCATGTCAAGAGTTTAAAAAGCATATCTCCTGCAAATCTGACATTGCTGTCTTTCTGGTGGAAGAAAGAAGCCACAGACATGTACCAGGAAAAGCAAGGACTTCTGTCTCTTTAAATGTGAATTATTTGCTAGAATGAAATTTATTAGATATCTATACATTTTCTACATTACCCAAATTTTTTTCTACCAGATACTACTCAAATTAAATATATATTGCTGTTTGGATATCTTTTTCTCTGGAAATAAAATATTATGCATGTATTTGATTGACTTTTATCTGGCAGCATGTCTTCCTTCAACTATGTTTAAGACCCTGCAAAAATGACCAACTCTCCCTGCTGAATATCTACTTCACTTATTGTCTTCTCCACACTGCCCTCTCTGTGTCTAAAGCCTCATTTGTCCTTTCCCTTTTTGTTCTCCAGTCTAATAATGATCCCTGGTTGCAGTAAAATACCACGTGTTTTCACGTTGGAAGTGAGACTTTTGGTTCCAATGGCCCTAAATCCTCACAACAGAGATATGAGACCCAATAAAACCCCTACATATCTGGCTTTCCCCAAAGGACAACTGACCCTTTGGTTTGCATGAAGAAAAGGAGAGTTCAAAGACTTTCAAAGGGGATTTTTTTTAACTTCCAAAGATATTCAGCCATGGTCAATTTCACTATAACAAATCTAACTTCCATACTGAATCTAAACCACATTTAGAAGTTTAATCATAAGATATTTTTAATTAACAAGTTGTATTAGATGTGACATCAAAAAGATAACATAAAGGCTTCTACATAGAGACCACTCTTCTAAAAAATTTTTTTTGTTTATTTTTGACAGAGAGAGTGAGCGGGGCAGGGGGAGAGCGAAAGTAAGAAAGAGGATCCTAAGCAGGCTCTGCACTGTCATCACAGAGACCGATGTGGGGCTTGAACTCACAAACTCTGAGAACATTACCTAAGCTAAAACCAAGAGTCGGACACTTAACCGACTGAGCCACCCAGGCACCCCAGAAACCACTCCTGGTGTGAGGGGAAGTGCATTTTAAAGTTTAACAATGTTCTATCATATACAAAATTTAACATATCAAACATGCAGCTAAACAACAGTTCTGTCCTTAGGAAAACTATGACATCAAGTCATTGGTGCCATTTCTAAATAATGAAAAGAAGTTACCTTCATTCTCAAAGGTAGCAAGATTTGTGGCCCTCACTGAAAGTGTGTAAGGATTTCCACTTAAAGCTTTCTATTTCAGGGGTTTATAAAAGCTATAAAAATTCTCTCCAAGCTGAAACTTGGCAAACGAGAACTCAGCATGAGGACATTTTTTTTAAAGCCTAAATTTAAAAACAGTATGTTCATGTACTTTTTTAAGCATAAGAAGAAAAAAGGAGAGAATTTTTGAGGTTTCAGTTGCCTTTTTTAAAAATCTGCATTCCTTGGGAACTAGTTTGTTTTTAAAAATGGAAATTTGCAGACTATAAATTCAAATTTGGCCATGTTTCTTTGAGAATTTGATATAAATTAAAGTAATCTAAAATGGACCCTATCATGAAGGGAAGAAATTCATTGTTCTCAGAAGACTGTTTCCAGAAATAACTGTATTGCCCTTCCCTCCAAAATGAGTATGAAAAATAGATGCATCCCTTTTGTTTTCCTGAGCTAAAGAAGCTATTTTTCCCTGAGTGAAAAAGTTCAGTGAATCACCGTGATATTTTTGGTCAGAGAATACTGTATTTTTTATCTTTGCCTCCACCAAAAAATTTATATATATAATTCTACTTTAATTATATATTAATATATATATTTATTTCAGTTATTGACCATGGTCTTAAATTTTGGTAAAAATTTAGCTCCCCTGAATTTTTTGTGCATATGCTAAATTTCATAAATAACATGCATGGTAAAGTAAGCTTATTGTATACATGCCTATAAAAATACAATCTTAAGTATTGTGCTAATAAAATTGGTCTACTATTCTATTAAGAAATCTCAATATATATGAGAATTTTAATTACTGTTTCATCTCAAAAAATATCTAACTTCTCTCTCCCACATATTGCAATGGGGAATAGGAATGACACACAAAAAAATGAATAAGGCACAGGTCCTATTTTTAAATGCTCATAATCTAGTTGTGGATCTAGACACATAAAATGTAAACGCCTTAGATATATATATATTCTCCTATACAAAGGCCATTTTCACAGGCCTATTCTCTTTCTCCCATACTTAAGTTTTTTAGAACACCTCTATGGTTCTGCCACTTTATCACTGCAATCTGGTTTAGAGTACTTATAGCACTAAAAACCTTCCCTCATGCCCACAGTGATCCTCTTTCCAAAACAAGCCAATCCTGCTAATGCAGGGGCCCTCCGTTGCTCTTCCCAGGATGCACTCTCCTTCCCTTCCCATTATGTCTTTGGTACTCTGTTGCTTGAGTTTGGAACTCTAAAACCTGAAGTCCATTTTTCCATGTCTGACTTCTCTAATCACCTCTTTTTTCATGGATCTGTCACTTGCCACTCCACAGTTTGAGATCGTCTCCATAGTCTGAACCAAAGAAAGGCTGCCTCAGTTCCTACCTGTTGCCCAGGAAACTTGGCTTGGCCTTGCTCCAGTTGTCCAACCCCGAAGTCTGCAAGGCTCAAACCCTGATACTTTCTCTTTAGAACTGCAAGCTGAATTAGTTCTTAACTGCTGCTTACCTCCTACCTATACTAGAAACCAGAAGGAAATAAATGCTATGAAGAATTTAACTGGATGGTCAGATCCATGTCTGAAGAACTTCAAAACAAGAAAAGGAAGTGAGCAGGTCAAATAAAAACCAAAAGCAAAAATATTTTGATGTAAAAATCAGACATAAAATCAGAGTGAAAATGTGCTTCAAGGATTTTTACCAAGACTATAGGAACAGGTGTAAGGAGTGTTTAAATTTTGTTTTTATTAGATAAGAGAGAGAGAGTGTGTGTGTGTGTGTATATGTGTATATATGTCTGTGTATATATATATACATATATTTATATATAAGGCCATATATTTAAACTGAAACTCTCTTGCCCTTCTCTCTTATCTCATGATTTATTCCCAAGCTGTTACTACATTTAATAATTTTTTCTACATAATTATTTTTAAAAAGTTTTGGTTAAATTATCATTATATTATACAATGATCCAAGTTTACTATACTGATGCTATTTCTCATTGATACAAATTATAGTTTAATTTGTAGAAATTATTACAAACTGCAATACCAAATACATTCCACTTGAGCCTTTCAAATAAACACAAGGCATATAAAAAATAGTTTGATAGGCAAAATTACTTTTTAGCATAGGACAGGAAATGACTGTCGTTACATTAACATTTTCATGTTCAAATGTATGACTTCTATCAAAAGATTTTTACAGTGTCATGTGTCAATTCCAAAATAAGAAAAATGAAATATATTTTGATGTTGCTGTTTTTTTTAATGTGTTTCTTGTATGACAAAGACTATTAACACCTAAGGCTAGAAGAAACCTCCAGAGATGATCAAGTACATAGCTGAGATAATTAAGGTGATATATAAGGGAAATCTGTTGGGGACTCAAGAGAAATGAAGTAACTCTTCGGGGCCATAGAGAAAGAAGAGTCAGAGCTGGAATACACAGAGACATCTATCTTTATTGTCTAAGCCTTTTTTTTTCTTTTACTATCCTGTGATGCCCAAGTATCACTAAGATCTTGTAGTCACACCTGTGACAAACATCTTATAAAAGCCAATGAGATCTGAATTTCTCAAAAACTAAATTCCTCTTTCAGAATCATCATCCAAGTAGATTCAGAAACTTAAAGCACTGACAATAACAAGTTTAGTTAAAAAGTTAGAATTAGGTTACTATTTTATATGAAAAGTATTTAATAATCTTCAGATTACTCTATGCATTTTCCCATGAAGTGTAAATAGAATTAACAAGACATATCTTTTACCTATGACTTTAAATGTAACTAGCCTAACATGGAGCATTAGAAAAAACAAACAGATTAATATCTTTTTACATAACTGACCTAAATCAGGATACACTGAATCTTTTAATAAACTTTAAATATTTCATATAGTGTATAAAATCATGTTTTATAATTTTAAGATATTCTAAATACTGTTACATATTCCTCCTTGAATGAAGAATTAGTCTTGATTAATAAATACATGTAAAAGGTCACATGTCCTAACACAGGATTATTCTTTCCTATGAACATTAATATGAGAAAATATATATTCTGTAGTAATTGTAGACACAAGAAGGTAGAAAATGGAGCAACAGCTTCATTTTTGATAATGCCTTACACATCTCTATAAAGTAGTAAAAGAGAATATATATACCTGTGTCCATGCTGCCTCTAGTTATCATGTGAAATACTGAATGCTAACTTTAGCTGGATGGGCAACATTAAAACTTCCCTGTCAGTTAGCCCTCATTACTTGTTAGTAAAATCAATGATGGAGTAAAAATCAAATTTGATTCGGAGACCATCATCTTTAACTCAATTTTCTCCAATTCCCTGAAAATTTTCCAAAATGTTCTCAACGATATTGTATGAGACAAATAAACCTGGCAATAATCCTTAAGAAATTAACCATTAACCTGAGTACACTAGACCACTTCAAAGCCACCACATATACCACTGCCCTCTGAATCTATGCTGATGTTCACTAAGTATGAACAAAACGGTACATAAAATGGGGCACACATGAAACACATACAATAAATACCATTTATTATAAATGTGTTAGCAATGTTAAGACAAATTTTGAGGAAAATGATGGCATTTGGCATTTTAAAAATACCTGATTACAGAATGAATGAATAGTACTATAGGTATTGAAATTATCTGAACTTCTTTTGTTCAGATGAATAAATGAATCTAAAATATGCATTAATGGATTTAAAATATATATTTTATTACTTTTAAAGGTTTGTTTATTTTGAGAGAGAGAGAGAGCATGCACGTGTAGGAGGGGCAGAGAGAGAGAGAGAGAGAGAGAGAGAATCCCAAGCAGGTTCAGTTCTGTCAGAGCATAGCCCCAAGGGGGGCTGAAAATCACAAACTAGGAAATCATGACCTGAACTGAAATCAAGAGTCAGATGCTGAACCCACTGAGCCGCACAGGTGCCCCTTAAATATATTTTTATATTTGGCTTTAAATTTCCTATTTTATATAGACTTGTAATCACTACTAAGAAATTTAAGAAATTTAGGAATCTTTTAATTTGATGTCAAATATTAATTGCCAAATAATTTTTTTGATAATTTTGTGGAAACTAAATTGAAATCTTTGGAAAACTCAAAAAATACACCTTTTCATAAAATTAATTTTGGTTTGGATACAGATGATATGTAAAAAAAACACAAGAAAAATATAAAAACATAAAATATTTAAAGGCAAGTAAAACATACCATCCCAAAATGTTCTTCTTTAGTATATTGATTATTTCGAGCTATTATTTTTTAATGTTTTTTTTTAAATTTATTTTGAGACTGAGAGCATGAACAATAGGGGAGGGGCACACATAAAGAGAGAGAGACAGACAGACAGACAGAATCCCAAGCAGGCTTAGTGAAGCCAGTGCAGAGCCTGACATAGGCTTGAACTGATGAACCATGAGATCATGACCTGAGCTGAAACCAACAGCCGGATGTTTAACTGGCTGAACCACCCAGGGGCCCCTGTGCTGGTTATTTTTAAGAAACAGCAAACACAAGAGAAGCTCTGAAAGCTGAATAGAAGGTACCCTTTGGTAAGAGATATTCATAATTATAAGAGAAAAATCTTTTTGTAAAAGTGTCTCCTACTCTGTAGCAGGAAGAGAAGGAAGACTAAATCTCTAGAAACTCTCATCAGTGGAAAAAGCAAGACTTAAACTGGCATAACAACTTTACCCTTGTTTACTGTGCTTTTCCTGGTAACCTCCCATAACTGGCCTCCTGGCCCCCACCCATCATCTTCTTTTAGACGGAGATGGTATTGAAGGTAGTGGCTTGGGCCATTTCAGAGTTTTCCTGTGTATAGGGGAGCCAGACAAGTTCTTAAGCTTCTCTTTGTTTTTCTCCTGTTCCTTTGTCTGTTATTAAGTCTTAGTCAAGAACCCAGAAAGGTAAAGGAAAAATGATTTTTTCATCCTTACAATTTCTGCCCTGAAATTATTTCATAACTCCCTTCCTACTTTTATTCAATTGTTAAAAATTATCAAAAAATTTTTTTTGATAAAAAATATCAAAAACTGCAAAAGACACATTAAAGTACTGGTTTAAGGGAAAAAACGAGGTAAGATTCAAAGTAAAGGCTCTACTTAAGGAAATTAATGATCCTATGTTCTCTATGTTTCCGTTGGAATAAAATGCATGAGGTAGCACTTTTTAAGTAATTGCCTGCTTGAATCCATTTTTTTGGTTTCTTGTATAAAAACTAACTGATCTAAGACTTTCTACTTCACAACAATCCAGTGGGTGTCCCTCTGGGGTGATTTTACCCCAAATAAACATTTGGCAATGTCGGGAGCCATTTTGACTGTCATAATTGGGGAGGGAGGGTACTACTGGCCTCTGGTGCGTGGAGGCCATGTATACTGCTAATCACCCTACAATGCATCAGACAGCACCCTACCACAAAGAATCATCTGGCCCAAACTGCCAATAATGCTGCTGCTGAGAACTCTACAATCTAACAACAAAGAACATTATCAATAATACGATTACATAAAACAGGATTTAGATGTTTAATCATTACTTAATGCTTTGCTAATATCTCTAAACAACAACAGTGATTATAGGGATGATACATTTGCTTGTCATTTTCACATGCATTTTATCATTTGATTTTCAAAACAAACTTAGAAGTAAGCAAGGTATGAATAATTAGATCCATTCTAGGGTGCAAAGCACTGAGGCTCATCAAGGTTAAACAGGATGAACAAAGTCCTTTGAAGCTCAAACTAAAACAGTTCTCTTAATCCCAGTCAACTGTTCTTTTTAATATATTCCACTACATCACTGAATGGAAACAATTTAATAAATATTTTATAGGGTGTCTGAAAAATTAATAGAATCCTACATTTAAAAAGCACAAGTTGAGGGGAAATATTCCATTTCATTCTTTTTTTGCAGGGAAAAGGAAATGGTAGGAAAAAATCCTTTTCTATAGTCTTTGATATGTACATTGCTAATGCAGGAAGATAATCTGAGACTTTTGTGCTTTTAAACAAAAATATAGGATCATTTATCTGAATCTAGAAAAGTCACCCTGTTAGCCAAAAACAAGGAAGGAACACTTTCTGCTTTGATATTTCCAACAAATTATTTTAAAACACAAAATCTGTATCTTTCTCTGAGCTTCAAAGTTGAAGTGCCAGCCTGTACTCTTTGGGTTCTTATTATCATTTAGATAGAAATCCTAATTATTTTCTATTTCAAATCATGTAAAAAGCTTCAGTTTTAAAAAAGTCCCTGAAAGTCTTTGCATAAATACACACATTCCCTAGAAGATATTTTAACAAGAGATTCCTCTCATGCTGACATGAGGAAAGCAGATCAAGGATATCAGCCTGGGGACCCTTCTCTCAAGTAATTTCGATGCAACAGTTGCTATTAAAAGGAAACAGAGTAAAGATGCCAAAGTACTGCACAGAGGTTCTGAAGAGCTAATTAGCAAGACAACATCAAAACAGTACAAACTGGTGTGAGAAGAAGCTTCCATGATTCAATATACAGAGAAAAAAACAAAGTCAGATAAACGGCATGAATTGGTGTTATGATATCCTAAAACCTTGTATCTTTCTGCATGGAAGGAAACAACTTTAAAACATGTCTGGTATCCTAACTTTATTAAAGTTTAAAGCCCCGAATTCTGATCACCAGACCACCAGAACAAGAAATGAAAGACCTGACAATCTTTTATCAATTTCCAATCTGTGTCAGTTTGACTTCAGATTCTGCTCTTGACCATGACATAGTGCCTCCTGGTTGTCCAACTTTTTGGCACTCTCACTCCCAGTTGATTGGATTTGTTTAAGAATCATATTTGTGTTAACTGTGATTATTATTTGGTTATGTAGTATGACTTCAAGACAGAATAAAGCCAGATCCTGTGGAATTATTTGGGTAACTGCTCTGGTCCAGGAAAGGCTTCCAAGCATGTTCCCACTACCTACAGTGCTGACCGGCTGGGTATAAGGACAGGAAAGTGCAGGGCCAGAGGTCCTAATCCCAAAATGAAACATTCCTACAGTACCCACCACTAGAAATATTTTGGTAGAGGAGAAACAAGATTTGAAATGTACAGAACCAGAAAATGTGGAAAATACATCAAAATTTATAGTTCATATATGAAAGAAATTTGATGAAGGGATTACCAAATTGAAAGATAATCCTAAAAATTTACCTCACATACCAATCAGTTGTAAAGCTACGGGAAATATCCTATAACATCATTCATGCAAAACAATGTTTGATATGCAGGCTAAAGCAAAAACTTTCTGTCTAGATAATGTTACAAAATTCTTGTCACATGATGAGGTGTTCAAAGAACAGACAGACAAAATTGTGAAAGAAAGAGATAACCGAGGTGGTCAAGAAGATAACACAAATACTATGCTTTTTTCCCTACATTTTCATGATGTTTATGGTATTTTGTCAGCTGTTTCAATTCTGTAATATGCTGTGATTTTTCTCCTTCTAACCAAGTATTCATTTTTCACCTAGTTGTGTATCCATTATTATGAGTTATTTTTCTTCAGTAAGGTCCTCCAATTTTGGTCCCACAAAACCTAGATTTACCCTTGTAAATGCTAATCCCTAAGTGGAGAAAATTATTAGGGACAGTGGATATATTTGTCATTCAAGTTAAGGAAACTCAATATGGCATAGCTGTGACTATCTGAAAAAAATTAAAAATCAAGAGGTTGAAAAGTGATGGTGAGATTTCCCGTGCAGAATGTTCTGCTGACTTCAAAGTAAACAGTCAGATAGAAAATTAAAATTATTTTCACAACAGCAACAGACACAAATCAAGTAACTGTTCATATTCAGGTATAATGTGTAAAGATATGTCAGTCATAAACACTACTGGTCTTTTGTAACCATCAAGGTCATGTATCTTATTTGTCATTATGCGGCATTTTTCTAAAGGGCAGGAACCACTTCAATGTACATACTTACACGTGTCCATCAAAACTGTATCATGAAAACTCCATTAAAATTTCTCTGAAGTATTTTTATAGTCATTATTTTAGAATGATTATTTTTACAATAATATTTTTCAATTTTCTCTTGCTTCCTATTTTTGTTGTTAAAAGTAGTATTTTTCATGGGCAGTGAACTTGAAAGGAAAAAAAAAACAAAAAAAACAGATGTGTCATGAAAAATACACCAAATTTCAGTCACAAAGGCACGCACTGTGCAAAACTATATAGAAACACATCCTTCAGATGAATAAAGCTTCTTTGCAATATTTCTTTGAACGGAAAATTGTAACTAACTTTGCAATCCATAATGTAAATTTGAAATATGTTGCTTTTAGAAATCATGTTCCAGTTAAGGAGTTGGAATAAACTAAAATCTAATAAAAAGATTCATTTTCAAAATAATTTATTTAGTGACTCCGAGTACATTTCAAAATGATCACTGGTTTAAAAAAACTTAAGAGTTGCACTTTTAAAATATGTATATTTTGTTCTTTGCAATGTATTTAAATACGCAATAGATGTAAGGCCAACAAAAAATATTAAAGTATTTGGCCATGAAATTGAATACACATAAAAATGTTTTCTATGTTGTAATTTTAAGTTAAAAAGGCTTTGCTCCACATTGTGCAGACATTTATGCTAAAGTAAAGAGATTTAAAAACTAAACAAATAAAATGAAAGGTGCTATTTAAATTCTGTGTTTATTAAAAACATGGATTAAGAAGTGAAGTTTGGAGCACCAAACTTCAGTCAGTTAAGCATCCAACTTCGAGTCAGATTATGATCTCAAGATTCGTGAGTTGAGCCCCGTGTCGGGCTCTGTGCTGACAAGCTCAGAGCCTGAACCCTGCTTCGGATTCTGTGTCTCCCTCTCTCTCTGCCTCTCCCCCACTCAAGCTCTGTCTTTCTCTCTCTCAAAAACAAATATTAAAAGAAAGTAAGGTTTTATGACAACTAAAAGAAAAAAAAGGGCAATTATAATATATATGTTTTTTCTAAAACTCTACAATATTAATTATTAAACACAATAATCTAGAATGTGCTTTCCAAGAAACATTGCTTATGAAATTCCTAACCAAATTTTGGCAGCAATTCATGGCATTTCTAGTTCCCATTTGATTCTATCTACAGTATTGACCCCAGCAAAGGAGGAAACACATATCTAGATTCTAGACATCGATTCATATACATACCTCTTCACTGTCAATGTAATCATGACTGTTTTGCTAATTCATCAGCAGGAGATATGGAAACACTTTTAAAAAGCAGCATTAATATATGTCCTGATTGTGACTGGCAGTGTTAATTATAGGGGGTTTTTATCCTGTCAGCAGTTTCAAGACGATTATCCTTAAGTTTCAATTCCAGGAATGCTCTGTATATATGCACACACATACATCTTGTGCCTAGGAGACCAGAAGTAACAGACAAAGAAGGAAAAGCATAGGAAGAAAAACAGAGGGCCGGGCATTATCCCAGCTCACCTCAGATCATCGGTCTTCCAGCCCTTCTTCCCAAAAGTAGCTATAGATTGATTCTTGGTTGAGCCATTTAACATGTTGGATGAATGAGCTACATGATAAGTATTGTCTATTCAGTAGTCAAACTTACTATGTATGCTTTAAAAAAAATGAGAATCTAATTTTGCCATAAACATTTTTAAGCTGACATCTAATATTTTTCTCCATTAGTACTGCTATGCAAAATAACCCCAAATTTGGAAATAAGGCAAAATAAAAACAAGGTGGCATGTTCTTTCAGTTATATACTGAGGGATTCTTTACAGGCTCACATAAAGATTACTTAATTATCTAGGAAAAGAAACCTGTGTTTGACTTTGCTATTTACGATAAATTACAGTCTCAGATTCTGTGAAGTTACATGCCAATTTTCTGTCCAAAATAAATGGTAACCCCAAAGGTTAAGTTTCCATTGTCCTGCTGGACAATATTAATCGGTTTTATTTCTATGTCAGGATGTCATTCCTAAGGGACTACATAACTCATGTTCCTCAGATTGTCCTTCAAAGTAGCTTTGCCTTCCTACTGATTCTCTTATTGAGCTAAAAAAATATCTTTAGTAGGAGTTTATTATGTATTTGTACATGCATGTTTTCAAATTTATTTTTTTTTGACCTTCAGATTTTTTGACCAGGAAAATTCATCTTCCAGAAATATGTAAGCAAAGGCACTCTTCTTCATTTTTATTTTTTTTTTTGTTCTGCAAGTGAATCTCAGACAACTTAAAACTTAGCAATGAAACTTTACCTTCAGTGGCTCTCTGTTTCTCTCTCTTAACCTAACTCTGTGATTTTGTTTTCCTTTCTGGTTCTTGGCCACATTATTGGTTTTGGTTCTGGCATCCACAGAGCAAATAAAGTTATTTCCTATTGGTAACACCAATGATAGGGAATCCTATGATTGACCATTTGATGATCTTGAGGTTCTATTCTTTCTCTGTTGGATGAATGACAACGGAAATTGTTTTGTTAGTCTCTTATATTGTTTGTGCAAGAACACATTACATGCCCATGGAGAAGAGAACACAAATTTTAGCTTTCAACCAATGAATTTCATGTTTATTTACTCTTGACCCATGGCTGAGATTGAAGACTTAAAGCTAAAAAGTGCCCTGTGCTTCTGTATTTCTCTGACAAGGGAGTTTTAAATTTAAACTGCTTCTCTATATCCAGTGTGTCCTGATAAATTATATGATAAGGTCTAAGTTAAATGAGTTGTGTGAGGATTGTTCATTCCAAAAGCCCCACATTCCAAGAAAATAAACTGAACTTCTGAAATTTAAATGAACTAGTATTTAAGGAAAAAAAATTGCAATCCTTATGGAATTTGCTAGCTTAGGGCATCTTAAATAAGAATATAAATATAAATAAATATAAATGGATAATTTTGTTTGAAAAAAACCCACTTATCTTTCTCTGATTTTATTGATGGTCAAGTATAATCCAAGCTCATGCTTTTTTATACAATTTAGTTTTGTGTCTTCATGAAAAGACTAGTTAATATGAACTTCCTAAACTTCTTACAAAGGTTTACTGCTAACATTTCTCCAACATTATGTCCAAGATTGTGACAAATGTAAAATGATGTGTCAAATCAAAATGTTTTTATATCAATAATAATTACATTCTGCAGTTTGCCAGTTAACCTAAATATAATTGCATTCACAAATAACCTTTAGATAGGTAAATTTTTAAGTAAGATAGAATATTAATAAACTGATTACCAGTTTATCAAAATTTTAGTGTTGCTATATCTTTGGATCATTATATTCTAAGTACACATTTTTCCCACTTAAAAAAAAAGTGTAAAATCTATGAGTGTGACTGTAGGTACCTGTGATGTCATGTGTGAGATCTGCAAATCCGCTAAAATGATTGTGAATGACATACACATCTTAAATATCTACCTCTTAGTTCTGTGAAACAGAAATTACTTCATCTGGTTAAACACTGTAGTTAATATGGGCGAACACTGTAGTTAATATGGGCGATTGAGACTTTAAATAAGCAATCATGGCAGGATATTCAAGTGTGCAAGCAAATTATAGAATATGCTCTTTGTTTATATCAAGGGGAAATTTAAAAAAAGTAGTTTTCAAAGTGAAGTGTCTAGTTGTTCCATAATATGAAAAAGCATAGTGAAAGATGAAACTTGCGTGTGCAGTAAGTTGTGTAAGAGTTGAGGGAAGAAATGCTGTTTGAGTTGGTTTAATAATATCAGCAAACAACAATCCTGACAAAGTTAATAAAATACGTTAAATTCTGATGTTGATAGACTTACGCATAAAATAATATATAACAAAATGGAATCTGGGAATGCTTTCCTACCATATTTCATACTAATGCAAAATTAGATATATTTTTAACTCTGCTAGAATGATATAGAGCATTTAGTCTGTTCTGAGCAAAAGTTAGAAAAAGGTTACTTTTTACCTTCTGTGTAATAAATCTAGATAGCAGGGATTCTGCTCACCAGAATAAATTTCTATGCTTTGAGCTTTCTTTGGCACGCCCTTAATTCTGAAAGATCTATGGTTTCATACAATTATGTTACATCTAAGTTTATTTAGAAATTTTATTGTCATTTTGATCAATAGGTAGCCAAGCTATTGTTTTTTATGCACCTTGATCCTCTTTTGTTTACCAAAATCCTCTCTGATACCCTTTAGATTGTACTTTTCTAAGATCAGATCCTAAAGTTTTTTGGGGAAGAAGATCATATTCAGAGAATTCCAACATAGCCCAAATATGCAGGTTTTACTCTTAACAGAAATAAATAATAAAATGTAAAAGACAGGGAAAGGCAGGAAGCTTGACAGTTAAGATGTTTTGGTAAGTTGAAGGAGGCATCCAAGAAAACCAATGTTTGACCTACCCCTTGTTTGGTGTCCAAGAGGTTGCCTAGAAAGATGCATCGTGCTAATAAGATGTGGGGCATATGATGGCTATGCCTTTCTAAAGTGATATATGAAAAGTTGTCCTACCAAACTCTGTGCAAACTTTACTTTGAAAGGCCACTGACAGATCTCTAACATTCCATCTGAATATCCAAAATGTTTTTCTAGAGATCAGGGCTTTAATATGTGACAAAGCCAATAGGAAAAAAAAAACACCACAAAAAGGCTACCTAAAAAAGCATCATCATAATGTTATCTGCTGGTCTAAGGATAAGTCTCCAGTTAAGGTTTCATTAGCACATAAGGAAGCTTTATTTCCAGTTCATTAATGAACTATCAGAAATGTTACTCAAATCAACTGTGAACTGTAATGAATTGCTGGCATCAGAAGGTTAAGAAGATGATTGCCAAATTCAAGATACATAAAAGGACCTTCCATTCTCTTTCTAAAACTGTTTTAAGAGTGGTCTATCATCTATGGGAAAAATAAAACAAACTATGCATTTATCAGGACTCTTTATATCATATTTTCATAAAAATCCTACATTCAGATAATTCCATGCATTCAAACTTCTATAAAAACTATCCAGAATTGGATTTATTGAATCATTACTATGATTAGGTTTTTCTAAATAATCAGATAAGTGTATAAGAATTTATTTTATCTGCCCATATCATATAGTTGTTAAATAAGTATGTTAAGAGGAGATTTGGCTTTAAGTAGGTCATTTTATTGTCTATTCTTTAGCGATAACTGGCATCTGTTGACAGACTACTGAATTGTTTCATAAAACAAAGTTCACATAATCCTAACATCTGTTTTGGTTGCATTTTCTTCATATTTCTAAGAACAAAATTAGAAAAGGGACATGCCATTTGTGTTAGTATCAACTCTTCCTCTCAAATACAAATCTGCAGTAAATAAACAATGAATAGAAGGTTCTAAAATAATACAAAGATGACATAAAATGTTGCTTACATTTTTAAAAAATGGTGTACAAAAGCAATTAAATTAACTCACCACCCAATAACCATCCTCAGACTGGTCAACAATATTTGACTACCTCAGACCAGTGATCAAAGTTGAGTCACAGCTTTAACTCACCTTATAATAGTGGTCATAATTCCATTCTAAAATTTAGAATTTCTCTAACTTTTATAAAGATATTACTACGGTTGCTGATGAAGGAGTCACTAAGTTCAAACAACCCTGCCCTTTACAGGTTGTTTTTTGCCAATAAGTAGAAGCTCATCTATCAAAGACAAAAATGTATTCAAACCTTCTGGAAAGTATCTGATGCATTTTACCTGAGCATTAAATCTTTCCATTTTATCAGAAATTGAGTATTAAGGACAATCTTCTGGTTATATTTGTTATATTCTGGATTCAGTGAAATATATCAGTTCTTCTCCCTATGAACACATGGGGCTGTGTACAGTCAAACTTTCCCATAAAACATAGAAAGCCTATGACAGAAAACATTATTAACTCAATGCCCTACAAATTGAATTCTGGTACAATTATAATTGACTTCTAAACTCAGATACAGAAGGATTTGTCTCCATTATGAAGAACTCAAGAAAGCAGAATCTATACTATTCCAACAGGCTCACACAGTGTCCCCCATATCAGTGTGAAGTTTATGCTCCTAAAGGCAACCCTTTTAAGCCAACACAGAAGATATTTCCTTCTCAACAAATAGTGGTGGTAGAATAGGTAACAGAAAAAAGCAACAGAAATACATTTTATGGGTTTATAGGTATAATAGTAATAACCATTCAGTCTTATTATCTGATGGATTCCTGAAAACTATAGCTTTCACTTTTGTTAATACCTTAGAAGCATGAGAGAGTGGGTTGAATCAAAGCTTTTAACTGGGAAAAATGATATAACAGCAGCAAGTATTTCTTTTATGTTGTCTTCATCATTATTTTCAAAACTCTGATGCAAAACACATGTGCCATGGATTTTGACCCATTATATTATATATCAACCTCACCTTGCTCAAGATTAAAATGATTTAATAAATATGGCAATGATTTTTAAAATTCAATAATTTATTATTTCTATAAATACATAGGAAAGATTGTGAGAGTTGACCATTATAAACTGTAATTTACTCCACTTGAGTTTCATAGATGAATACCAACAGTAACATCTGTTTAAGTCATTCATTTATTCAAAATGTGAGACAGCTACTAGTTGTCACATTTTACAATTTGTTCTGAGCCCATTACAGTTAATTACAATGTATTAGTTCATTTTTCCCTTTACTCTATTTGTTACAGTTCAACTTCATGAATGGAAATTATCTTCTTTGTTTTCATGTATGAAGAATGAAATTCAGAAAAGTTAAGCTGCGTCTGAAGTTGACTTCAAGCTGTCTCTGAAGTTGTCTTTATATCACACTGAGTTAGAGAGTACTGGGAGAGGACGTTTGTTTGTTTATTCACAACATGAAATGAACTCTTGCAATGATCTACCCATTATGCTATACTCTGGGGCCAAAACACATCCTCAGTCCCTGCCCTCATGGAGCTTACAGTCCCCTTGGAATAGCATGGTTGTATTAAGGTATTGGTAGAAGAGGAGAGCTTTCATGATGGTAGGTGAGTGATAAGCCAAGTACGAAAGGATAAAATGAAGATGCAACAGATGGAGATGGATAATTGATGAAGCAAGATCTCATAGGAGGCAGGAAAAGCAAGAGCAAATGGTATTATGGTTAAGAAGAATTCTGAATTTTTGAACTACATTAGGATAGAAATATCATACATGTAACACATCAACAGGCAGCATAAGTCCTTTGTTTCTCAAAGGTAATTAAAAGATTGTGAAATGTGGATTAGTGTGACTAAATGAGCTTAGATTTTATAAAATTATATTGTTTCAGTGTGAGATAAAAGTACTTGATTAATTCAACAGCACTGACACATGATACAGAGATAATAAAAATTAATTTTCTAGAGTTGCACTCTCCAGTACGGTAGCCGTACGTGGCTATTTAAATTTTAAATAATTAAAATTAAATATAATTAAAAATTCCATTCTTCAATAGCATGAGGGCACACTTCAAGTGTTAGACAGCCGTGTGTGACTAAAGGCAATCATATTTGGGTAGTGCAGACTTTTAAAAAAATTTGCAACATCACAGTAAGTTCTAAAGGAGAATACACATAGAGAGAGCCCAAAGATACTGATGTGTAGAGGGGTTTATAGAGGTAGAAATCTAAATAAAACTTCATTTGTTGACATCTCAGATAAAGGGTTAGTATCCAAAATCTATAAAGAACTTATCAAACTCAACACCCAAAAAACAAATAATCCAGTGAAGAAATGGGCAAAAGACATGAATAGACACTTCTCCAAAGAAAACATCCAGATGGCGAACAGACACATGAAAAAAATGCTCAACATCACTCATCATCAGGGAAATACAAATCAAATCTACAATGAGATACCACTTCACACCTGTCAGAATGACTAACATTAACAACTAAGGCAACAACAGATGTTGGCAAGGATGCAGAGAAAGAGGATCTCTTTGACTGCTGGTGGGAACCTGGTACAGCAGCTCTGGAAAATGGTATGGAGGTTCCTCAAAAGATTAAAAATAGAACTACCCTAGGACCCAGCAATTGTATTACTAGGTATTTATCCAAGGGATACAAGTGTGCTGTTCCAGAGGGGCACACGCACCCCAATGTTTATAGCAGCGCTATCAACAATAGCCAAAGTATGGACAGAGCCCAAATGTCCATTGATAGACGAATGGATAAGAAGATGTGGTATGTATATACAATGGAGGATTACTAAGCAATCAAAAAGAATGAAATCTTGCCATTTGCAACTGCGTGGATGGAATTGGAGGGTATTATGCTAAGCGAAATTAGAGAAAGACAAATATCATATGAGGAATTTAAGATACAAAACAGAACAGAACATAGACAAAGGAAGCAAAAATAATATAAAAACAGGGAGGGGGCAACACATAAAAGACTCTTAAATATAGAGAAGAAACACAGGGTACTGGAGGGATTGTGGGAGGGGGGTTGGTTTAAATGGGTAAGGGGCATTAAGAAATTACTCCTAAAATCATTGTTGCACAATATGCTAACTTGGATGTAAATTAAACAATAATTAAATTAAAAGATTTTTTATCTTCAAAAAAACAAACCATTTGTTTGGTATGACTAACAGATCTAACTTTAAAAACAGTGAAAACTGTCTCTTCACCTAAAATTGTTATGGTGGCACTGACAAAGCATATATGGACAAAGAATGTAGGGCAGAAAACCACTTGAAAAGATTTCAGAACTGGCACTCAGGTCAGAAAACAGTATCAGATTAAATCAGGTTAAAGTAGAAATATGTAAAATACTCAAGAGACTTCTGGATCATTTAGTTGATACTGGTAATGCTATAGTGGACCCTATTTGGGTCTCTTTTTTCTACAGCCTGAAGATGTTGGAACTAGCAGGTAACACAGAAAAAAGCACTGGTGTTATTATCTTTAAATATTCTAAATTTGTTTTCTTTCTATTTTCTAACAATATACAACTTCTAAAATTTAGACAAAGCCAAAAAGTTATAAAGGGGGTAAATAGAGTAATTCTGACAGCGTGAAAAAGAGAGAAGAGAGAAGATGCCTAAGTACTAGAAATAAAAAAATAATGAAGTCGCAATTAAAAATCACAAATTCATGCCTCATATAGGAGAAGGCAATAAACTATGTGCTAAAGACAAAACATTAGTTCTAGTACATGAGAAAAGGATTCCCCAGATTGGCCTGCCTTAAATTATGTGGCAAAGAACCAGACTATTTGTTTCTACTAGCAATAAATTAGCTAGTCACATAAGGATTAATTGCAAAACTGACCCTTGAAACAGTGCCCAGTAGCCCAATTTTGAACAATAACTCAAATTTGGTCTTCTACCAAGGAATTTTTAGCAAAAAGGATCTGAATGGTTTAATTCATAGGAGGGAGATAACTGGTGTGAAGCTTTTTACAAATTTTTCCAGCTACCTACCAACGCTCCAAAGTGTATATATTATGTGCTTCTCCCACAGGTCTGGCCCCTTTGGGGAATATAAGAAGACTGTGCATTTTGTATCCAAGTATTCCAGGGGATATCAGGTTTCATAATAGATTCAGATTTTCATTACTCATGAGTTCAAGAGCTTGATGAGAAGGTGTTGATTATATAAACAATATAAACAGAGATTTCAACCCTCAGCCATTTTTTTTCATTCTGACCTCAGCCTTCTTATTAATTTTTAGCAGTCGCCTAAATCTTTATTCCCTAATGATCAATAATCCAAGGAAATGTGTGCTCTCCACAAGAATGACATCATTTTGGAGAGTATATCACCATCTATTTTTTAAATATGCAAAATTCTATCTAACATACACAGTGAAATAATTTAACTCCAAACATGGGCAAGGCTTTGTTCGCTATTGAAACCAGAAAAATGGATGTTTAAGGAGTACACTTTTTCTGGCAATCTAACGAATAATGCATTCAACGTTTCTACATCTTTCCATGCTGAGTTCCTATATAAGAAAATAAGAAAGAAAGAAAATTCAGTGACAGGCTTGGGACAAAGAGAATAAAAAAACAGTTATAATTCTACTTCTTCACATTGTTTTTAATGCACTAATGGGCAATTTATAATAAAACTGAAACTATATAAGGTAAAGGTCGCTTTCACTAGCCAATTACACCTTCACTTTGAAAATGATCCTGAGGAGAAAAGTCAACTTTAAAAAAAATGCAGTTAATAGATGAGGAGATATTTACTTCCCAAATGCTCAAGATAATTGAGCATTAATAAAAAGAAGCCTTTCTGGTATTTTATTTCAGCTGACATTACCTTCTTTGAGCTAAAAGAGTTGAGATAAACAGTTCCCTCTATGTTGAAACCAAATGGTCACTGTTATCCAAGTGTCAGAATCTGACTAAACCACCCAATGTTAGAGCTTCCTATTCTTTCACCAGGAAATAAGGACGATTTTGTTTCGAGCCATCTTAGATTTCAATGGATAGGTGAAACTGGAAAATATCAAAGCATAATTAATTACTTGCTGGTACACCCCAAAGAGTTTTTAAACTTGCCTGTTCTCCTTACTCATCTTCTCTCTCCATTTAGCACTCAGAAGCAAGTGTTGTGTGAAAAAAAAGTAAATAAATAACCAAAAAGGTAACATAAAAGACAGATATGTCCTTTTCTGGGAAAAGTAAAGCTCAAAGCTAACTATTTACTAAAATTTGCAACAACTGCAAAGCTGGACAATTTAAGTGACAATATTTGCTATACTAATCACTTTTATAGAACTATAAGCCTAATGCATATCTCTTTATGATAGGAAATAGACTATAACAAATAACTAAAGTGTACTGAGCACTTAACCTAACCAGTCACTCACTAGAGTGAGTTTTGTACTTACTCTCTCAATCTTCACAATACTCTTAGAGAGGATAGGGCATTCACACAGCCAGAAAGTAAGTGTCAGGATTATAACCAAGAAACTCCAACAATTTATAAAAGCAAAGCTGATTTTCAATTTTAAATGATAATAAAGATTAAAACACTCGACCTCACTTCAGTATTCCTATAATACACTGATATGATAACTTCAACTTCACTGACTATTAATCCAGCTAAAGTCCTACAGGGACAAATGATAAAAAAAACAAATTTCAAAAGTAACCCAGTGGATAAACAGTGGTGTAACTAATCAGTGGGTCTTTAACCACTAAGCACTTTAACCCTTATAAAAGTCATCTAGAGCTTTCATATACTACTACTCAATTGTAGAATGGTATATATACCATGCAGTATATAAAGGTGATATACTGAGTTCTTTATTTAAGGTTCTTGGAGAAGCTATTTCAAACAATATTTGGATGAAATTAGAATAAAATCATTTAAGAGAGAGCAGTTAAATATAATGAACACAAATCAACATACAGAATGGTTCCAGTTAGTCTTATATGAATAACTAGAATTAAGAACAGTATCTATGGAGATACCATGTCAAACCATTGAGAAATCTGTGCTATGTATGGGGTAGGAAGGAGATGATTAAGAAACAAGTTGGGGCAGTGAAACAGGGAATTAAAAAAAAAGGAATGGATATGAACGACTGGCATAAAGAAGACATGTTAGCTGACTGACTCTAAGGCAGGAAGGAGCATGAAATACACAACTCAAGTTTCTATCAGGGAAAGTGCAGAAATGGTGTACATAAGTGAGTATAGCTACAGAGGTCAGGTGAGCAACTTGTGAAATCTAAGAGTAGACTTTCAAACACCTGTGCAAAGTTTCATTGTGGCTTTAAACGAACTGATCTGAGTAGAATTTTAAAATAACCATTACATATATAATATGTAGACTGAAAGTCATACACACACACATTTAAAAATTGCCCCCCTATTTTTTATACTAATTGAAAGGCATGATCTAAAATACTGGTGAAGTAGAAAGAAATGTCCTAATCCATTAACTTAAATGGAAGACACTAAGTACCCTTACCAGACAGGTGATTTCCACATCTGCATGCAGTAAACATCTACAACTACCTCTCCTGAATTAAGAATAGACAGCTTAACTGCAGAAGATTCCATGCCCATTTTGCACCCTTTTCATGTGAGTGAGAGTAGAATCAACCACAAGTTATTTTTGCAGCATAAAATATGTATCACATTACAGAAAATCTTTGGTGTATTTATTTTTATGCAAACAATATCCAATGTTGACCAAGACAACAGCAACTAAGAGGTCAATGCCAAATAGTTACCTGATAATACTCATTACCCGCATCTGGTAAACCAGCATGAAGAAAGCACAGTTCCTCAGTATGCACAACACACAAAGCAAACAAAAACAAGACATCTAAAATAGCAACTGCCAGGGCAATATAAAGATGTTTCGTGTCCAGGAGATCTGTGAAAAATTAAATCAGCATCAACACTTATGTGAACATTCAAATCTGAGGGCAAAGGGTAAAGAGAGAATAAGGAGAAGCTGAGGTGACTCATATGGTTCCTATATTTTCCCTCTAATCTAGAGAACTTAATGAAAAAAAAATATCCTACTGCTATTAGTTCTTCAGGCTTTCTCTTTTCAATAAATTTCATAATCTGACTGACCATGTTCTGTCATTAATTATTCCTTGACAACCTGACATCATATCATCATAATATTCCATCACAAAGAATGTAGCGATGATGTTTATTTTACCTGACTTTGTTTTTTTAGATATTTTCTAAAAATCATGACATATATCACCAAGTGATAACTCTACGTTTAGCACTGTGCTGGATATTTCAGGGAACATAAGAGGAATTAAGGACAAAATCTAGCCATGGGAGAACATGGTAGTCTGGGAAAAGTTAGGCATGAAAAATCCAGGGAGTTGATATAGAAAGAGCATTTAACTCGTATGAGGAAGCAAGCTAGTTGTGTGGTCCTCATAAGTGAGGCAGAGAACTGGAGTTACCTAAGCTTATCGAACTTGGATATATGTGCACGTCAATGTGAAAACATGAGTGATATCAAGATAATGATAGTAACTCCATTAAAAATATAACTCACTTATTAAGCACGCCAACTACCCTAAAGAATCTGCAATTTATTTTCATATTAAAACAAACAGGTGCCTGAATAACTTGTGGATTATTAATTTTATAAATTAACATAAGATAATGACTAGAATGAATGATATATGTGCCCAAGAAATTCAGAGAAGGAAAAGATAACATATATTGAAATAATGAGAGAAGATTTTTTTCTCAGTATGCTCCACACCCACCAATGTGCAGCTTGAACTCACAACCCTGAGTTCAAAAATCTCATGCTTTACTGACTAAATCAGCCACGTGCCCCAAAGATTTCATAAAAACAGGACTGACCACTTTCTAATTCATTGACATTATTTAAACATCCAAAGTAGTCTTGTAACCACAGATGTCTCAAGTAGGACCACCCAACTGACCAGCCATTTCAAGAAGCTTGTTGATTATATAGGCCTTGCTGAATCCATTAGCTATGATAGTAAATTTTCAGGAACCTTCCAGCTCCAGACATTTCTCAAAGAGAGAGACTAAGAACTGAAAGAAAACAACAAAAACAATAAAATAAAAACAAAAAATAATGTTCAGAGAAAAATGTTACTGCGGTAAGGAACAATTTGATATATTTCTATGCAGAGGTCAATGGATTGGTAGAAAGGAAGACTGCAAAGGAAAAACTGATGAAAACTTCAGGAGAGGCTAGATCAAGGGATTAGAGCAGGTAGGCTGAGAAAGAAGGTGGAGAGCTCTTTTTCTTATCAGGAATGAGATTAAGCTGAAGCACTGTTAGTAAAACATTAGACATTATTTACGAAGAGTGAGAGAATTTAGGATAATTGAGTAGGGCAGAAAAAGTGAAGACCCTCGTTTGTGAGGAGTATCATAGGCAGTCAAATTAAGACCAGCAAAATGATTGCCAAACATAAATGGAGTCCCAGCAGGAGATCACAAAGATCTCCACTGATGCAAAGACTGGAGTTCTGGAAAGACTGAGGAAATCAAACAGGCCAAAGAAAAAATGGGAGGTTGTGGTGGAAGATGGGGGTTTCTGAGTTCTTGGTCTTAAGGGGATATTGCTGTTAAGTTATAATGAAATCTGAGGTACGGCAGGTCTGTGAAAAGCTGAAGAGAAAGTAGCGTAAAGGTCACTGAACTGAAGAGGTTGAGAAATTCTGAGGAAAAGATACTAAAAAGTCACCAAGTATACAACATAATCTGCAGATTAGATAATCAGACCCTGCATAATATATATTTGTGCCATGATTTTCTTTTGAAAAGAGCTACAATTGATCCAACATTTCCAAAACAAGTCTATACGATCTAGGGAAGACATGGAATTGAAATTGCGTTGCATTTTCTGGAAGATCCAAAATTTTATATTGGAGCAACACTGGTAAATGCTGGGATAGGAGAGAAAATTCTAGCTTCATAAAACTTTTAGAAGCTTGTTGACAGCTCAAAATGGAAGATTCACAGTCTTCAGCTGTGAAGTTATCTGCTAGGTTGTCCACCACACTTTGTAAGTATACCTTCCACATACCTCCTCTCACCCTCGTGAACAGAGGTCAATGGAAAATGAGCCCCAATAATGGAATGCTGCCAATTATTAAAACTTATCTGTAATGCTACATATGAAGTACCTATGTGAATGTTCTGATTCTGAACATAACCAAATTTTAAGGGCCCTACTTCCTGTCTAACCTGCTTTTTTTTCCTTGAAAGCCCATTTCTAAAAAGATACTGAATGAGTTAAAATTAGATATTTTAAGTGTTCAAACTGTCAAGAGGGTATGACACTTACACAATTAGTTAAAACACATAGGGTTTCCTGAAAATTATGCACCTATTTTTCCTTAAATATCAAAAGGAGTTACATTCTTTTGCCGATTTAAAAGCAATTTTCAGGGCACCTGGGGGGCTCAGTCAGTTGAGTGCCAACTCTTCATTGCGGCTCAGGTCCTGATCCCAGGGTTGTGGGATCAAGCCCTGCATCGGACTCTGTGCTGACAGAGCAAAGCCTGCTTGGGATTCTCTCTGCTCCTCCCCCCACTTGTGCCCTCTCTCTCAAAATAAATAAACTTAAAAAAAAAAAAAGATTCTGGGGCACCTGGGTGGCTCAGCCATTTAAGCTACTGACTTTGGCTCAGGTCATGATCTCACAGTTTGTGGCTTCAAGCCCTGCATGGAGCTCTCTGCTAACAGTGAGGAGCTAATTTTGGATCCTCAGTCTCCCTCTCTCTCTGCCCATCCCCCGCTTGCGTGCTCTCTCCCTTTCTCTCTCTCTCTTTCAAAAGTAAATAAACATTAAAAGATTATCTCTCTCTCTCTCTCCCCCTCTGCCCTTGTCCCTCACTTGTGTGCACTTTCTCTCTCTAATAACAAAATAAAAATAAAATTAATTTTCATTTTAAATTTCCTCTGAACATGGTATCTTGTCTTATCTGCTCAAGATGCCAGAAAACAGACTGGGTGGCTTAAACAACAGAACTTATCTTCTCACAGTTCTAGAAGCTACAAGTCCAAAATCAAAAGCCTAGCTGAGTTCAGTTTCTGGTAAGGTCTCTTTTCCCAGGCTTGTAGACAGCAGCCTTTTGTTACGTGCAAACATACCTGTCTTTTATATGCACCTGCACAGAGAGCAAGCTCTCTGGTGTCTTTTCTTCTAAAGGCACTAATTTCATTAGACCAGGGCCTCACCCTCATGACTATATCTAACCCTAATTACCTCTCCAAAGCCCCATCTCCAAATACCACCAGACTGGAAGTTAGAGCTCCAACATACGAATTTCAGAGTGACTCAAGCACAGCATTCAGTCCATAATATATGTCAAAAGATTTCTAATGATGAAAATATTTTCTACATATGCTTACTATCATGTGAGGGGAAAAAAGGTAATGCCCCAAAACTCAATCCCTTTCTTGCTTTTTTATTTCCTTTCATTTTGAAGACCAAGGAACAAGTAAATCAACAATAGTGGTTTCAGAAAGTGTTAAAGACCATAGTGCTCACTGTCTTGGGCTGGGTCTGAAGGAGAGAGATGTGGAGAAATAAGCTGTATTATATATTCCTTTCTTTTTCAATGATTAGTTCTAATAAGGTAAAACATAAATACTCCTTTTAAAGTTGGAAATACACTAGGAACTCCCCCTACTGCCTCCCATATAATGACTGTTTTTAGGTGTTAGAATGTTAAAAAAAAGTTAAGAAAATCTAGGGTAAAAAGCTATTCACACATCAGAGCTAAGCCTTTTGATGCACATGCTTTGGGTGTCAGATAAGGTTAGTAATTCAGCTCACTTTAATTCTTAATTGTTACTAAACATTTGCAGAGTATTACAATCTGGGTCATATTTCAACCCCAAAAGTCTCACATCTCATTTTACGAGTGAGGATTACATTGCCCACTATTACACAAATAGATATAGTCAAGAGTTCTATTATTTCACATAACAGAATTTCTTAAAATTGAATTCTAGGAGAATTAAATTAGATGATTCTTATTCAAAAAATGGTGTTATTGAGCCAACCAAAGTAAAGCACTACGGTATCTGCTGAAATCACTTGATCGCATATAGGGACAGGACACAGGCACGTTTATATAATACAATTCATCTGATCCTAAACTTTTAAGACACATTTTAAAAATTATCCTAGGTTACAAAAACAGCATTTCGCTGTATTGTAAAGTATCACTGACATAATTTCAAATAACTTCTCACTTTTACCAATATGTGTTTGTGTGTGTTCATATTTTATGTTCTCGGTTTCATTAGTATAAAGGTCTGCTTGCATTTGACTGGCTAATCTGCCAATCTGGTCATAAGCATAACCTGAATCCTACTGTAATGTTTAGGAGCTAAGTGAGTGCTTCCTAAATATAATTGTAAGTTTCTTTTCCTCACATTAGTGAGAAAGAGATGTCTTTTTAATGATTTCATCATTTAAAAATATTAACATAAATCTGAAGGTCAGAAATTTATATTGAGAGGGACTTTTCTTTATAGTCTATTAAAATTAAAGTTATAAATTGCCTTTGGAGAAAAGTCAATTTGTTTTGACACATTAGCAAAAATTTCCACATTACTTTGTATCTCATGAATAAAACTCTGTTACAGAGCAACAGAGGGAGCCCACAGCCTTTTTGATTCTCTTCCTCTCTCCTCCTTCTCATTCGATAAATGAAGGTGGTTTTAAATTTTCTATTAGACCCTTTAAAAGAAAAAAAATCTTATTTTAAAGTAAAGAGAAAAAGCCTGATTTAATTTTAAACAACATGGAAGGTAACTTCAGATATCTATGATCTTTCACTCATAAGTTGTCACATGTAGTTTTTCTTTTTAAAAAGACTTACCCATGAAATGTCTTTGGAAAGTGTTCATAGTTATGATTCATTTTGCTTACTATATTGTGTTAAATAAAATGTGTTCTTAGAATTAGATATGTAAATGTTTGAGAATGGGAATCAAATCTTGTTAAACACAGCAGTCAAAATTTCAAAATCAACTCTCGCCTACATACGGCTATACAAAAATCCCATTAACAATCTCTAAACCTCAAGAAAGCTAATGAGAATCTCATTTATATATAAAAAGCCATCTGAGAATAACAGGACTTCTGCCACACCACTCTTAACTGAATCTAAGTAGGTCAACCATGCAAAACGTACTTAAAACCCGTATTTATTTATTATAAAAATGTATCCTCTGATCTCCATGTTTTGGGATTCCAAACTAGCTCTCCTACTAAATAGACACATCTTATGACTTCACAAATATTTTTTAACATTTTTTTAACATAGGAGAAAAACATGTAAGATTAAGATATAATCCCGAAAACTATACTGTTTTAAATTTTTCTTTATTTATTATTTGTTTAAACAAAAGGTCCAGGCTTTGTTGAAACCTGAAGCAATAGGTAACTGAGCCGGACGGACTTCAAGTAACTCAAAAACTGGACAGACAATCATCCTTGCTTCTAATTTGCTCCTGGTTTAATCTTAGTCACATTTTACAAAGCTAACACTTATCCTCCAGTGTTCTACTAATTGCTTGGTGCTATGTTGACTACTGGGAATGAACCACAAGATACATCACTGTAAACTGCAGGGAGTGCTTCAGTGATCAGGAGGTTAAAAACTCCCCATCAGCAGAAAGAGAGAATTCTTTACTTAACTCAGTGGTACAAATTATTTCCAAGTGGTGATAATTATCACTTGCGGTGTTTGATATTCCGGACTTTACATCTAAATTTATACTTGACAAGTTAAACTTTTCATCGTGTGCATTTCCCCATAATCTCTCAAAGGCCAAAGACAAGGATAGACAGATTAGTGATGGGTGAAACCAATTCCACCCAAAATGGCAACACTTAATTACAAGCCTTGTTGTTTATAATTAACTGTGTAAATCACTAACTTGAAAGTTTCTTTTCAAAGTGTTTAAAACCAACTCTTTTCCCAGGGGGATTTAATACTGTATATTACTACATAGGTAAGTATTATTTTGTTTGTTCTATGAGCAAGATGTTCAAATGACACATTTTACAAACTGTCTTGCAAAAAAAAATTTGGAAAATGTTCATGGGTTGCATTAGTATGGTTGTTTTGTACTTCACAGAATTTTAGGCCATTCTTTGCCACATTTAAAAATTAGAGTTATAAGGAAGACAATGCAATTACCTAAGAGACCATGAAGAAGTAGTGTTTAAGAGTGGAAAGTGAGTTCCAAATTATGCAAAATTCCAGAAAACAAAAAAGTAAGTTTCCAAATATTTCTTCCGAGATGCATTCATTTATCTGTGTGAAATACTTAGAACCAGAAAACATTTACTGAGAACATACCCTGTGCCAGATACCATATTCTAATTTAATCATTTCTATTTCTAAATACTCATAAATGCTGAAAGGCAGGAATAATAACTCCTACTTTGCAGATAACTAATCTGAGATTTAGAAAATGTAAGTAACCTATTCATGGCCACTGGGCTAGTAAGAGGTACTAGATCACAGTTCAGATCCAGTTCCTCTAAATTCAAGCTTTTTGTTTTTTCAACCAACCCTGACAACATAACATCAAAAAAAAAAAGTACCATGAATATTTGCAGCAAAGGAAACCACAAGGAAAACATAAATGCCCATGCATTAAATTCCAGATGCCTGAAAATATCACAACATGTTACAACAGAGTCAACCTAAAAGTAAATCTGTAAAAACATTCCTCTAGTTCCTGATCTGTTACTGAATTAAGCTAATATTTATGGACAGCATTTACTATGCTGTCTCAGATACTAGAAATATAAGCAAAAGGAAACAAAGAGCCCTTCCACTGGCAGGAGATCCATCAGAGACATACAGACAGCAGAGAGATGTCTAAAACACAGCATCATAGGTTCATTGGCAAAGTATCAAGAACTCCAAGGAAAAGTGAAGTTCAGGATCAGTCTCACCTTAATTTCCAATCTAAGGCTCCAAGAGATCTCTGGACTCAAATGCAGTCTCTTTAGCTTCAATTAACCAACGGTTGCCAACCACCTCCAAATCCTTATGTCCAATTCCATCCTCTCCCAGTTTCTCATTTTACTGGATAATTCACTCCATCTCAATGATCCATCATCTAGCATCTAAAAGCCTGCTCCCAGGAATCATGTTTCTCTCACTCTTCAAAGTGTGTGCAGATTATGTTTCTGTGGAATGATGGTTGAGTATGGTTTGGCATGAGAAACCTTCAAACACCACATGCCACCTCCTGACTGTGGTGTGTCTGTTCTAGTCTTCAGACCACTAATATGTCTTCATCCCTCAGAGTTTAGAATTTATAATCCCACTGCACTTCTCTTGGGTTATGAGCTCCATTATGGAGGAAATACTAATGTCTTTAAGTTTTTGTGCAAATTGGCAAAACCACATAATGGACACCCTCATAATCAATACCAATATTCCAAAATACACAAACATTAGAGGCAAAGTAGAATTCTAGTGGATTATTAGCAAAGTAATAAGTATAATAAATATTAGTAAATACTAAGGGATATAAGGCATCAGTAACGTTAGAAAACTAGTAAACTCAAACAACTCTTTGATGTCTGGCGGTTTTAGCTGTATGGAATGAAAAGGAAGACCTATGAATAGCAATTCTTGATCTTCTGTCACTGTAGAAATCACCTCACCAGCTGATTGATCAATCATCAGTTAATTGCTGAAACAGCGAATCATTAACAATGCCACATACAGTACCACTTTTTAATCAGTTACTATATTCTTCAATTCAATCATTTATCATATATTGAAACACGTAAAATATATTTTTGCCACTCTTCGAATTAGATACCATGCTGTCCTTCTTACATAAACCCATGCATATAGTAAACCCTCTAAAATTTCTGAACGCTTATAATCGTTCCCTTAATCTTTTATCATTGTCTCACCCACACTTAATTTGATACTTCAAGTGATAAAATTTCATTAAATCTTTCTGAAGCATCTACTTTCAAAGTCATTAGAGAATTTTCTTTTCATTCTTAGATATCACAATTTTATATACTATTTAATTTGTTTATGTAAATACAATAAGTTCAAATGCCATAACAGGTTTGGAACAATCCCCACCGACTCTTAGTAAACACTCATGTCACAGTAGTATCAAGAGTGTATCCACATTATGTTAGAGAATATAGTCTACTATCTGAAGGCATTCAGCGAGCTTGGCCATCAGGCGGTGCATTTTACAGAGTCCAGAGAGTGCTGGATACACAGAGATGGGTTAAGAGGGTTTCCACTATACTTTCCTAATATCCATCTTTCTTTATCACCATATGGCAACATTTTCAACTTTATGTCCCACTCAATACGCATGAATGATATCACTATGAACTATTAAACACAAAAAGCTGCAACTAACCATTATTCTAGTGTCAACAATTTTCATGGGTTACTGCCAACCCAATAGACCACTTTTAGAGTGCCCAACTGGAAAAGTAATTTCTATATGTAGACACACTTCCAAAGTTATAGACGTAACTTATTTGTGTTCTAAGATGAAAACTCAACAATTAGAAAAATTAAATATGTACACAGGTCAAGCATTCCACTTGATAACACTACAGTCTTTAGTTCTGACAGTAACATAGGCTGACTTTTATCTACAAGCAAATCTTTATGAACAGCATTCAATTTCAGGTTCCTTATTTGTAAAATCAGATTGGAATAAAAATCCGCTCATCCTTGATACATTTTTTGATTTTGATATGGATTTTTTTAAGGGACCACATTCCATTGTGAGATATACTTAACACATTTTAGCCAAAATTCTGGACTGTAACACAATATTTATTAAGTGAGCTGTCAGGCATAAACTGTGCCAGAACCTCTTATATCCACACACAGCAGGACCCAAAATGAGTAGCACTATACTGAATTACACCAATATGAAAAGTTAGAGGTCAGAGAAGCCACACAAAGCCCTGCAAAAGCCAACAATGCAACTTAATGTCCTTTCCATGTCCAGGACAATTCTCCATGCAGCTTCTGCAAAAGAGATTAATGGTGATAGTAGCAGCAAGCAGAAGAGAAATGCACGCTACGGAAGCCCAGCCAATATTCCATTTGTAATTTGTCACATCTCAGCACAATAAGACTACTGCAATTTACAATTTACAATGTTGGCAATTTACAATTCAAATGAGCGCCTTGATTTTTCAAAGAATGGACTGTGTACACATCAGTCAGTATGACACAAAAATGCCCGGTCAGGTTCATTTTAAATGTACGTTTTATTTGGTACTGTTAACTAATCACTATCATTACTTTTACTGTTTACGGATACAATATTTATTAGGCAAAATGTAATTTGGAATCCTTTCTTGCACCCAAACCTAATTCATTTCCTGACTTTCCGAAATATTTATATCCTGATTAGACATATTAGGTCTTTAAAGCTGTTATACTGAGATGATTTATTTATTTCTGGGGCAGTGTTAAAAAAACTATTCTCTATGAGGAAGACTGAAAAAGGAAAACACCACACACAGTCCCTTCTAGGACTTAAAAAAAAAAAAAAAAGGATGAGAAGATGGGGAAAGGAGGGAAGAGGGCGAATTTAGGGCCAAGGAAGAAGATTTAGGTGTCAGCCACTCCTGAGTTTGCATCCTGGTTTTAGACTCTGACTTCCCACTATGGCCTATGGCATGACTCTTAACTTGGCTTGCATCAATTTACACATCTGTAAAATGGGGATGATGATACTTACCCACCTCACAGGCATGCTGTGAGAATTAAACAGTGCTTGTGAAATGCTTTGAAGATGAAACAGGCTGTATAAATAAATGCTAACTATTATTATTACGTGAAACCTGTCAAATGCTATAATTAAACAATTTTAAGTCCCACAATATGGCCTACTCTAAAATGATCACAGCTTCAGGAGGAAAAGCACCAGCTTTACCTTTCTCCTTTCCAGTTACTGAACAAGATCCAAGAACAGAATCCACGCCTTTCATTCATTCTGTACTTGCAAAATCAAAGGATCCATACTGTCCTGAAGCTTGACTCAGACAACTGCATGAAGTCATCATGACAGTTTTAAAGCAGAGCCGTGTCCTCAGGGACGTGGTAGCCCAGAGGACAGAGAAGAAAATAAGAAAAGACTCTGGATATTTTCAACACCACCTGAAGCACAACAAAAATGAGCAAGTTGCACTGCTGTTATTCTCCCCACGATCACCCTCACATGGACGCAGCCATGCTCATATGGAAAAGATACAGCTTCAAAGCCTCTTGGTATGTCACACTGAGGTGATAAGGATTAAGTTAAGTTTTGCTTCATGTGGGTTCTGTTGCTTCTGCTGTTGGGTCATGCACATCCACCAGTTTTTTTGTATTTTGTTCTTTCAAGATTAGGAATGATTTACAAATTGCCAAATCATTAGCTTTCCAAAGATACCTCAAAATTCCTTTGTAAAAGTGTTTTAGCCATCTGTGATTTTTTCTTCTGAAAGAACCAAGGGTTTTTTTTTTTTTTTAATGTAATCTATGAGATCTCTGATTTTGGTTTAAGCAAGTGAGTACAAAAAAAACAAGATTTTACCAAAATAAAGATTTTAAACATTGAGGCTGACCTTTATCAAAGTGCTGTCCCCATTTTTTCCTTCATTCAAGATTCACGTTAGCAACTTGCTGAAAGCCCAAAGTCTTTTCTCTTCATGCACCATGAGAAGGTCAAATTGAAATGAACCAAAAATGAAACAATACTTCACTTCAAGACAAGCAAGAATGTAATTTCATTTAGGCTGGATTTTAAAATGCCCCTCTCATCAGCTGGTAGATAATTTACCCATCTTATAAAATCCTCAGGCTTTGCTCTGATAAAAATAATTTGAGGAATGATTTCCCTGAAACCGCTCTACTAACCTGTTCTAGACAGTCATATCTGTTTCACACAGTATGGATGACGCCTTTAAGAATGAAACATAAAAATGCACATATCCTTAAGAGTTAGACATTGATTTTTTTTTCCAAATCATTATTTACAACTCATCAAGGCAAAATGAACAAAAATATATCTTAAACACAAAATAAAATTCTCATATCAGGTATTTAAAAGAAATTTTAGGCCAAAATGAGAACTAATTCCAAATCCCTTAAATATCATTTTGGTGGCTACAATGATAAGAAAGAAGGAAAGCCTGATGCCAAAGAGGAAAAGTCTAGTACCAAACTTCAAATTCAAATTCAGCCCATCACCCAGTAGCCAGTTGCCTTCTTTGTGTCTCATTTTCTTCATCAGTAAAATGGGACTAACAGTATCTATCTCATGGAATTGTTGTGAGGATTTAATGAATTAGTATGTATAGTATTTTCCTGTCATGTCCTTAAGAACACGGTGGTCCTGATAGGTATGATGCTGGATTCCTATGCAGGGGAAGTGTCAGGGACACTCTGAGTTCTAATTCCTAGGTCTCCCCAGCAGGTGCTATACCCAGCATGCCCCGCATGGGAAAACATCCTTTTAATTATATCTGAAAGTATGAACTAAAATTTGTACTATACCATTTACTCAATAAAACGAATAGGTATCCAGCAACCTAAGAAAATCCCTTTCATGAGCAATACTGATGGATCCTAACATTGTTAGTTATACCAAGTTGAACTTTAAACACCCATTTCTACCTGACAGAAAGACAACACTAGTGCTTAACATCTGTATTAGTTAAAATGCAACACTTTATAAATTTAGTTACCATTCTTCAGGCAACTGTAACTTGTGTGGGCCTCTTGGTTTTTGCTTTTGTGAGCCACAATAGTGGACGAACTTCAGAATTTACAAGTTAACTGAACCTAATTGAACCTGAGAGGAGGGAGGAGGGGGAGGGGTGGAGAAGAAGGAGGAAAAGAAAAAATAACTTCTTTGTTTCGATCTTTTCATACATCGTTTAAAGTTCCTCATGTTAAACACTGTCATTTTAAAATGCAGATTACAAGATATCTAAATGGTTTATGGATTATCCCTTGAGATAAATCAGATAATTTTAACAGTTGTATTTTGAGAATCCTCCAAGCAAAATCCTCTTTATCAATCTCATTATCATTTGCAGGTCTTATTTGCAGTTTCTGAAGTGGATGCATCCACATGGCTTGAGAGGATACTTCCTTACAATGCTTCTCCCGTCCTTCACACTGTCAGAAACTAGCACGTGTGGTGAGGCACAAGAAGAAATAACACCTGGATGATCAAATATGCCAAAATAAAGAAACCCTAAGATGGCTGTTCCCTATGAATCCACATTAGAGTTTCTTTTACTGGTATAAATGTGGAAACCACAGGAATTATACTGGTTATTTAAGCAGTACTTGGAATGGTCAAAGAGTTCAATTTCAATAGTTCACTGTGTTTTCTTAAATGTGTCTCTAAATCCTATCTAGATAATCCATATCCCTTCTTTTACTGTACCTAAGAGCCTTGAGTATTGCCACTAAAACAACAGATAGTCACTAAAATATCACAAAATATGCAATGGTGCCAATGGTGTCATTCTTGAAAATTACTCTATTGTTGAAACTATTTGAAACTAAAGCCAAAATAAAAACAGCAAAACAGATCTACACAATAGTCTACACTTACTAAAAATGATTATATTAAAACTGGGTCATTTTATTATATATATTTTACATGAAGATTCAGCCTTGATATATGAAAAAATCCAACAACCTAATGATTTCTCAAGAGTCAACTCCATAGTATATTTTAATTATATTTTATAAATCCATTATTTAAAGTTAGTTTTAGAACAAATGGCTTCACTATTTTATTTCAAGAATAGATTCAAAGAAGTAAAAATGAATATAAAGTTATATGACTGAAATGCACATATTACAACTCGTTTTACCAGTTTTGATTCTTTTATCTCAGCACAGACCAGAAAATCTAGTCTGAAAAAGTATGTACAGATACAACGGTGGCATGATAGTGCCTTTAATCTATCATCATCTCTCCCTTAAGGAAAAAACAAAAAAGTCTTTTCAAATTATTCAAATTGTAAACTTAACCTGGCATTATTCATATTTCAGAACCTACTTAGAAAATGTCAAGACTGGCAGAAAGCAACTTTCAAAAGAAATAAAATGCCACAAATCTGCATATATATATAATATATATCTATTTAATTTAATACATATCTACATATATACATATGCATATATACAGATACATTTAAAACTCATTTGCAATAATGTTTTTAACAAGAATCCCACTGCAGGCTATAAAAAATGCAAAACAAACAAAAAACATAAAAACCTTATATGAATAGATGACTTTCTCTAATGAACAAATCTGTATTCCAATATATTTAAGTCACGCTTGAAGGAGATGCTACTTGTTCTAACTTCAGAAATGTAACAGTTCCCACAAAATAGTATTTGCTTTATAAGCCACCCTGAAATTGATATGTTTTATCCTTGGCATTTCAAGGCAAGAAAGCATGATATGCTCAATGGATAAGGTAGGAAAAAAAACAAACGTAATGCTCTTGGCAGGCAAGAATATAACTCAGACCCATAGCACATCGTTAACATTTAACTATGTTAACATTTATAAAAATTACTTTCAAAAGCATTTTCAGATTATCTACACTTATAATTATTTAATACAAACAGACACCACAAACTTGGGCAAAGCAGTTTGTCTGCACAACTACCATTAATATGAGCTGAATTAATAACTTCTACTTTGACTGAAATTCACGAACTTTTACAGAGAATGTTCTTTCTGGATCCAGGTTGGTGAAAAGAAGGGCAGATGTCCATAAGTACAGAGAAAAGGCAGTTAGTAAATAATTCTAAGAAAAAAATCTGAATCCCATGTCAACGTCCCCCACAAAGGCCCAGTAAAAATGTTTAAATAGTAAAACTGCCAGTACACTTGTCAACTACATTTGAAGTTTATCACTGACTTTGTAATTTACTAGAAATTAGGCTTTTAATCTAGCATCCAAATTACAGGAAGTTTACTTAATTTTATTTTTTAATTATATTAAAAAATATATCAAATAGGATAATTCTAATCTGATAACATCATTAAAATGCCATTATCAAACAGCAAACACTTAACACGATGTTTTTATTGCCCATACTTTGTTAAAATGACATGCAAGCATCACTTTTTTAAAAATTGGAGAAGGAAGAGGACAGTGGATGATTCCACTGTCTCTGTCTCTGTCCCTCATCTTCCTTCTCCCTCTCTTTATTCTCTGTGCTAAACTGAAATCATCTAATGATCCTCCTTAGCTTTAGCTGGGCCAGTGAAGCACGGGGATCAAGCTCATGACCTGTCCTTTAGAGTAAAGTTAGCTGTGGGTTCTTGTCCCTAAGCTTTCGGATATTCAGCAAGTGATGTGGTATATTGGTCACTTCACAGCATCACGCAGCATTAAGTGATTCTGACAGGAAGCAATCGTCACAATCAGCTCCAGGAAAACCAGAACTTCCTTGGGCCACTCTTCTCTCCCCGTTTCCCTCCAAAGACATCCTCTACCTCTGAATCTATTCTCATCCCAGTAAAGGCTTCACCCCTGAAGGTACGGCCTTTATGCTAGCCATCTCTCACCCACTCCTGGTAGACTGCACTTACCTGAGTTTTCCTCGTGGGTCCTGTGCTCTGCTTAAAACAGCAAATTCATTATCTGAAAACCAGACTGTGCTGGGGTGTAAATACTAGGAACAAATTAACATGTGGCCACTCTAAGGATCACTTCTATTGTAACAGAAAACACGTACTCCTAACAGGCCTAAATATATAGAAATGGAGACTTAGAGTGGGTATTTTAGAGACCAAAACAGTAAGATTCATTTAGAGGACTAAATTTTAGATCTGCAAACCAAGACACAGAAGGGGGAAGGAAGCCAGTTGCAACATTTGAAAACCCTTAACTCTAACACAAACTCTTTTATCTTCTAACAGGCATATTACTCTCCAGTTGGTCTATAATTAAGGTTTCAGGTATTGGTAAATAACACTATATCCAAATTCATGAAAGAATTTGGATAAGGGAATAAAAAATACTCCCAGCATAATCTCTGATGTGTCTTGTTCAGAATGCCAGTCTTAATCACATAGGCTTCTGATTGCTAACAATTAAAATCCTGATCTCCTTTTCTCCCCCTAATAGATGAAAGCCTTTGTGAAGAAGATGTAAAATTCTCCCTGTCATATTACTGACAAGTGGCACTGAGCTGGTAAAGTAGTGTATTAATACTGATTACACTGATTAATAGTACCGTAAAAATTGGTTCAATAGCGCTTTAACATTTTTTAAAGGAACAGAAGAGAGGCATACTGGGCAGAATATATAATTGGTTTATCTCATTCCATCACAAAGAGAGATCTTTGAAATGTATGAGTTAAGGTGGAAGTTGTACTGTTTCTAGCTTTAATCAATAAATTCATTTAAAAATGGAAATGTATAATTGAACATCTCTCTCCACTACCCCCTCCCTATTGGGAACCTTTAAGCAAAAAAAATGTTCAAGGCTTAGGACAGATCTTTTCAAATTCAAACACTGTCAATCTTCCTCATGCAAATGAGCACATATTCAGCATTATATCACTGTCACAAGTCAACACTGATTATGTTTCCAATAGGACAGGTCTTAGAAAATATTATATTGCATATGATGGGGGCATCCATAAACTCTTGTAGAAGTTTCAATACATAGAATCCATAAACTCTTCTAGAAGTTTCAATACATAAATGGAAAATGTTCTCATTTACAGGCCATTTTACTCTAGTATCAATCCTAGAAGATCAGTAGAAAAAGGATTCCTTCATGTTCCTTTTCAGAGCAAAAGGACTATACTGGGGCTGTGTGGTTTGCCCAAATATTTCCAGCTAGTTAAGACAGATTCAGGAATCTCAATCAAGTAGCCTTTCTACTATAATACCATATTAAAGATGGCCCTTCAGAGTATGATTTAAAATATACAAAGTGTTAAATATAAATTAGAGCTTTACTAGATAAACTCAAAGAAGCCACTTGTTTTGGGCAATGCTGACCTCATGAGCCTGAATGAATAACAAATGTGGCAATAATCTCTCCTTGCTTTACAAAATATATATAATCATATGTTTATATGGTAACAAATGATCTGTAGGGTTTTAAAAATCTCTAACAGTTGGCTTTTGGAAAGAAAACTAATCAAAAATAGATTTCTAATAATAGTAATAAAAAAAAAGAGGGGCAGCTATAGGCTTGACAGCCAAGCATTCCAGCATTTAAGTCAGACACACACAGACTTCCATACTAGCTCAATCACTAACTAACTAGATGTGGGGCTCTGGATAAGTCACTCAACCTCTCTGAAGTTCAATATCTTTATGTCTAAAATGGAGGTAATAATAATTAGTGCCTCAATCACTAAATGAAAATTCACATACAAAACAGTCCTTTTAACTCCTATTTGTCATCATCGTAACTTGGAACTGTTCAATCTAGAAACAGTTGCTTTGCAAAGAAGTGATCTCCTTGATACAAAAAATTTCCTACCAAGCCTGGGAAGGATTGCTAAAGAACATCATGTAAGGAATTTTTGGCATTGGGTGGGAGGTATTCTATTTGACTTCTAAAGCCCTTGATATTCTTGGAAATCTTTAACTATCCCTAAAAGTCTCTTCTGCACTTTGACTAAGTTAAGTTTAACCAACCTTTACTGAACTGCAACCACTGTGCTTGAAAACATGAACAAAAACCAGTCCTTGTCCTTGAGGGACTTCATTCAATTGGAGGAAAGGGAAAGGTAGACAATTTCCTGCTAACAAGGGTATATCAGTGATACAAGCTCTACAAACTCTTGAGTTTAGGAAGAGCCTCCTCAAGGCTGAATCCTACAGATGTGTACAGAGAGGACCTCTATGCCAAGCTGAAGACTCCAGACTTAATTCCACGATCCTGTAAAAGATGCAGACATCTCTTCAGCTGAAGTGTGAAAGATGGATTTCATAGGCACAACGCTGGATACAAAGGGGCCAGTTCACCATGGCAAAACACTTTGGTTCAATATCAGATTGTAGAAAAAAATATGTTTGATAAATAATTTTTGCCTTAATTTTCCAAAAAAATTTAGGATATCTGGATATTCCATGATTCGATGATAGGTTTATAAAAAGTGAACCTATCCAAGGCCAATTTCTTTTTTTTTTTTTTCCCAAGGCCAATTTCAAAAGAAGAGGACCGAAAGTTTTTCATGGCTTTAAGATTCAAGCTCCCATACCACTCCAGTTCTAAAATGTATGGGTTGTTCTAGAAAAACCCACAGCTTTGTTCAAGTTGTGATAAACTTAAATTCTACACTTACTGTGCAGTCTTTTTTTTTCCAGGCTTCTCTAGACCACTGCTTGTGTGCTAGATGTGCTGTAGTTCATGTTAAATATACATTAAAATTTTCCATTTTTGCAAAGTAAATGTGACAAATATATGCTAAAGCCTTTATCAGCAGAGCTGGATAACTCACATGGATTACATGTAGGGTAGTGAGAGTTCAAAGAAGCACAGCAGATTTTGATTATTATGATGTTTCCAGTAAAACGAATGAAATGATTAGAAGTATAAAATTTTTTCAAAGTGCTTTTGAATAGACTTGTTTCTATTTTCTAAAACATCTTAGATAGCATTAAAAACATAATTGAGCAGAATATGATTACAGGGAACAAAATTATGTTCAAAGGCAGAAGTAAAATGCATTTTAAAATCTAAGTTGAGGAGAATACATTTGCAACACTTGATTTAGTGCAGCCCTTTTATAGCTGGATTGCCAACACAGCAGAAAAGCAAGCCAGTCCGTCTGCTCTCACCTCCGTGCAGGGCCTGCCTTTTTGCAGGTGTGCCTCAAGGACTTCTCCCTTTTACTCTTTGAATCATCTTGCAACACTAATGAGCATCGCTCTTCAGCTTTAATTATTGGCCCCTGACAAGTCAACATAATAGGAATCGGCTTAACCAAGCAGAGTCCCTAGTGACATGTTCAATTACTCAGGTTGTACTTCTCCAGGAGAGGTCTGAGGGGTTGCTAATTTAACACTGTCAAAAAAATAAACACAGGTATCACTTACGGTTTATCTTTTGACCTTTATGTCACCAAATCTAACAGGATACGCTTCCCCTTGCCCCCCCCCCCCCGGAAAGGATCTGCAGATCAAGTGTGCTACAAGGCCTTTCCAAAAAATTAAAGAATCTGTCTGAGATTCACACTGGTGTATGAAGATACATAATGTGCTCTATAATCTGAAAATGCTGGAATTTGCCGGGAAAGTTACTTCATCTCTCTTTAAAAAAAAAAAAAAGATATCTCCTGATTTGTTGTCTGCTACTACCCCTTTATTTTTTACGTCAGAAAATAAAAACAATAATCCTGCTACCTTTCATGCAGATTAGTTATCATGACTATAAAATGAAATGCATAGTAAACTAAGAATATTAGGTATTAATTTTTCACAGAAATGTCTAAATATACAATAAAGCAGATAACAGTGGTTTACAGTAATACATCCTTTCTGAGGGTATGAAAATAAAAGAGTATTTTTGATTCAAATGCGCAGCATAGTAACTTAGTAAGTCAACTAAATATAACCCACAATTGTATGTAATTGAGCTGTACCATTACCACTCTTCTTTTAATTTATGTAATAATTTGGTTGTTATAATCAGAATCCCCATCAGCTCTTATAAAGCTTAAATTCCCCTTTTACACAAGCAGTCGAAGGTAACACTATTTGTCAGCATTTTTTTCCTTCAAAGCACTCTTACCTTCGAACTTGAATCCTGGCAATATCCAGAGGGGAAGGTCCATCCAAGAAATGACTAATTAAGTTGACCTAGTACAGTGGTCACATACCACAGGACACCACACCCCCCCCACCCCCCGCACCAGAATGCTGAATTGTAAAAACACACCCCTACCTTTTAGGGAAATGAGGTGACCTAGAGAATAAGAAGGGCCTTTACAAATGTATTGCCTCTATGGCACAAGGAACTGAATTCATGAGTCCTAACAGTAGTGGGACAATAATAAGTACATAAAAAAGTTAAAAATAATACCAAAATTACTTATTTTTTCCTATTTATCATTATAGTTGAGTAAACAGTCTTTCAAAAAGAGTAAGTCTTTTACAAAGATTATTACAACATCACCTTTATAAGGAACAGGGATTTTGTATATTTCAACTTGATACTGCGATGCCCAGATCAGCATCTGGCTCACTGAAAGCAAACACTCCAACTAATCTTTGTTAAAATAAATAAGGGATGAATGAATAAAGAAATGACTTATCTATATTCATCATGTTTAACCCACCTTAAATATAGGTATATGTCAATTCTTCAAAAAGTAGTTCATATTTCTTCCTTTCTTAATGCTATAACTTTTTTCAATATTTATTTATTTTGAGTGCGAGTGTGGGTGGGGAGGTGCAGAGAGAGGGAGAGAGAGAAATCCCAAGAAGGCTCCACACTGTCAGCGTACAGCCTGACGTGGGGCTTGATCTCAGTGTGAGATCACAACTGAGCCCAAATCAAGAGTCGGACACTTAACCAACTGAGCCACCCAGGCTAATACACTAACCACTAATACACTAACACGAAGTTTAGGCTGACTTGCTGTTGAAAACCTTTCTAGAATAGAAAGCTATGACTGCTGCTTATGTTATTTTGCAATATTCTACTTTCCTCTTTAGTGTGAAGGTAACTTTTGTTAAGTAAATAGCAACAAATAAATAAGTACACAGACAAACTATTTAGGAGAGTATAAATATCACCACATATGAGGTAGCTTTATTTTCAGCTCCATTTGTTTTTCTACATTAAAATACTATGATGATAGATTATTACTGATATTCAGAAACTTTGGTTGATTTTCCTCATTTTCACAGCTGCACAGGAATAAGGAAATTCATAACAGAATGACTGAATCCCTTAACAAATAAGAACTGAAATTAGAAGACAGAATCTATATTTCTGATCTGATTATAAATGGGGGGATATTTTGGGTTCACCATCTTCCCCAGACAATTATTCCTTTAATAAACTTATCGGACTCTGATAGCTAAGTATTTGCCACACTCGATTTCTAAATTTATAGACTTTATCAAATGCCTAAAATCTTCAAAATTTATTGTGCATTTAGAAAACATTTTTAAGTTTAAAGAAGCAATTGTAATATGGTTGAGTATTTAACAGTATGGAGTATTAATAAATATTTCCATGAGAGTGTTTGTATGTTATTTCACACTCACTAAACTAGTTCCTCAAAAGCATTCCTAAAGTAATGCAAAGCAAACAAACACAGGAGAATCAGTAAAACTGGCTCGGCACTCCTAGGCATGAATGAATGATAGGAGAGGATTTGTCCTTCTCATAAGCCCTCAGAGTAGACTTAATGGTGGCGCCCCAGCGGTCTTAAAAGATAGTTTTTAAAATCACAAGGACAGTCAGACCTCCCAACGCCACCTAGAGCACACTGACAAACCCCAGGCACCTGTATGAGGGCATTTCTGTAGCCCTGAAAACCAAACTGCCCTTCGTGTTCGAATTTTAAGCTGAGATTTCTCTACAATTACGTGCAAAAGGAGCTACACGTTATGGCAAATGAAGATTGCAACATCATCGTCAATTAAAGATGCACATCAGTTCAACAGCACATTCCTCAATGTCTGGTTAAATGTGAGATTTATCAATGTAATAATAGAAGCAGAAATAAAGTAACAGAGTGGAGGCCAAAAAGAAGAGAGAAGTCTTCCAAGGAGATTAGAAACGGAGCAAGTCAACGGAGCGCTGAGATAAGGAGCGGCTGCTCCAGCTGGCACAGAAGATCCTTAGAGAGGGTAGACTGTGAAGAGAGAGGCAGGAGGCCCAGGGGTAGGTGAGGAGAGGGACAAAGGAAGGACCGGAGACTGAGACCAGGTGGATAATGAGCATGCACGAACCAGGGCAAAGAGGTGAAAATAAATGGTTCTACCTCAAACACTGAGGTATTCTTCTACTTTGCGGTTACAAATGCCTTCCTGTCTCTTTCCCAAAATATCTTTGGGAGTCTCATCCTCCCAACATCCAAACCCTAGACACTATTAACTGTAGAAAGCAAACAGTATAACAGACACTTAACAATCACCGAGTTTTCACAGGTAAAGCTCTTCTGAATGGATGATTCCAAACTAACCATTTAGTTAAGATTACACTTAGTTGTTTTTTCTTTTAATTTCCCTCCACTAATTTTGCTCTTATAACTTTCAGTGAAATACCGAGTAGCATTTCAATTAGAGTCTTCATTACCTGGTGACATGTTCCAAATGTAAGGCTATACAGCATAAACGAAACAGATTATTTCTATATTAGCATTTTTCACTGTTAACATCCAGAGTTCTTCTGTCATTATTAAAAACCCGAAAGGAAAACTCAGTTATTCATAACGTTTCCAATATGTTATCAAGCACTAGTGACTTTTTCCATGGATTTTAAAAATCAGACTTGTTTGGCAAGTCATCTCCCCCTACATAGAGTTGATCCATTCTCTTTAGACAAGATTATGGGAAGCAGAAGGTTGATGGGGGACAGGGGACAGGCACAGAGAGTCAGCATATGGTCACGTGGGCAGAGCGTAGACCAGTCTATTTCCACATATGCAAACCAGTAGCCAGCATACAAATAACACCTTCTGCTAAGATGATGTTAAACCTACCACAGAACTTTAAAGAGTAAGTGTGATTTCTGTATAGTCCAACCGCTCTACTTGCTAATCTCAAATAGAGATGGTAAAAGATTAACCATTCAAAGGCAAAACACCCAGCACACTGGCAACTACCTAGTATCAAGGTTCATTTTGGCAACTATCACTCACCCCCAAAAGTTTTGAATTTGTCTTTCAAATAATAAGGACTTTTAAAAAGCTACAGGTTGACAAAATATTTTTATAACAAATAAACTGATTGCAGGTTATAGTTTTTTCTGAATGCCTGCTTTGATAAACCACGATATTTTAAATTACCAACCATTTTCACTGACACATAAGTAGCCTATTCAAACTGGCTATTAACTCCTACAATGTTTCCATATCCAGTTAATAGAATTAACCTTAGATCCAAATGCCAGAGTCAACTGTACAGGTCTTGAAAATCAATGTCCTTTTGGTGAAAATCAATGTTTTATTTGTTCTGAGTCCTTCTGATACTAAAATGCTGTAGTGCTACCGTATCTGTCGAAATGGATGGCAACTATTAGTCTTCTGCTAGTCCACGGGCCTGTTCTTCCTCAAACAGACTGCATGTTTCCTAAGCCAAGAAATACATCCTATTGTTATCTAAGTCTAGTACTCTTTGGTCCTTTACACACAAACATCCATTCGGCGAAACTGGTAACCCGATTAATTTGGGAAATCTAAGATCTTCAGAAAATTCAATCATGTCTAGTGGCATTTCCTAATTGTTATGATGCTAAGTACACTTACATGCCATTTCTCCAAAATTTCCATAAACTTAGTCCTGGCATCTTTGACCCCAGTAACTCGTATGTCAGCTTTTGCAAAGGATAGGTTTAGTGCGGGAGTTTACTGGCTACTTTAGACCCTATTTCTCATCCTCATGTGTCCCAAATTCACAGAATGCCGAACAATGACCACACTGAGACTTTTTACTTTTCTTCGCCCAAAATCTAAAAGCCTACACCAAATCCATGATCCTCAAATGGCAAGCACTATTACTATTCTCTATCCCAACATCACAGCACATTTCAAGCATCAGAGCTACTGTCTGCCTTTCTCAAAGTTGGGAAAAATATCTCTAAGGATGATTTTGTTTGTCAGTGACACTAAAATACACAAAAGCACTGCTTCCAAATCCAAACCCAACATTAATAATTATGGTACAATTAAGAGGTCAGGTTTTCTTAAGACCAAGAAAATCTAACTTCGGAACTCAAGTAACCAGATTTTTAATTATGAGGGCAATCCTAAACTCAATTCACAAAACAAAGGAATAGTTTTGCCCTTATTACTGAAACAAATGAAAAGTTAGTGTTTTACGCTTAAAATTTCTGATCCTCTGTAAACTTTAGCCTATGACCAGGGATAACCAGGCACATAATGGTTAACAATATTAGATTAACTTAACAACACAGCATGAATACAGTTGTCCTTTACTGTTAACATTGGGAAAGGATGATGAAAAAAGATAAAATCTCCTACTGGCCTTCAATGAAAGCTCTTGGACTTTTAGATTATTATAAATGGATTTCAGAAAACAAAAAAGGAGGGAAAACAATGAACGACAGGTCCATGTTTAAACTTAGTGAATCCACCTCTCCCAAATAGAGAAAAAGCCAGACCCCAAATCAGAGCCCAGGCTACTCAATCACCCTGGCAACAATCTTCCATAGAATCCAAGGTTAAAGACTGGCATAAGGAAACTTCCCAGTATTTCTCAGTGCTGCAAAACATGTTACCAATTAGTATGAGAAAACACTCCTGGTATCATAAGATTCATTTTGTGGATTTATATTTTCCCATTATTGGCCTGTACTTAATCACTGCTTTTTTTCATCACCTACTCAGTGGGGTTCTGTACAATTAAGATTTTTCAAATCCGTAATTACAATTATATTTTTGTAACATAGTTTTATGATGGATTGCATATGCTTATAGGGTTATCAAATTATCTAGAATCAAACCTGCCAGATATATGAAAACACTGTGTAAATGACAGAAAAACCTCTCTAACTAGAAATACTAAAGAATGTTTGGAATGCTAATGCAGAATATGAAGTATCTTTTTTTTTTTTTTAAGAAAAAGGACAGGGAGGTGAAATTTAAAACCGTTTTTACAAAGACACCCAACCTAAAGATTTCATTGGTAAGAATGATGTTCCTGCCGGAATACCTGTGGTCTTCGGTTGCCCTTACAGGAGGTTGAGCTTTATATAACATATGCCCATGTTTTAAAATCTACTAAACACCGTAAAAGATAAAGCCAGCTGTCTTTTACTCTGTAATGTTAATGCTTCAGCACTGCAAAATATATTAATATTTATGAATGACAAAACCCATTTTGAAATCCTATGAAGATGTTTTTGCCATTTATTCTATCCAGTTTATTAATATGAATACAAATGCCGTATTTATTATCATCCATGGTTGGTGTCGGCATATCAATATGTTACCCAGCAGCACGTGAAATATTGATACAAAAGTGAGAGTATGTTATTCACTGATCTTCTAAAACAAGCTTTTAACATTTTAAATCTAGGCATCCATCTTTGTATTACATTATTATTTGGGTAACACTAAATTCATAAAGTCTCACTTTTGGGGCTATTATAAGGACTAAGTAGGTGTGAGCTCATTCTGATTTATTCCTAGGTCTCACACACCACAAATGTTTTATATTTATTAGCCTTGAATGTTCAGATATACAAAAACGAAGTAACTACCATAAGAGCAAGGACATTTCATCTGGTTTGCTACTAAATATACAGGATGCAGACTAAGGCCGGCTTTTCATAGGCACTGATATGTGTTTACTGATAGTGTGGAATGAACAGTTTCAATATATCTGAGGCCATATGAGGACATTATTTTTAGGGCAATACATATTTACAAATAAAATTTGACATCAAATCTCCAAACATTAAAAAAAAAAAAAAAACCCTGAAACTTCTGTAAAATCTTATGGTTGCATTTTAAATGTACCTTTTCCATGTGTGTACCCTTACAGTGAAACTGAATTACCAAATGGTTGGTTTTAATAATAGCAGAGATGGATAAACTGGCATTTTAAGTTTTCATAGAATTCCTTTAGTAAAATTTTATACAAATATACAGTGCCTTGAGTTCTAAATGTATGAAGTTGAAACTTCATCTTGACTGGGGAGGTACTAGGAAACAGATACTCAAAGAATAAGAATGAGTTATTTATACTTTAAGAAAATTTAAAGATGACTCTCAGCTACATTTATCCTCTTTCATGTTACTGTCTATTCATCTTTTTTAAAAAAAAAAACTAGAATAAAGCTAAAGTCAACATTAAGGCTCAAGTCATCTCCCAAAGATAGAAAGAGGATTATTGCAGGCATTCAAAATCTTTTTTAAAAGGCTACTTTCCCAAATGGTAAGATGAATCAGGAATATACAAGCACTAAAATCAGTGATCAATATCAGGGCTGCCCAAAAAGCAATCCATGAAGAAGAAGTCTATTTAGAGTCCTCACAACATTAATGAGGCAGAGGAATGTTTGCTGACTAAAGCCAGAAGTTAGCAGAGAAGAGAAACAAAGACTGTTTTCATAAAATCATAACAACCACGTTGCTAAGGTGTAAAGGGGCCGTTTAAATATCTAGGTTACTTTGTGCCTTGAACTATTTTGAACATTCCAGGGAAGTGCTGCTGAATCCATTTTAGGCAAATCCCAAATGCAAAATTATACGCACTGTGAGAAAAGTTAAAAGAAACGCTGACAACTGTGAGTGGGTAAAATAATTTGTACACTGATGTAAACTGCCCGTTGGGCTATAAAATTTACTTTTACCAACTCTAGGCAAAACTTAGGGGCCTGTCAGAAACCAGACCGGACAAATGCCCCGAAGTGATATACGTATTTCTCTTTTTGAAATGCTACCTGGAGGACAGCATGGTGGGGGAAAAAATAACTATTTTCACTCCCCTTTTGATGGCTGACGTATTAAGAACCATCAGTTTAGCATAAAAAAGTCCCTGCTGAGTTGGTAACACAGAGAAAAACCTCAGCTTGCTTTTTGGGAGGTAGAGAAGAAGGGATCCAAACCTATTTGCCATTCTAACATTAATATTCTCTTTCCTCATCATCTCTAGCACATTCACAAAAACGCCAGGTACAAAAGTCACAGCTTTATTTTCATAAAGACTAACGTAACATGAACATTCAACATGAATTAGTGTTACCATTACTTTGTACCAATACAACCCTTTCTATCTGAAAACTTCAAAACATTTTACAAAAACTCTGCGATGTGGGGGCTTGAGTGGCTCTGTCGGTTGAGCGTCGGACTTCGGCTCAGGTCATGATCTCACAATTTGTGAGTTCGAGTCCTGAGTCACGCTCTGTGCTGACAGCTCAGAGCCTGGAACCTGTTTCTGATTCTGTGTCTCCCTCTCTCTCTGCCCCTCCCTTGCTCACACTCTGTCTCTCTCTCTCAAAAATAAATAACCATTAAAAATTTAAAAACAAAAACTCTTCAGTGCAAGGTGAGACAAGTATATGAATGTTACTTATTTTTCAAATGCCTATTCCTTGCCTTTGACACTTTCAAATAACCACCTATATTCTGGTCATTTGTGTATGTGGCTTATCTTCCCTATGAGACTACAAATACCATGAAGGCAAGGGTTGCCTCAGGGCCATTTATATATACAGTCTGTGGTGTCTGGCCTACACACAGCAGACACTACCTTTGTCTAGGAGGCGATGTGGTTCAATTTTAGGAAGCCTATCTAAATACAGGACAAGCCATCCTCTTCTGTATTGCTGTGTCAGAAGAAAGGTGATATTTTGCTAGGTCAACTTCCTTAATCTTTGCTCTCTCAACTTGTTTAATCTTAACCTTCCTTAATTTTGTTTTTATGTTTTTTCCTCAATTGCTGCAGAACTCCAATAGCCAAAAAGGATGCAGTTGTGGAGGAGAATATAGAAAAAAGCAAAACTAAATACAAACTAAGTAATGGAAATAGAATTGTACCCCTGGTGGCTTTAAGGATAGACTGGATTAAATGACACTTGGTACAGGGGAGAGGGATAAACATGAATAATGTCTAAAGATCCATCTACACAGAATGTGTGTCTTTAAGTTACTGGCTCAAATCATGCACAGCTTCCAAACCGAGCAAGAAAAACAGTAAGTACCTAGCCTGTTCTGATCACCATCGGCAATACTACCGAGCATGTACTGCAGTTATTAAAAAATATACACACTCGTCTAAAGGAAAGTCTTCAATTTCTGGTAAAGACACCTGGTGGTTACCAACCTAAACGGAGCTTGCCAAGGAAAGGGAAGCAAGGCCCTTTCATCATGTGCAGATTTTGATCAACAAATCCAAAAATATTTTTCAAAATTAATTACAAAAAGAAAGTTGTACGTTTTCATGGTGCTTGCATAAAATGACTTGTGAGTAACAAGCTATGACTGCAGCAATATAGACACACACACACACACACACACACACACACACACAGTAATACAATAACAAAGTCTCCAAAAAGGAAAGCACGAGAAGACATATATATATTTTCAGGCAGGTATAACTCACGCTCTTAACAATTATGGTTTTTTAAAGTAACTCAATGATATAAAAAATAAAAATCCTAATTCAGCAGAGCCATTTGAAAATATTTTTGTGAAGTAGGGAAATGATCCTCTGTATCTCCAAGCTTTTAACATTCTCCTTATTCTGATTGTTCTGACGGATCAAGAAAATGCTATTTACTTTTGTCACTGGGCGGGGGGGGCGATATTTTTTCATTACTATTTAAAGAAAGTTTCTCTTAAGAAAACCTTGTTAGTTTTGGTATTCAATACAAATCTAGACTTATCAAGAATTACGCCCTCTTCTCTTTCTCCGAAAAGAACTGAAACTCAAATCAGTTGGTCAGTGTGACTGCCAAAAAAAAATCCTTAACCAATGCTGAACTGCCGTTTATATAAGGGGAAGATTTTTTTTGGTTGGATTTTAGGAACATGATTTATTTTAAACAACTTTCAGGCTAACTGGAAATAGACTGTATTCAGAACTAAACAAAATACTGATTTTTTTTAAGTTTCCAAGAACAAGGCAGTGCACTGATAAGAAAACATACTTCTACTAACAAATAATAGAATATACTTGCTTTAAAAAAATTAAAGGAGAAAAGGAATAGATATTTCAAAGGCAGAAGGGGCTATATAATGAATCTACCCTGTAGGACAATACAGATATAAACAGTGAAAGGAATGCCTACAGTTCCACCGTGTGTATTTGCATGCGTGTGTGTGTATTTTCTTTCTTTCCATTAGTTTTACAAGATTGCCTAGGATTTACATTAAAGGTTGCTGATCACCTAAGGCAAACAGCATGATCCAATAGATTAAATGAAGAGCAACCAGCCTCAACAAGCAAAACACAAAATGTGGATTCTGTAAATGAAACTCTTGAGTACTGTCCTGATATACTGTACCCACTAGCAATGACTGAATAATTTCAAAAAAGAAAAAAAAAGCAAAAATAACCCACCCAATGAATACTTATCACTGAACAGAACTGGGAGTCCTTTAAAGGTAGACAATAAGGCTTTCGGAAGTGAAGGGAGAGGGTGTGCTTTGGAAGATTCCCCCCCCCTGCTTTCCCGTTGTCTGCACTTTCTTATTCACCGCTCAGGAAAGGCAACTTGACACTGGCTTCTGTAACCAACCTGGTCCTGCAGGATTTCTCACACACCCTGCACAAAAGGCTAACCCCTTACAAAGTACTTATTTCAGATTTACGTCAAGGTTGAGTGAATTGCAACCAGGGAACTGAGCTGAAAACATAATATAAAAGTCTCCTCTGCTAATCACTAAACCAGTGGTTTAGCTGGGGTGGTTGGCCGGGGGGGGGGGCTGGGGGGGAGGAATTAAAACTTTGTACTGTTTCATTTCCTCTTATGCAAATGCAGAAGAAAAAAAGGAAAATAAAACTCATAGAAATTTAAGGAGAATGATGTACCCTTTGTTCATTAATTTACATGGAAAATCTAAGACTTCAAAGTGACCATACACATTTACTTTAACAATTAAATCTTCTATGAGAGCCAACTGCATGATTTTTAACTTGTATTCACCGGCCTTCCTAAGTCTTTACCCGCTTAAGTCCCCTAACTGTCATAACGTTTAAACTCCAGCTGAGGTATTAGGTGTTATGATAACTCATGCAATGATAATGGGTATTTCTGGAGTATATATCTCCTAGGGGAAACCGATGCAATCTTGGGTCTATTTAACACCGCCAGAGGTAAAACATACTCAGGAACCTACGAAATCAGTTACCAACAAATCTCCTGTGTGTTTGCCCCCACTGGAAAAAAAAAGGGCACTTTCCTATTCAGTTACACACCCCCCTGATGCCCCACAGAATTCTCTAGAGACCTAGAAGCATCCTAAACGTTGTTCAGTTCCTACAGAGAACAGTGTTCAAACTCATTCCTATCACCCCCGTTTATGAACTCAGTTTCCCACACTGCAGAAAGCCCCAGGAGTTTATGTAAATTACACCACATTGTGAAGTGTACGAGAAAAATGTCCGTGATTAAATAAGATACTATGAGATATATTACTTGGGTTTACAATGAAGATGCACTATGCTTTTCTTGAACTCAATGGTACACACTGCAAAAGATATGCTATTGTTTTCACAAGTATTTTTTATATCTACATTAAGTGTGTTTAACAATTTTTTTTAGGATGTGGCCATGTGGCTGGCTATAACCTGTTTTTTTCATATATGCAAAAATTATACAATAAGTTACTAGTAGGGGAAACAAAAGCAAAAACAAATAAAAACTAGAGCCTGATGACACAAGTCTATTTACACAAAAGTTTGAAGCAAAAATCAATTAGGACTCTATCAGTTTATATATAGAGAAATGACAATTTATTTCATGTGGCTGAACAATATGGTGACAGATGGGTTTGGAAAGCTCGAAAATAACTCGTGTATGTTTAAACAGCTGATAGTGCCCATTACACATACCGTATGGGCCATCAATTATTTCTTTCCAGTTTTTGGTATCAAAAATGCTAAATTCAGCCAACCCCCTCACAGTGTTGGTACCCCAAGATTTCTATCCATTCTTGTAGCAGATTTGGGTGAGAGAACATGCTTAGCTACAGCAAGGGGTCACAATACACAAACTGCTGAGATAGTTGTTTGCCTGAGGAAGGATATTTCTCTAACCATTGTTCACACTCATGGCATACTTGTGAACATGAACTCCACTGGATGGTATTTCTATAGGTTTCTAAAAAATGGCACATCCCCTTGAATGTTGAGAAGAGGGTCATATAAACAATAATCGAACATTTCTTCATATTCTATACAATATAAATAGGGGTTTTGAATAAACACCAGGATTTCTAGAAGACAGCTGGGTGAAAGGATACTTAAGGAAGAATAAGGTTTAGCATGTTATTGCCACGTGGGTATAAGAGGCCATTCAGTACACATCGAACTCCTAAGTTGGCCTGGCATTTTTAAAAAGATCCTCATCTCAACTAACTGCTGAAATTCAAGTTAGAGACTTGGGGCCTTTTTTCTGACTTCTGACAGGACAACACTCAGGTGTGAAACAAAGACCCCTGCTGACAGAGAGAAATAGTTACACACCCATAACAACGTGTTTGCTGGAAGCGGTGCTGACAGCAACAGGTGTTCTTTTTTAAGTTCAGAAGGCTCTCACAAGTGCTTCTCCCAACACCATCGTGTAGCAAGCAGGCTGGCCTGCAGGAAGAGTCAGAGGCTATTTCCAAAACCCCAGCTATGTTTTCTGTTGGTAAAGTCTGACAACATACACTCCTATCAAAAGTAGTGAATGAAGACGAAGAGTAGTTCATACCGCAGAGACACTAATTAGATAAATGAAATATTAGCGGTCTCTTTATTTAATTGCATTGGAAAAAATAACAATATTTTTGTTTTCTTTATTGCAAAACATATTGGAATTTCGTGTTTTGATTTTAATTTCCATTTCGATGAGCCTGTGCTTTCATACGTATATTAATGAGCTCACCAATGTTCTACGAAGCAACCAAGTTTTTAGAGTGAAACAAAAAGAAAAAAAATCCACCTAATTTTCTCAGCTTCTACAATTTGGTAGAAAATGTAGAAGTTGTCTTTCCAGGGTGCACTGGCTGAGAAAATGATCTTATGAGCAAAAGCAATATAATTTAATCACAGGCTTACTGACTGCACTGACAACTGAAGTAATTCACAGTGCTATCTAAAATACATATTTGGTGCAGTAAAAATAACAGCACCAGGAAATGAGAAGCATCATGCTCCATAATTCTGATTTCACCAAAGGGCAACAATTTTTATCACACCAAATTAAAAGAACCAAAAACTTTTACTTGAAACTTCAAGGGAAAGGGATTTCTTTTTTCTTCTTTTTTTTAAAATATAGTTTATTGTTAAGTTGGTTTCCATACAACACCCAGTCCTCATCCCAACAAGTGCCCTCCTCAATGCCCACCCACTTTCCCTCTCGCCGACCCCCCATCCACCCTCAGCTTGTCCTCAGTATTTAAGATTCTCTTATGATTTGCCTCCCTCCCTCTCTGTAACTTCCCCCACTTCCCCTCCCCTATAGTCTTCTGTTAAGTTTCTCAAGATCCACATATGAGTGAAAACATATGGTATCCGTGTTTCTTTGACTGACTTATTTCACTTAGCATAATACCCTCCAGTTTCATCCATGTTGCTGCAAATGGCCAGATTTCATTCTTTCTCATTGCCAAGTAGTATTCTATTGTATATATAAACCACATATTCTTTATCCATTTGTCAGCTGATGGACATTTAGGCTCCAAGGGAAAGGGATTTCTAAATTCACAGATGAGCAATACTTTCTGTCTAATCCTGGAGTACTCCTTTCAAGTAAGTTACACCTACACTATGAAACAAAAGTTTGCAATTGCATCTCCAAATACTATTTTAAAAGGAAACTATACATACGAGTTATAGCATATGTACCTAGCCATCCTATGGCTATAACCATCATCAGCATAAATGTGTGTGTGTGTGCATGTGAGTGTGTGTGTGTGCATATCTGCCTATCTAAATGCCACATAGCCCCTTTGTTTAAGGTCTTAGTGGATGATGAGAAAAGCTGCACACAACCAATCTACAGACAGGTTGTTTTTGTTAAATCAATAACAAAGTCACCAACAAGATTGCCCAAAAGCAGGGTGGTCAGAGCTGTGGAAAGAAACTGCACTCCAGCTCCTCCAAGCCTGGAGCACAGAGAAGAGTTGATCCGTTGCTCAAGGCCAGTTGGCAGAATAGAAAATGGCGGCGATCCAGGTCTGCCGAGTATCAAAACAGCAGAGAGAACCTGGCCAATGAGCTCCAGGCTACATGGCATGAAGGGAGGGGCTGAGCCGAGGTTCCCTAAGCCATGATTTCTGGGTGTTTTGTTGTTGTTTTTGCATTTTATTCTTTCTTCTTCTTTTAAGTAGCCAGCTGGCATTCTTAAGGCCAGAGGAAATGTGGAGAATGGCAGTGCTCCAGAAATCAGAAAACAGTGAGAAGAAACAGAATGTCATCACTTTTGCCACTCATTTTTCAAAATACGGATGATGACTCTTCACTAAGTAATGGCAATGTGATCCTCTGACTATCTGTAAAAATTTAAGACAACTATGGAAGTTATAATAAAATCTGGGATAATCATACACTTCCAGTTTGCCCTGTTTTAGTTAGAAATAATTTTTTTTTCAGTAAAACTGGAATAGTACCTTTGACTTTATCAAACTGTTCTATGAAAGAAAAGAAAAAAAGATGGAAATTGGAAGGAAAATCTGAAAAACTAAGACAATTCCATTGCTTCAACATCCGATGAGGTAAATGTACTAATCACTCCAATACCACATGTATGGTTGCCACATTTGTGTGTCCACTTTTCATCCTAAATCACCCTGCATATCTCACTCCTTTGAGGAAATTTACATTTTCTCCTGAATATTTCATAACTGTAGCAGTGCCTACCACTGAACGGAAAGGCTGCTTAACACTGTCAAGTCATATGTTATCAGGCATATCCAAGACATACTTGTTCCAAAGACAGAGAGATAGAGGGGAAAATAATATTAACCACATGATGAAAATAAGTGGCTCACCGATACATGCTATCAAGGGAATAACACATCAACACACAGAAAGACTCATTACAAGAATTCCTTGTACTGAGGAAAATATAGGCAGAAAACTACAGACATATTTTTTCCACATGTTGGTTCTTCATTTCTACCTTCACTGTCATTCTGACCTAACAAAATACAGAACACAGTTATTTTTCAAATAATTTGCTGATATTAGAAATAAGAGAGTAATCCAGCATTACATATCCACATTTTCAGGCGCATGCCTATTGACACTTCTAGGAATTTAGCCTAGAAGGCTCTGTGAACAAGATATCTTTAACAACACTAAGTGTAACACCGGTGGAATGGAAACAAGTTTTTCAGTTAAGAATATTTAAAAAAAAAAAACCATTTTATACCTCTCAACACCAAGACCAAGTCTTCATCTATATTTGGAAACCTATTCAAGGTAAGTATGAGAAACAGGATCTGGAAATAAACACTAGCACAGTGACTTAAACATTCTCTGTGGCTTGACAACATTAAGTCTTCCAAATACCCGAAACAAGTAGCCTTGCTGAGAAACGTACCACCCTCAGGTCACACCTACATAACCTGAGCAAAAGAGGAGAGCCCATGCCAGGCACCTCTTGCTACCAATGTGGATCTCTCGTGGAATCCTGGGTTCCATTTCTGTCCTCAGCACACAATCCACAGGGTTGACAATGCCCTGTGCATCCTGCAGCGCTCCCAGGATGGCTGTGGAGTAGAGTCAGATAGCTCCTCTTTCAGCATTCAGGATGGGGCAGGGATTAGCTCCCCTTTGCAAAGGGAGCTTCTGAGTTCTCACAGAATAACTCAATGTGATAGTTAAAGGGAACAGGAGTGAATGGAAGGATGTGAATGGGAAAGAAAGAGGGGAAGAACGGGAAGGGCATTTATTTACTCAGATGGTGCCATATGCCATCACTAGCATTAGAACATTGACAGGGCCACCTGGTTTTCGCTCACTTGAGGATACAGAGGAGTGCTCTTCTCTGACATGCAAACCCAACATGACTAATTCATTAAGTCATTTTGCAGTGGTTTGTAATTTATCAATGAGAATACTGTGCTGTTGTTCCTAATGGTGGCCTAAGAGTGAAGGTTACAAAAATAAATACAACATTTGAGACAGACATTCTGTGTCTGAAGCACAGACCTAGTTTAGAACCTGGCAAAATCAATCTAATGGGCTTCATCTAGTACCACATCTAAGGACGGGCAGCCCTCAATAGGTTCGGAAGTGCTAATGTGTGTTTTGCCAATCACATTGTAAGACCCTGGGGTTCCAGGCTGTTCTAGATTTCTCATTTGGATCTCATGAGTTCCTCTATAAAAAAATCTGACACAGTACATTTCAATAATGGTAGAGGGGATAAATTGGTATACCAAAGTTTATCAGAAATGTCTGAAGTTTCAGATCTTAAAAAAAACTCAAAAAAAGTTTAGAAAATACCTAAGTTCAAAAGAGTAATTATTTTAGACTAGAAAAAGAATAGTTTTAAATATCCAAAAAAAATGTACACCTACCTGCAAAAGCCTGAATGCAAAGTTTTCAAATTAAAAAAAAAATAGTTCTAAGAAATGATACGTGTATGATTTCAGGATCTGTCTCATATTTTCCAATGGAAATAAACTAGTGAGGTGCCCAACCATCCTTTAATTAGGCCAATGCACCCAAAATCTGTCATTGCAATAATTCAAATGCACCAACAAAACAATATGAGCATAAGCAATACTATGGAGAAATTCTAAAGTTTCCACAACACCAAACCATCTCTAATTTGTTAAATCTGAGTTAAATTCACTGAATCTAAGTAAAATAGTATATCTAATTTAACCCAACAGATCCAAGAGATTGTCATTTCAAAACATAATTGCTATAAAGCTGTTAATATGATAGTTTAATGTTAATTTTTTCGTACTGAGTCTTAGAAATCTGGTATATATTTTATACACACAGTGCATTTCATTTCAGACTAGCGGCATTTCAAGTGCTCAGGACCACACGTGACTACTTACTGGTGGACCGCACAGTGCCACTCTAGATGAACTGGTTGTACACTGCTTCACAACTCTAGTACTTTATGAATGCTGTGACTCCTGGGCCCAGTCCTCCTATTCTATCTCTACTCATCTAACCAAAATGCGGCTCAGGCATCATCCTCCCAGGAAGTCTTTGTGGACCTCCCAGGCTGCCTGTACTAGGCGCTTCTTTGCTCTTACACTTTCTACTTTGCATTAAAAATCATCCCATTATGTTTCTGTCTCCTCCTAGACTGTGTTCAAGGACAAAGGCTTTATCTTATTCATTGTGTACTTCTTAGCACTTAGCACAGAGCCCAATGCACAATGGGAACTTGCTATATAATCTTTGAACTTAAACTAACTGTGTCATTTTGGGGCAACTTAGTCAACTTCTCTATACATTAATGTCTTCTTTAAAATGGAGTTGCAGATGTCGAGCATCACAGTGTTTTTGAGAATTAACTGAGATGATGCCTGTGAAGGTGTCTAGCATAAGTCTGGACATGAAGGAGTACGTACTATCTTTTACTGTATTTCCTCCCAGAAGGCAGAAGCCATTTCTTACCCTTGTATTACCCCAACCAAAAGTGACATTCCAGACACATGTTTTATGGAAGAATGACCAATTAATTTGAAAAAAAACACCTGATTTATCAAAATTAATACATATATATTATATATACATGCATATACTTTCATATGCACATGCATATATGTGATTGATTATATTATGTTTCATATCATCTTTAATGCCTAGATGATTTTAAATTTTCAAGAATTTAACTTGAAACACAAATACAGTATAATTATAGACTTTTCAGTATTATATATCAGCATTTTATCACCATAAAAATAGATACCCTCACCCTCTTTTTCTTCTTCCTAATCTTCCCAAGATTCGATTTTTAGAATGTAATTTACCATAAAAATATTCAACAAGTAAGCACTGTATTAGAACAATAAATTGTGTTTTTTTAATTTCTAATGAATTTATCTGAAACGTTGATTTTTGCATTCTAATTTCTGGCATGAGATATAAAAAAAATACAATTCCGCTAAAATAAAGGCATCAGAAAGGCTTTTCCATAAATGACTACTTTAGAGGAAAAAAAATCTATAATTAATGGGATCAAAATTTCATATTGCTTCACATCTCTAAACTGATACCTAAATTTAATTATTATATAAGGTGAACCATAACAGCACATGCACTACTTTTACTAACACACATCGATATAATCCCAATTAAAATACTCTGTAAGATTGCCTACAGTATTTCAGATCGAAATAGCTTCTACTGAAATAGACTTTCCTGCCACTCTGATTTAGCATCTCACTTTCCCTTATCAGCAGATGGTAAGCCAAGTACTATTTAAATCCATATGTCGTCCATAGGCATAGTTCAAATAATGAATAAAAAGATGAACAAATGTTTTAGAGCTAATCAGATTAGCCTCTGAGTGAAAAAAAGAAACAGTGGAGTTTTATTTCCTGCACAAGACTTACTACATCACCTGTGGATGACTGAAGGAGATATGTCTCCGTAAACCACCCAAACAAAATAACTTTATAGGACAAGATACAGCGAAAAACTGTCCTGACTGTGATTATGTCTTCAAGAATCCTTCCTCTCTGCATGGATTCCAATCCTGAAGGGCCATGAATCTGGTACCAGGGGGAAACTGTAGTGCAGACACAATTCAATATTCTCAACGCTAAGAACAGCATAATTCACCAGCCTCCTTTTGCACACAGCTAGACCCTTTCTCTCTCCCCTCCTTCCATGAGTTTCCTAAAGGGTCAAGAAAACAAACAAAAACTCCATTTGAAGAACAAAGCTCTCTGCCTCTTCCACAGAGTTAATTCCACAGATACAACCAGTACTTTGATTCACCTCTTCTAGGCCAGGAGATGTAGAGGATGAGGTCGGGTTTGTAGTACAGACAACACATGCATTCCTCAGTCCGCAAAAGCTTTCTCTGAGTTTGTTTCTAGCATGTTAGATGCTGTAGACTCCGGGAACACTATCGACCAGTACCTTTCTCTTCTTCATCTAACCTTTTCCAGGCTATAAGCCTTTGATTCCTGCACTGGGTCATATAATTATTGGGATAAACAATCCCATTGCACATTTTCTCTTACCTTGCGCCCAGAACCCTATGTTCTAAAAGATTCTCTTCTTTAGAAGGGAGCAGTACAGAAGTATGGTGAAACTTTCTTCCCACATTTTAGATTGAGCAGTGTTGATCATTGCGCTCTATAAATTAGAAGCTGTTCATAAAACTAATTACTTCAACCAAAATCAAATGTAGAATTAATTTTTAAATGACTTTGCAAAACAAAGTTTTGTAATTAGATATTGGATTCATGATTTTAAGAAGTAAAGATAAACCTTTTAGGTTTTACTGGAACTCTTTTAAAACCTAGAAACATTAATGGCAGACTGCTTTTCTAGATTCCTACATTAAAAATTTCTGTGAGCCCTGTGAAACCTCTGCTATACCCATCACTTTAAAAAAAATTCAAATTTAAAAATGCTCTAGTAAAGCTTAAATATTTTTAAATTTTGTAGATGAACCCAAAATTGCTATAATTGATTTTTTTCCAGAGTAAGCAACTCACTAAATAATATTATACTCTAATGGTTATTAGAAAAAAAATTGCGTGTAAGAAATAACTCACCTAATCATTTGGGCCTAAACAGCATTCAAATATTAATCAGTTTGTAATAAACTATGTTGTTTGTATAAACCATGGTAGAAAAATTATAAGCGGCAGCATTGCAGTCTCATGCAGAAAGTAAGACATGATTTTCCAAATTTTTTTAAAAGTGCATATATCCTCATAGAATTCTAGTCAACTAAAAACATATCGATTCTAGACCTCTTAAGAGATGAGCTGTATAACAGGGCTGATGAGAAATAGAAATATAAAAATGGCATAGTCCCTCTCTCTCAGGAGATCACAATCTATTAAGAGAAAAAAATTCACAAATGGCTAAATCATTAGACCTGGTATTTGCTGTTTTCTCCTACCTTTGCTCTGTTGTGCCTCAAACTTGTCCAAATGCCCCCTGCTTCAGAGGAAAATCCTCAAACATAAACACACACACACACACACACACACACACACACACACACCCCGCCCCACACACGTACTTCAAACGACCTCAATTTCAGCCCCAAGGAATATCACAAAAATCCCACTCGTATCATTGCAGCTAAATTCATACATGAAATTCATAAGGATTAGAGACTACATGGGTGCCAACTCAATCCCAGGCCAACCTGCCATGTTTGAAGACTCATCTGGTTTATTAAAAATAGAACAACTAAGGGGTGCCTGGGTGGCTCAGTCGGTTAAGTGGCTGACTTCAGCTGAGGTCATTATCTTGCAGTCCTTGAGTTCGAGCCCTGCATCAAGCTCTGTGCTATCATGACAGCTCAGAGTCTGAAGCTTGCTTCAGATTCAGTGTCTCCCTCTCTCTGCCCCATCCCCATTCTCTCTCTCTCTCTCTAAATAAACTTTAAAAAAATATTTTAAAATAGAACAACTAAGACTTCTGGCTGATCCTAAATATGGTGCAATTGTCCTAGAAAGGTAGAACCAACTTGGGCTGGTATTAAGATGAATAACTAACTAACTAATCTAAGCCTGTGAGTCCAAATGTAAACCTCAACTGTATTAGAACTTTACCTATCTCAGAGACTTCTAGCCACCTATGGTTTGGTTAGCTATTACCAAGCAAGTCAGATTCATAAACTCATGATTAGACTTCATGGTCCTACAAGATTGGAAAAAAACACTTTAAAAAAGCAGTCTAGATATAAAAACTTAAAAGGCTTATGTTCAATAATGAAATTGGTACACTTAAGACAGTTCCTTTGGGGCACCTGGGTGGTTCAAGTCAGTTAAGCGTCCTGCTTCAGCTCAGGTCATGATCTCATGGTTCGTGGATTTGAGCCCCGCATCGGGCTCTGTGCTGACAGCTAGCTCAGAGCCTGGAGTCTGCTTCAGATTCTGTGTCTCCCTCTCTCTCTGACCCTCCCCTGCTCGTGCTGTCTCTCTCTGTCTCTCAAAAATAAATAATAAACATTAAAAAAATTAAAAAGAAAGACAGTTCCTTTACTTTTCAATGATTTGCTGTGTCTATAGAGAATTCTTGAATTTGACTACCAAAAATTCTGTGATCATCACACCATGCACTATGGCTGATTTTTTAAAAAATACATTTTAATCTTTACTTATTAAAATAAAATGAAATTTAAAAACATGATTTTTCTTAATATTAAATCAGTAAATAGACTAGTGAAAATATTAAGTCTATCTCTTAGATCCAAATTGTTCATAGGAACTGAAAGTCATGAAGCTTGGAAGATTTTAATCAAGACTTCCATTAACCCCCTACCAATATCTCAAAGACTGTAGGAATTTTAAACAAAAGGGAAAGCAATGCTTTTAAAATGACTTAATGTAATACAGTATGAAGATATGTAACAGTTTTAGCCATTAAACAACAGGTGACATATTGCAAGCAAGGATTTCTCTTTTTTCTCAATAACAAAATAAGACATGAAAATGAGCCCACAGATTAAATCCAAGAGAAATAATTAGTTACTAAATCAGAACATTACATAAAACTAAAATATAACAGTTCTTATATATAATGAATCAAATTGGTATAGTATGTATGACATGTTTTTAAATGATATTCAAGAATATTTTTCACTTATATTTGAAAGTAATGGCCCTAAGTTACTTTAACTTATATTTGAATAAAAGAGTAATTGATATGCATATACTATATACATATTTATCCAAACCATATATATTTATTTTTTAAACTTTCTGAAACTTATTTACATTAATTAATGAAACTATTAAATTCTTACTTCAGACTTTGATTAAAATACCCAACTTTGCTCTCAAACTTACTCTTTCCTTTGGGTTTAGCATGTAAATAAGAAGACTCTTGAGGCATGCATATTTCTGTAAATTTCTAAATCCTGTCAATTAAAAAAGATTTTCTCATGCACAGAGGATCTTAAAATTTCATCTCATAAATATCAAAATAGTAACTTTCACTCTAGGGGGGGTGGCTTACCCACTATTCTATCTTTTTTAGCTGGAGTAACATAGCTCACCTTCCACTTGTATGCTCTTTAGACTTCGGGACTTTGACTCTTCAACTTTTCCAAACACCATAGTTCTTTTTTATTTGTTTGTTGCTTGCACCCCGGTAATCCCCTGTTTCATCCATCCTCATCTATTCAAACCCCAACCCTATTCAAGAATCAACTGATAATTAACCTATTCCAGGAAGCCTTCCTTGATGGCTGAAGTGAGCAGGAGACATTTCTTCCTCTAAAATTTTTTAAATAAATAAAATAAAATAACCACATTTCATTTATTTCACTCAACAGCACTTGACCCTCCTTTTCTTACACTATAATCATTTTCTTCTAAACACTGTCTCCCTCACTGATTTCCAAATGACTTGAAGAATCAGTGTCCATAGCATGCTCATATTGTTACTACTAGAATATTTTGTACAAACGGGGCTTCCAATGTACACTCTATTAAATGCATGTCAATTAGCTTAGAAGTCATTCCAACCCCTAGGTTTCCTATAATTGATGTCATTTCCTGCTATCCATTAGATATTTTCATCTGAATGCCCTGCAACTTGGTAGGTCTACCTTTGTTAATTTACTTATAAAAGAGTTCACTCTAGAGTTTTGCTAATGACACCACCATTCATCAAAAAGCAACACAGTAAAGGATGTGGACTTTAAAGCCAGACTACATGGGCATGATCTAGTCTGACCCATTCACTAACTAGCCAGGTGACTTTGGGCAAGTGACTTTAACATCTATGAGACTCTACTTCTTCTATAAAATAAAATCAAAGGTGGCATCTAAGTCATGGGGTTATCATGAAGATTCAGTGAGTTACTACAGATAAAGAGCAGGGCCTGACCCACGGTGATTATCAAAAGTTAACTATTATTAGACTCCTCTTCCAAACTCAAAGACTCATGCAGCATAACATCCTTCCTCTTGGTTACTAACACATGTAAACTCTTAGAGATTCTACATCTAGCATATCTATGGAAATTATTTCTCATTTTCACAATCCTAGTGTGAACTCTTTGTTACTCATAGGGTAATATTAGTCTACTAATTAACATCCCTCACCCTAATTCTGGACACCTACCCATATCCTTCCAGTACCCTACGTAAAATGCCGTATTAACATTATTAAAGGTTTGACCAAATTATCCTTGGCTCCAAATCTCATGATGGTTCTCTATTTCCTTGTGAAATAAAATTTTTTAAATAAGTATTTGAGGAAATTTTCCTAACCTATATGCCAAGTCTTAGCTCCCCAAACTACACCGCACATACCTTTTGGTCAAACTTTTCTATTACCTATACCCTAAAAGTTCATTAAGCTAACCTCACATCATTCTAACTACATAGCTTGTCCTCCATGCTGTCATATTCACCTGCTGGAGGTCTAGTCTTTTTCTCAAAAACCAGCTCAGAAAACTCTTTATGACTTCTTTTATTTAGTCACTTAACTGACTGTGATCTGTTTCTCTTTAAACAACCAAAGACCTTTGTTCTTCTCTCTCTTTGCCCCTTTTATGGAAGTCTTATTTATATTATGGTTGTCCATATACCTGTCTTGGTATCTATACATGACTATATAATACATGAGAGTGGGAATCCTGATTTAATCATAGTCATGCCCTTTATAAGGTCTTTTATGGTTTCTGAAACCTAGTAGATGCTAAATTATTATTTATTGGATGACAAGAAAAGCTAGAGACCAATATGTCAAGGAATGATTCTACAAAGTTTTCTTCAGTTTTGGATTTGTTTCTTTCAAGTCTTTTTACATTTTTTATTTATTATTTTTTAATGTTTATTTATTTTTGAGAGAGAGTATGAATGGGGAAGGTACAGATAGAGAGGGGAACAGAGGATCAGAAGCGGGCTCTGCACTAACAGCAGAAAGCCTGATTCAGGGTTTGAACTCACAAACTGGGAGATCATGACCTGAGGTGAAGTCGAACCCTTAACCAACTGAGCCACCCAGGTTCCCCACCTTTTTTTAATGTTTATTTGTTTTTGAGAGACAGAGAGAGAGAGAGAGGTACAGAGAGCGGGGGGAGGATAGAGAATTTCAAGTCTTTGGGAGTCTAGGTTAGTTTGGTCCGGTACATGTTGGTTCTTTGAAAATAAATCTTGAACCCAGATGTAATACTCGGAGCATAGTTAAATTTAGACACAACCAACTACGCACTCAAATCTCCCAAACAAAACAAACAAGTATATTTTGTTGAAATTTCATGAACTAGAATACAACTAGACTCTAGTATTATGAAAGGACTTTGCATAGAATAGTAAGATGCTAGGAAAAGCAAATAAAAAGAGATCGGGTTTAGAATGGTTTTCTACCTGAGTTTCATTCTTACTTTATAATAAACTATGTAAATGACCTTGAGTAAATTAAAATAAATTCAAATATTTCAAAATAGAGTTTGTGTGCCCAATACTTCACTGAGTAGGTATTAGCATCAACTTATGTGACCACCAAAACATATTAACTTTAAGAATGTTTGGAGACAACTAAATCCCTTAAGATAGTATATACATACCATATCTATCTATCTGTTTGCCTATCTGTCTGCCTATCTATCTATCTTTACCTTGTTAAGACTCATTTCATTATACCATACTATCTAAATAATCTTTGAGTACCAAGGTGACTAAGGAAGCTTTCAACTTATGAAAGTGAAACAGATTACCTGATTAATTCTTTGTTGGTGGTTCAGAAATGCACTTTATTCACACCATATTAACTTTTTCCCCTATAATAATCTCTAAAGAAAACATTCGGGTTTCTGTTTCTCAGGTACCACTGTGAGGTGATTCTAACTAATTAAAGTCTGTTTCCCAAGAGTACATATACATAGCCTGGTAATGTGACTTATATTTGCCAATAAACTCTGCTATTGTGTCATCCCGTAGAGGCACGTGATTATACAGAAATCAATTCTAACAACTTAAAGTTGCAAGCAAGATATAATTATTTAGCTACATAGATATTCAATACAACACTATTTATAACAGCAAAAACTGGAAATAACTTAAATGTCCAACCACAAGAAATCAATAATCATCTTTTCTAGTACAACTAGTATAACATATGATGAAAAACTATAAAGTCAATAAATGTGATGTAGCAGAATATATACTAATATGGAAAAATGTTTATAATTTATTATAAAGCAAAACTGAAGGTTATATGATAAAAACCTATAAATCTTTGTTTGCATGTATATGACTATGTGCACAAGTGTGTGTGTGTGTGTGTGTGTGTGTGTGTGTGTGTGTGTCTGCATCCAGAAAAGAATGCACTGAAGTGCTGAATGGCTATTTTCTCATTTTTTGCTTATTTATATTTTCCAAAATGCCTATAAAGAACAGATATATTTTAATGGGAAAGAAAAGGCAAGAAATATGAATTTAACATCCTTTTCTCTTTTTGTAGATTCTTCCTAATTTCTTTCTCCATTTCATCCCTAGCCTTCACCCTAGAGGCCACCTTCTCTCCTGAAATCCATAGGAATCAAGTGGAAATATGGTCATTTTCACCATGACCACCGATACTTCAAGCAAGTCATATATGAATAATGAGATACTAACTCTGAAGGCGCATAGAAAATCTAAGATAGGTTTATAGTTTTAAGATTTCAGTGGGACGAAACTGAATTATTCACATCCATTAAACAGAGTTTGAGTGATTCACAGCCAATTTTATTTTTATAATTGTAATGAAACAGCTGGGATTAGTCTATTCATGGATTCATAAGAAATTTGCACCCCACCTACTAAAATTAGTTTCTGCATCCAAAATTCTGATTTGAACATCTGACTGTGAACAAAACAGGCATCATTGCTCAATGCCAAGAAAGTGAGGAAACAGACTTAAAGCATATCATATTCTTACCAGAATTATTTTAATTCCATTGTGCATACTTCCCTTTACCATCATTCACAAGCAGTCCCTTAATAACATGATTCTTTGAAACAAATTTATTTTGAAAGAATGAGCTTTCTTGTATAAGATAAGGTCAAAAAGCTCAAAGAATATAACTGCTGAAGATTTCAGACTGTGCTGTGATAGTGGTTTTTTTTTAAATAACTTATGGATTCCAAGCCATTAGAGGGAAATCTGATTTAAGACCATCTATTTCAAATACTATGTGACATTTCTTTGGATACCAGCAGTACAAAGTCTAAAATATAAAATTTTAGTCTGAAAGTTGCCTCAGGTATCAATTCACATATTTGAAAGTGTAAGGTTTTATAGAAAATTGGCCCTAGAATTTGCAGTTTCAAAGACATGAGTAACTGTATAGTTTAATCTCTATAATTTTCCAAAGGAAACAGTGCACAAGGATTGAATGACTCAGTCAGGGTCACACTGCTACTTAGTCACAAAGTGAGTCTACAGCACAAAGCCTCCTTGCCTCCAAAATCCAGTATTCTTTCCACTACATCACAAGGAAAGAGTTAAAAAAATACATGAAATCTAATTTTACCAGAAAATAAAATCCAGTCATGCCTGAATCACGGCTAAAGACAGCCTGTTAAAGGTAGGACACACCCACCTCCAAATTCAACCTTAACCTCAATGGCCTAGACATCCTACTAAAGAATAATTAGGATATATTTTGGAGCATTCAGAAGTATTTAAATCACATATGAACTTGAGACAAGCTCTAAATTTCGGTTTGATTTTAAAAACCATCTTCTATTATATACATATATATATATATATACACAAATATATAATTATAGCCTAAAATTTTGATAGTCATATTAACTGGATAATTAATCTGTAGACCAAGGATCGCTATCTAAACAATCCACATTTTAACAACCTCCAACTTTCTTTGAGTAAGTTATGTAACTCAGGCAAAATAGATGGATTTTCTTGAATTCCCAAGTTTCAGCTTACAAATTCTTGACATTACGAATGAGGTAAACCAAACATGAGTATCTCCTAAAATATGGGCAATATTGCTTCCATTGTACCAGACTTTGCAAAACAGATAGCCTTCTAAAAAGTTGTAAGTCCGTAAAAGTATTTTCATTTTTTAATGTACTAGGAAAGAAATTTTAAAGCCCTTTAATGAGACTGTTTTTTTAAAGCAAGTAATTATTTTTAAGTGAATAGCTCTCTCAAATGTAGTATTTGTGCATTTTCAAATTCTCATAGATAAGCTTGACTTAAATTGCATATATAAATGACATCACAGGTGTTTTCCTAAACGTTATTAATTGGTAAGAATAGCCTGAAACTGTCATTTGTGGCATATGATCAGCACAACCTCAATGCTAATTGAGAAAGTACGCTTGTGCTCTTGTCCTTTTAATATTTTATGAAGAAATAATAAATAATGCTCTATCTGACATTCTGAAAATCTATAAAGAAAAATACTTTTTAATGGGATCAATATAAATATTTCAGCAATAAATAGAAATGAAGATCATTAAATTCCATATTTTAAAGAAAAAATATCAACAACTTCTCTGCTATATTCCTTTGAAGCCCACACCGTTACCCACCACATCTACTAAACAACCAAGAAAGGTAAAAACTTTAAAACTGGGTTGAGAAATTGTGAAGCACAGCAGAACACTGTCCAGAACAAAATGAAAACGAGAAGAGAGAGAAATTTCTTTCCTGAAAAAGACAGGCCTACCTGAGTCTACTGCTCTCACTTAAAACCCATGACTCAAGTTTGCTCAAGAAAATGGGTTCTGCCTGAAAACAAATTTCTCTACAAAATAAACTATGCTGCCTATATAAGCATATCATACCGTAGCCCTGGCTATTGGTCATTTGTTAAATACCATATATATGATAAGAAATCACTCTTAAGGATTATTTGCTTTCTCCTTAACTACCTGCATTCATTATTAAATAAATCAGTTCACAGTTTAACACTTAGGCCTAAATTTAATATTTCTAGGATGTCACTCTCTATACATTATTTATGAATGAATTCACTTTATATTTTAAAAAATGACACATTTAGAGGATGGTGATTTGGACACTAAACACTATTTGTCATCAGTCATGGATTTTCTCATTTAAGTAACTGGAATTATAAGAAACTATCCCAAGGAAATGATGAAACAATAAAATAATACACACGAGGACATTCATCAGAGTTTCTTTATAACTAAAAACTGGAAGTTGCCTAAATGTGTATCAGAAGAGGATCTACTGAGCACATTATGATGTGACTATTTCATAGCACAACATGGAGGCAGTAAGCCAAATACTGTGAGTTATAATTGTTGTTGGGAAAAGATATTCATGGTATATTGTTAAATAAAAAAAGATTACAGTGGAGTGAGACAATGACCCATTACTTGAATAAAGTATATGTTTGTATGCATATAAAAATAAATTAGAAACCAATATATGAATAGAAAAGTATTTGGGTTGGAACTTATGAGTGGTTTCCATTTTCTTTAGCGTGCTGTGTGGTAATACAGATACGCTTCTTTTTCAAAAAGTATGTGTCACTTGTGTAATTCTCAAAAAGTGATTTTTCTGTTTTGTACACAAAACATATAGTATCTGATTAGATGGAACAAATTATTCTGAAATTGCATAAAGTCATCCAAGCATTTATTAACAGATCATGGAGACTCAGAGGAGGCTGTGCAGTGCTTAAGAGCATGGACTACAGTCAAACTTCCAGCGTCAAAACCGCATCTCTGCCATTGGAAGTGGTGCAACCGTGGGCAAACTAATGAATCTCTCTGCCTCAGCTTCCTCATCTAAATAAAAGGGATAATAATAGCTTCAACCTCAAAAGGGTTTGGTGAGGATGAAAGTTGTTAGTCCAATAGTAAAACTAATGGAAAGGCAGTAAACTTTTAATCCTAGAAAATGAAACACTAAATTATGTTGCAATCAATTATAAATATCCATCTACATTAATCAAATTCTTTATTTTTGAATACTTTCATGTACAATTGTTATAAAGTAGTTTCCCAGGTTTTGTCTTCCTCCTCAAGAATTCACATTGGGCAAAAGGAGGTGTTCTCATGCTCGCCCCTACTTTACCAATTAAACACCTAAGGTCAAGTCCCTGAGAACAGTTTATTTTATGGAACATTTATCTACCACGACTTTTTTCATGATTTAGTGTAAGTCTTGAATACCAAAATGTAAACAAAATGTCACACTACAGGCAAATGCAATTCAATAAACCACACTGTCATGGATCTTATCATTTTGCTCAAACAAAATATTGTGCTTGTTAAAAATCTATTTTAAAAATCTTTGTTGGTATTCAATTTCTCATAAAAGTCTGACTTATAATCACTACTCATCTCTTTTTAAATGTTACTAAAATTATACAGTATCTCTTGCCTTTTAAAAATACATCTATATATCCTTAGCTATTTCTGGTTAGTCATGATGTTACAAATAGGTAAATATCCAGGGTATAAAATGGTTTACTGCTTTCATAATTAATATGCCCAAATTAAATATAAATTGAGGAACTATTTTTTTAAAGAAGAATGTTAACATGCAAAATTATGTGTGAGAGCTATGTGATCATACTGACATAAGTACCGATACCAACCACTCCATTTATTGCATCACAATAAATACAAATGTCCTGTATTTATAAAAACAAAAGATTCCTTTGCTTTAGCCGTAATCACTAATAACATAAAAAATGTATGCCTTAAGATAAAGTATTATGGATTTTTTTTCTAAAATAAAGTCATTTTCCTGGTTCTATTTTATTTATAAGTTATAGTTAATTTTAAGCATCTATAAATGAGAGTGTTGCTTCACTGAAATGAAAGAAGTAAGTTCTTCAAACCTTCCCAGCAGCAGTATTCTGTTTTTCAAGCTTCCTCGAGTTAACTGGTAGACCATTCTAGTAATCAATGTCCTTTGTGTAAGTACTTAATGGAAGTTCTCTAAGAGAGTCAAAGAGAAAAGAGGGCAGAGAATATGACAATGGGAACAATATTTACTTTTTTGTTGGGAGCAAAAAACATTTTCCTATTATTTTAGGTAATCAACACTTAGTTCAATCCATCCATCCGACTGGACTTTGCCAGAAAAATACTAGATTCACATCAAGGCTATGTAGCTCATGGCTGACACACTTTTGAATCATTCTCCATCTGTTGCTCCTGAAACTTGGGCCACCTTCTGTATGCTCTTCATTTCCAACATCTAAGAAAGAACATTCATTCAACAATGGGTTCCTTTTGAGGCCCTGTTATCTCCTGACTCATGCAGTCTGTGAGAAAAGGAAACCAAGCAAAAGATAGTTATACAGGAAATAATTAACAGATACTGTGCTGAAGGATACCATTTCACAGTGACTACAAACTTACAGCCCAATTCTCTAAAAGATACATCTGCTTCCCCTGCCTTACAAACTTGGGCCAGCAAAACTACGCCAGACTTCACAAAAACCCTACGTTACAAAAAAAGAAAAAAAAACGTGCTCCCAAAAATACCTGAACCGATGGAACTGACTTATAAAAAAGAAATTGGAATAGAAATCCCATTGGTCAAGTCAATAAAACCAGACATATATGTAACAGATTGGTCTTACTTGTATCTACTGTCAAAAATGGTACACCAATATAAACAGATGAATAACCAATAAAGAAAAAAATCAAGCTACCTAGATTTTATTTAATAAAAGAAAAATGATCGTGTTCACTGTTACACTTAACTAAGTCAGTGAATGGATTGTATTTTTAAAATAAATCTATATTCCAATTGAATTTAAATTATATCTTTTTTTTGTTTTTTTGTTTTTATTTTTGTTTTAGAGAGAGAGAGAGAGAGAGAGAGTGGAGGAGAGGGGCATAGAGAGAAAGAGAGAGAATACCAAGCAGGCTCCAGCCAGAGCCCAATGGGATCATGACCTGAGCCAAAATCAAGAGCTGGACGCTCAACCAAGTGAGCCACCCAGGTGCCCCAATCATACCCTTTTCTAACAGGTGGACAGCAGAAATTCATCTATGCAGAGCAGAAGTACAGAGATATACAATGATTATTAATCTCTGGATATAGTAAATGGTTTTTAATATTTTATTCAAATATCAACAAATCAAATATCAAAAATTACCTAAAGAGAAAATTTATCAGTGTGGCCTAAAAGCTACAATTTTATAACCACTGATTACGGAAGTACACTTCCCATTTTTCCTCGTATATTCTCCTTGGTATTAAATAGATCTATATGTAAATGTTCAAATGGGAGTTAGAACAAATCATATACATATGTTACATTACTGCTACCTATATATAACTGAAAAACTGCCTTTTATTTTCATTAAGCATGAAGGAAAAAACAGTATCAGGCTTTTCCCTTGAAATCATCTTTAGTTTAAAAAAGTTCCTGCGATCTTCTGTCACTGGTTGTAAAGGCATTCAACACTGTCGCTTGTTTGAACGTCTGTTTGGCTGCCAATGGACCGTCCCCAAAAGAACATTTTTGCATCTCAATAGACTGTCCGGTATCAACAATCTTTAAACTATAAATTTAACACCAGTGAAGCAAGGGGGAAATAACATCTACTTTGTGCTGTCTTGGTATCACATTTACAAAATGAACAAATAATCATACTACTTTGCACTTATCTAGAACCCTGCATCTGAGGATCTCAAATGGCTTGACAAACATTAATTAACTAAGCTGCACAGAACTTCTGTGAGGACAGCAGCCATTATAATCCCAAGAGTAAGATGAACGGAGATCCTGGGAGGCCCTGCCTTTGACAGTCAGTGCTCAGCTTGGAACTCAACTCCCAGAACTTGGAACAGATCTCCCAGAGCCCACGGCTCAAGGTCTCTGCCAAAACCAAGTGGTGCAAAATGTACATGTGGAAATGGAAAGACTTCCCGAAATAAATTTACACTGGAATCTAAAATCATTTTTCCCCAGATGCATGAAGAAAGCAGACTAATAACTAAGGTGTCTAAACCTACAGAAGATTTAGGGCCAATGAGGTATCTGAGTAGGACATGGATGTTGATTTGCCACAAACTCTCCCTACAGAGTTACCGTCTAAACTCAATTAGATTTCCGCATTTCATTAAACAAAAAAATGCATTTGATATTGGCAAAATCTTTGTGAAATTTAATGACAGATGTTTTGCTCCTATTACTAGGGTTATCAGTTAAAAGACATAACTTTCTAGGTTATAAAATCCAATCTAAAAAGTCAATTATAAGAATAAGATCTGGAATCTCTTATTCAGGAAATCATAGGACTAATACAGTTGCATTTGTATGAGTCTGTCTACAAAATGAATAAATAAACACCTTTGTGTAAATACACATCATAGAAGAAATTGGCCAGAAAAAGGCATATGCCTGTGCAGAGTTCTGAGTACACTACACTGTTTAGTTTAAAATGAGAAAGGAACATCAAGTTGAATATTTAAAACCAATTAACTTTTGCTTTTAGCACAGAAAATGTTAAATATGTTAACGTCTTCACAGAGCCAAATTTTAAGTTTAAATGAAAACATTGCATTTTCAAAACATTTTCAGGAACTTATTCATGTTTATAAGATCCTTCTACAAGTTTTAAAAGAGTAACAAAGTCTTCACATAAACTTGGACTATTTCTAGCAAAGAGTGTAAGACTTTCATGTTTCTTCCTACTCATAAAAGAAAAAAAACGACTTTACAGGAATATTATGTATTTAATATACAACAAAAAATTAGTTTTCATAAAGCCATTTAGAAGATAAAGCTTATGTTAATGTGTCCCCTACCATCCTCAAACCACAATGGTCCACATAGACCACATACACATTTAAAATGTTTTGTAACAATATCAGTTTCATACTGGTAACAGAAAAATAAAAGACAGTCACTAAATGAAAATATATATAAATGACCTGTTATTGAACACAAAACTAAAAGCCAAACGCTTACCTAATTTATGTAAAACAAAACAAAAAGAAGAAAAAAAGAAATGAAGAAAACTAGTAAGAAAATGTTTTGAAATTTTAGTTCTTCTCCGTGATTCTTATATTTCCTTCCTCACTTTGAGTACAGCAACATTTCATAACAAACCAGTTAAAAACATGTATCAGAAAGACCAGTATCCTGAAAGCAACATTATAACCACGTGCTTTGTGAACAGTTCTAAATGCATTCAGCCTGCTCTTTAAAAATGTTTCCACTATTCACCAGCATAGTGTTGAACTAATTTACTTTTCAGTTTACTTATTTATTTTGAGAGAGTGCATGGAAGAAGCAGTGAGAGAGAGAATCACAACCAGACTCTGCACTGTTAGTGCGAGCAGAGAGAGAGATGGGGAGAGAGAGAGAGATAGGGGGAAAGAGAGAGAGAGAGAGAGGGAGAGGGAGAGAGGGAGAGGGAGAGAATGAATGAATGAATCACAAGCAGGCTCTACACTGACACTGTCAAGCATGGCTTGAACCCCGTGCATCATGAGATCATGACCTGAGCTGAAATCAAGAGTCAGCCACTTAACCGACTGAGCCACCCAGCTACCCCTGGACTATTTTAAATTAACATTCTCTGCTGCACAAATTTGTCCCTACTTAATTCTTGTTATCAATCTGTATAGTCATCAAAGTTGCTAGTCAAGTTTTTACTTTTAACATTAGAAACTATATGTACAAATGTATTTATAAATATACTTACTTTATTAAGGCTCTATTATATGCACTATTCAATAAAAAATTTTTAAACCTATTTTCTGTTTTTCAAATTACTTACTATTTCTAAATAAACATGCCAAATAGCAAAATAATTTCAAGTTTCATTCTATTTATACACAAATATGAATACTACATTCTGTAGGTATGCATTTATATAGACAATTGTATTTTCATTCAAAACATGTAAACTGTATTTACATATTTGTATTGTGTATTTATAAATTTTTATGTTTTCACTAATAACTAGACCCCTACTATTACAAAATTAAAGCACATTGTTTTTATGATGGCGATACTCTGCTAGGTTTCTCCTTACTGGTGGCAGACAAATGAATTGAGAAGTGTGTATTTGCTATAATAACTCAGCAATTACAATTTCTACCCACCCCCAAGGTAGAATTCTTGTCAAATTCACAATCAGAATAGGCTCTGCTTCTTAACTCTTTTAGATGTCTTAAAAAGCTAATCAGGTCAGATATGTGTATATTAAAAAGTTGTAATTCACTTAATACACTAAATACTTCACAAATTAAATTAGCTACCCTTCCTATTCCAAATAGCCAGTAAAACTGGTGATTTTCAAAACAATATCCAAAGATAATGAAAATATAAATTTTAAAAAGTCAAATTTTACTAAAGTCAAGGAAGAATGATCCAAGTCTTTATATATATACATATATACATAAATATATACATATATATACACATATACATATGTGTGTGTGTATATGTATGTGTATATATATATATATATATCGAAATGTACTAGATGATTGCCTTTAAAGGTCATAAATCCTGCGGTTAGGAATTTGATTATTTGAGAACAGTGTCTCACCAAAGATTTTGTACTTCAGCAGCTAACGTGGAGGAACTAACGAGGCAGTTACGATGATGCAACAGAAACTTGAAGTCAGGGAATTAAGGAAGTGGAGGAATTGAGAAAAACAACTTTTCAAAAAGTATTATCATGCCCAGTCTGCTCAAAAATTACACTACTCTCATGCTCAGGGTTTAGACTTAAACACATAAAAAATTACTGAGTGTTCCAAATTCTTCGTGCATACAAATGGTGGCAGAAAAGGTAATATTCCAGAAATAGTCTAAAAGAGTCAACCAATCTGGTATCCAATGAAGATGTCCCAGATGAAAACCATTTTAAAATGCAAAAAAAAAAAAAAAGGTTGGGGAGGTCTAGTGATATGGATGCCAGGCTGCCAGGCACCCATTACAACACACTCTCCAGACGCAATATGAAATTTAAAAACATAAGACATACCATTCCTGCCTTATAACCAGAAAGCAAATGCCACTCGAGACCAGAAGAGTCCTAGCACGCTAAGAAAATGATGAACATTTACAACTGCAGCTCCATATATATTTATGCGAAAGGAGCTTCCTGAATTGAATAGCCTCTTGAAGGGCACAGCCACTGTTTCTCTTAATTACTTATAATAAACTTGCTCCTTCCCTACAGGAGGAATCTGTTGTTTCTCAGTGTACAAGAGGCACGGGCTCTTCTCCACTGGAGCCCTTCTCCTGGCTCCGGGGCATGACTGCAGCCAGGAAAGGGAATGGTTTTTAGAGTTAACTGTGCACCTCTAAGGTGCGTTTCTCCAACTCCACTAGAGAACCTTGAGAAGCACAGTCAGGCTGGTGAATCTGCAGGAAATGAGAGCACAGTGGTTGAGCTGACACTGGAAAGAGAACTTTTTCTCTGCAGAATCCATCCAGAGAGACCTCAGTGGTCTCTGACCTGCAGGTCAAAGCAATGGACTGGCTGAACTCTATTTCCTAACTGGCTCTTTTAGGAAGGTTAGCTGGTTTCTGATCCTACCTTCTAGGCACGAACAAGGCTTCAAAATCATGCAGAAAGCTCTAAACTTTCTCAGAGTCAAGGTGAAATGTCGAAGTTCTGGTGCCTTAGGCCAAAAACAAGCATCACTTACTGAGTGTCCGTGAATTTTCAAAATCTAAAATATTTCTTGGCACAGCTACATAGCATGAAGAGAGAGATAAAGGAGGGATCTTATCCTTCTTGGAGGTTTGGTGTTTCTGCACAGGACTATGTCTTTCTCCCTAAAAATGCCTGATCATATAAAACACATGGTTCTCTTCTTTGGATGCTCTTCACACCATTCACACTTAGGTCCATCTCATTTTTCCCCTCTTTATGGTAACTAGACAACAACAAGCATTGTCGTTTGTCCATATTTATACTGTTAGTTTAAAAAAAAAAACTGCATTTCTGTATTAGCGTCTCACCATGGGCTTTGCATTCCTAGTGATCTAAATCTCTGCTAATTTCCTTGTTAACCATATACAGTATCATGCCACCTTAAAATTTAAAAGTCATTTACTTATTTTAATGTAACATATGTGCAATCTTCTGGGATTCCAAACCTCCCTTCTCCAAATGCAGCCTCACTGTTTTGCATAATCACCAGGAATGATTAGCCAACATTCAATCTGAGCTACAAGCAATGACAAACAAATGCCTGCCTACCCCTGTATCAAGTGTGTGCATAGTACACACAAACGCACATGAGCTACTTTCCTCCACTCCGGCCTTGTAGGTATAAATCCCCGGACTGAGACACATCATTTAGTTTCAGTTGGTAAGACTGCATGATACTAAATCTAGAGAATGTGTGTTCTCCTGGTTTTCCTTCAAAATATGTGAATTATTTAAAAATTAAACCTTCCTACCCGTAACAGGGACTGAGATTCATCCTTGGACTTGTTTTCTCCCGATGCAGGATACTGCTGGGTGAGGGTCCCAGGCTTCTCTCCGCCAGCTGGCACCCCCTGCAGGAATCCCTTGGTCTCCACAGCCAGGCCATAAATGGGTCGTGCCAGATGGGCAGCTTCGACATTGGGGCTATCCCTTAGAGTCTTCGTCTGCTCTTGGGTGCCAGACACCGGTGTCAGAAGCCCCAGGCTTGCCTGAGTATATGACGGACTGCCTCGCAGGATGTCTGCCCCTCTCCAAGTCATGTTTCGAAGGTCATCACTTGAACTCTCGGTCCAAACTTTCTCCTTCAGCCCGTCCTTGTCTTCCACCTTCTCCCTCTTCACCACACTCTCAGAAACGGACTCTCCCATTTTAGAGTCTGGATTGAGCAGACTGTAGACCTTGAGGTCAATTTTGGGCTCCTCCTTAATGGCGGATACAGCATGACCGTCCTCTTCGCCGTTGGCTGTAGTGATGTCCTGTTCCTGGCAGTGAACAGTGTTGAAGTGCTCCAGTAGTGACTGAGTATCAGCAGCTGTAAAACTGCACTGACGGCATTTGTAGCAGCTGTGCGCTCTCCTGGAGAAGAAAAGAGTCATTAGAAATCTAGCATTCAGAAGGGCTTTTAAGAAAAACAGTCCTTAAGCACCTGAATTTTATCTCACGTAATGTAATAAGCAGAGCCAAATACACCATTGCCAATACCCAGAAATTGGAATGTAGTTCACTGGTATTTTTGTCTTTGCTTTTTTATTTTTTTAATTTTTTAAATCTTTTATTTATTTTTGAGAGAGAGAGTGCAAGCAGAGAAAGGGGAGAGAGAGAGAGAGAGAGGGAGATAGAGGATCCAAAGCCGGCTCCACGTAAATAGCAGTAAGCCTGAAATGACGCTCAAACTCAGGAACCTTGAGATCATGACCTGAGCTGAAGTTGGACGCAAGTGACTGAGCCACTCCTGTCTTTATTTTTGTTTTGTTTTGTTTTTTAGCTTATTAATTTATTCTGAGAAGGGGGCGGGGACTGTCTAGCTCAACACAGGGCTCCATCTCACAAACCATGAGATGCCCGGAACAGAAATCAAGAGTTAGCCACTTGGGGAGCCTGGGTGGCCCAACTGGTTAAGCATCTGACTTCAGCTCAGGTCACAGGCTCATGTCATTGGCTCAGGTCATGATCTCACGGTTCCTGGGTTCAAATCCTACATCAGACTCTGTGCTGACAACTCGGAGCCTGGAGCCTGTTTCAGATTCTATGTCTCCCTCTCCCTCAGCCCCTCCTGCGTGTTCTCTCTCTCTCTCTCTCTCTCTCTCTCAAAAGTAAATAAACATTAAAAAAAAAAAGTTGGACACTTAACCAACTGAGCCACTCAGGTGCCTGTCACTGGCATTTCTGATTCCATATAAAGAATGTGACATTCCCTTTTGTTACATTAACAATTACAGGTAAACACACGCATACATGCCGATATACACACTCCAGCCAATTCACATTGAAAACTGGTGGGTTTGTTTTACTATTGAAGGACTTACTTTGTTCAGTTTACTGTAGTTGGATAATCACCAATTCTATATTATTTAACAGACACTTATATATTTTTACATGGTTTTCATCAATGGACTTTTCACTTTCTATTTAAACTAAATTGACATTTGTTTTCATTATAAATATATATATGTATCTCTAGTGTTAAGTGCTTTATACAGATTTTACATGTATTAAAATCTACTTGATTAAAATGTTCTTTCCTTTCATAAAATTTAAATCAATTTAGACAATGAAATATGGTTGAGCTACATAATCTACTAAATAAGATGTATTAGAAGCTCAAGATTTTTTAAAACAAATTCTATCTATCTGTAAGGACTTAGAAACATTCAACAAGTTGAGTGTCTGCTCGGTGTCATGCAGCATGATAGACGCCGTATGGATATATTCATTAAAAGGGAATGTGTGAATGTGTATTTGTGTATGTGTTTTCTTTCTCAAGGGCATAAACCAAAAGGACTTACTGTTGAATTTCATAGCATCCTCTGCTATTAAAGATGGAACACTGTCATATTAAGATAACTGTTTGTTAACAAAGAAGAACAGAGGCCCTGCACCCTAAAAGGCATACTGGAAAGGTACACAAATGACCTAGATAAGGCACACATTTTTTTTTTAACTATAAAAACTTTGTATGGCTCTCTAAACCCCATGAGAAACACTTGCTACTTCACTGATATAATGTTGCGAACTTAAAATAACAAAATAAGTTTTGAGAGCTATTACTTAAAGCTACTGAAAGATATGTACTCATCTATAGACCTATAGATAATCATCACAAAGTACTTTGCCAGGCACTGGGTACACTCTGGTGTATAGAAGACACACAGCCTTTGTTCACCTGGTGTTTGGATTCTAGCTAGGAAGGACAATCTTCACATTAGACTATAAATAAATATAAAGAGTAATACATGCTAAGAATGGAAAGGATAGGATGGTAATGGGATTGATGGGCTGCGTAGGGTGGTCTGGAAGAGAAAACCAAAGGATGAAAAGGAGTTATTCTTGTTGCAGGAAGAGGGAGGGGAGAAGCACATTCTAGCAAGTATGAATACTGAACAGAGGCCACTGCTGCTTTAGAGGAATAAGTAAGAGGAAGTATGTCAGTGAACAAGCTGGAGGGGTCATCTAGAGATCTGAAGACCAGAGTAAGGAGGCAGATCTCTTCCAAGGCTAAAGGAAGCAACTGCAAGGTCATAAACACAGAAGTAGCATGGTTAAATGTGTGTTTAAGTCACTTGGGACCTTAACAGTGTCTCATTCCCTTATGAGACCTGTCTGACGGCTGAATATCCAAAAGAATGTTCACATTTTATGGAAGCAAAATTCAGAGGTATTATAACATGTAACAAAATCTCACCCAGTATTTGTTGAGTGTACCTAATGCAATGCAAAATTATCTTATCATTGAGAACTTACATTTGATTGAATAAATATGGATATTTAATTTCTAATTTTTACAGAAGATTGTTTTCTATCTTTTCTATTTTTCTTCATTAAGTAATAAAGATAAAACCAAAGGAACTACAACAAAGGCAAATAGTTTAATGATGAATTGACCATAAAAATACGATATTAAAATTAATTTTCCCAAGTGAAAGAAGCCTAACCCTTACTTAAGGAGAAAATGCCTATGACCAAGAGGAAGAATCTTGCCCTAAGGTCAAGGCCAGGAAACCCCATGACAGGATTAAGATCACAAAGCACAAAGACAAGACTCGAAATCTAGGACCTGGAATCTATGGGAAGTTCAAGTAAATAACCTTCCTACCAAAACTATATTCAAGTATGTCCCATACCTGATAAAACTGAGATAAACTTGAGATAAAATTTTACAAAGAAAATTGTTACATTTACCAGGCTCAGTCATAGAGAGAAAAATGGATGTATCAGAATGGTTAAAGATCAATACATACCCAGAAAATACTCTACTGAAGATATACCACATAATCTATTGAGTAACGAAAAACAGACAAACTTCAGGAAGCACGTTCGCAAGCTCTGATCAACCTTCACTCATAGACAGTTCTAATGAGTTCACCACCTACTACAGCAGTAAGTTTATGGTTTCCTTCATGTGTTAGGATCTCTGCTTGAAATCTGTGAAGGGATCCCTTTCTATAAATTAAGACTATAAATTGCCACAGCTACTTCTACCAAAACTGGTGTTTTATACAAAACAGTAAGTACAAAAACGTATAAAAAAATTCCAAAGTACAAAAATTCTGAAGAACTATAGAGCTGTTATTTCAGGAAATAAAGACAATTAATTCTAGGGCAACAGGAAGGAGAAAGTAAAAGACATACAACTTCCCAGAGCACCATGCAACAAAATACTTTAAAATATTTAAAGACAAAACATTTATTGAAGAAGGAATTAGTCCATGTAACAGTATACAGACTCTAGAATATGAATGCATAAGTTTCAATTTTGGCTCTGTTATTTTACTCTATGTGTAACTTTAGATAATTTATGAAATTTGCCCCGATGTTTTCATTTGCAAAATGAAAATAATAGTGCCTTTTGATACAGTTCTTATGAATATTAAGTAAATAACACTCATAGTAGGTAAGTAAATATGAGTTAACCAGTATAAATCCTAAAATTAAATAAAGCCCCTCTCTTCTGTGTGAAATTGCATTCTTTACTTTTGTGCAAAGGAGTTTAAAATTACAAACTAGTATTTTGTTACCATCCTTTTCCATTCGCCTATATACCTTAACCATCACAAACATCATTCTTAAAACCAAGCTAATCTCCTAGAAGATCCTTTGCTTTAAGACACTGACAGGTGGAATATATTCTATGCCCTTTCTGCCTCACCTAGTGGTGTTCATTGGCCAGAAAGAATGAGGAGTTCAGTAGTCTGCTTCATTGTCAAGCTTTAGTCTCTTTTCATTAATAGACCCAGAATCTTAAGACTCTGAATAACAAAGATAGAAAGGGTATTACCTGTGTTTTATTAAAGTCTTAGGAGGTGGAGATGCCTTTAGCAGATTCCGTAAGGTGGTGGAGAATCATAATATGTCTCAGGAATTAAGATTATGTGCCTTCAATATGTACTTATTCTGCGATCTTGAAATGTCCTTGAGTCATTGTGTTCCTCCACCAAATAAAGACAGTACATCCAACCCTTACCCAAAATTTGACTGGTATGTCCTCTTAAATATACAAAGGTCCTGGGCCCCTGCCAAGGCAATGAATTCACCACAAAGTAGCAAATTCGGAGAGGGTGTCTGGGGCTTCTCGGTTCTCTGATTCCAAGTTCCTGTCCCCAAAGGACACCTCCCTCACTCGTTGCAGGTTTCAGCAAGAGCTATTCTGATCTTGCAGACCATTGATCTGACCATTCTAGGCAAAACCTTCCACGAGACAGGTACTGGAGGCTGTCAGGTGAAAGCAAAAAACCAAAACAGAAACAACACGCATACACACGCACAAAACAAAACAAAAACAAACAAAGAAAACCAGAAACTGCAAAGATAAGGTCTCAGTGAGAGCCAGGTTTTATGGTGAAAAGACATTGTAACAGGAAAGACACTAAAATAAAGTTGTGATAACAAGGTGAACTCACACACCTTTTCTCTTGAAGAGTTCAAAGCACTCACACATATCTGATCTCACATTCCACTGAAGTATAAATAGGGGAAATAGTGACCTGCCCATTTCATTTACATCAGGTCAGGAATACAGGGCCTCTTCCTTCCAGGCTGATGTTCTATTTTTCTATCCTTAGCTGCCTAATTTTTAACTTTATACAGAAATAAATGAAATTACTGGTAATATGGAAAATGGAAACATGAGAGGAAGGGAACCTGGTAATCTGACAGCAGAAGACTACAGCAATGGTTTGCAAAACAGGTGATGTAGAGCCCTGCAATTAAGGAGTTTCTTACCAATACAGCATGTAAGGCGCCTCTCCCTGCCCCACCGAATCAGGATCTCCTGGGCATAACTTGAGAATCTGAATTTTGAACAAGGTCCCCAGGGGACACCATTGCATGGGCCAGTATCTAAGAACTACATTAATAGATATATCATGGTTCTGAACAAATTAATGACGAGGCATCCCCAATCCCCCTAACTTTAATGAAACACAGGTAATGTCCTTAAGATTCTGGGTGTAACAACTATTAATGAAAAGAAACTAAAGCTTGACAATTAAGCAGTAAACTGCTAAACAGGCTCAATCTTTCAGGCCATTGAACACAAGTAGGTGAAGCAGAAAAGGCGATTTGCTTCATAGTACTCTAGAGACCTGAAGAAGACTTCTTTCTCCCGATAATATCCGTCTTAAATAAAGGATAGAACATATTTTTAAAAGACAACATTACAGTCAAAAACTTAGAGAAACATAAACTTTTTAATAACTTACACTAACCTCTAGATCAGTGTTTCTTCTCTAACATGTCTAGAATCACCTGGGAATCTTGTTGAAATCCAGATTCTGATTCTGGAAGTCTGGAGTGGTACCCAAGATTCTGTATTTTCTTATCAAATCCCGAATGATTCTGATGCTGTTAGTCCCCAGACCACATCTTCAACAGCAACAGGGGGTCCTGGGTGGCTCAGTCAGTTGAGCATCCTACTTCAGCTCAGGTCATGATCTCATGGTTTGTGGGTTCCAGCCCCACATCGGGCTCTGTGCTGACAGCTCAGAACCTGGAGCCTGCTTCAGATTCTGTGTCTCCCGCTCTCTCTGCCCCTCTCCCACTCACTCGTTCTCTCTTGCTCAAAAATAAATAAAACATTTAAAAAAAACCAGCAAGAGTCATGAAGCTATGATCAGAAATAACGTCAAGATGGGTATTACTTTTGAATAAACTGTCAGCATTTGACAGAACATTTTCAAATGAATTCTACATGATGAGCAATACCATCTTCCCTTATAAAGCACAGACAACACTACCCACCTCTGAGAGTCAACAGTAACAGCTTTGGAAGTTAAAACTACAAATATAACATTGTCAAGCATAATTCCCAAAAGGAAATTTATCTTTTTTTTATTTCATTGTTTGAGGACCATCTTTCATTATTTCTAGTGGGAAGTCATTTATATACATTATCCCTCAACATATTCTCATCCCTACTTCATAGGATAAGTATCTGAAGCACAGGGGCACCTGCTTAGCTAGTCGGTTAAAGTCTGACTCTTGATTTCGTCCCAGGTCATGGTCTCACGACTCCTGAGAATGAGCCCCTCATTGGTCTCTGTGCTTTCAGCTTGGGATCCCTGTTTGGGATTCTCTCTCTCCCTTTCTGCCCCTCCCCTGCTTGCGCACCTTCTCTTTCCCTCAAAATAAATAGGTCAACTTTAAAAAATTTAAAAAAAAGAATCTGAAGCATAGACAAGTCAATTCATATAGAATAACATGGAAACATGACACAATATTTAGCTCTTGTCCATGGGTACTCTTTCATGCATGTTGTTTGGTAGCTGATGCAATGTTACTGGCTTACTCAGGAATTAGCTCCTGAAAGATGTGCACATATTCTCTGACATGTGTCATTCTCTCAATAATAACTGAAAAGACCTTCAACATAATGCCATGTCCACTAAAAATAAAAATAGATGATCTAACCCCTAGTAGAAGAAACGTGACTGAAGAATAAAAGTTTAGTTACTGTGAAAAAACATTAGTTTGGACTCACCTCTAACCTACAAAATGGATTTAATCTTATAAGCATTAATATGTAAGCCTCAAACAAGTTCAAGGACTCTTCCCTGCATTTCCCAAGATCCACATTCTCATCTGTGAAGACTTCCCAAATGACTCAATCCAAGAGTAAACCCAGCATCGTCTGAGCTACTCTTAATTTCTGTTTTCTTCTGAGGATTTTTTTCACATTGCCTTTTATTAAAATCTTGTCAGTGTCTTACTTCATAGTTACATTGTAATTGCCTTAAGTTCAAGATCAAAGTTCACACATCTCCGTATCCACCCCTACCCAGAACATCCAAGAGTAAATCTATACTTTAACAAAAGGAATGAACCACTACAGCTCTGTAGATGTTCAGGATGATGGATTTACTATGTAGAATCATAAAGCAGCAGAGAAATATCGAAAGTGCATAGATATTTCATAGACGGTATATTCTCAATGGCTTTTTGGAATAAATTCTTCATTATTTAAAAACTCACAGAACTTCTGGCTACATTAAGCCACACTAATTGAAAAGACAATACAAATATATGCCTTGCATTAATTTGAATTCTATATACTCCTGCCAAATGGATACCAAACTGTCTCCTCATGCTACCTAAGGAAAAAAGATGTCATTTGGTAGATCTCCCTAGCCCAGGGCTGCCAGATAAAACACACCATGGCAACTTGAATGTCAGTGCAAACAGCCAAATACTTTAGTGTAAGTATGTCTCATGCAATATTTGGGATATACTTACACAAAATATCAGTATGTCTCATGTAATATTTAGAACAGTGAAGACATGAATCAAAGAAATGTATTAAAAAAGCTAAATCATCACTGCCTCCAGAGAAAACTACTAGCTGCCTAACCAAAGACCAAATTGGACTTAATTCAAGTGAGTTAAAATTTCTGGGAGAAAAGATGTTTTATTCCTTTATCCTACTTAACAGAATTTTCCTGTGCTATAAATATGAACTTATTTCAGATCCATTCATATTTCAATGCACAGTGGCCTTAATAGTAGTGTTTTCATTCATCAGCAGAGGCTAAAACATTATTTTCAAAATTCATAAAGGGCTGAGGTTTTCTAGATTTTAGAAAAAGGTAGCTAAAAGATGTAACTTTTTTTTTCTTTTTTGTAGAGAGAGCAAGTGTGGTGGGGAAGGGGCAGAGGAGGAGAGACAGAATCTTAAGCAGGATGCACACTGGGAGTGGAACCTAATAAGGGCTCGATCCCACAACCCTGGAATCATAACCTGAGTGAGCTGAAATCAAGATTCAGATACTCAACTGACAGAGCCACCCAGATGCCCCAAGACGCTGCTCTTTTATTACCCTACTCTGATAATATTTCAATATTTCTATCGTCATAAGAAACCAGCCTACAGTATCTGTAAAGTCACCTCAGAGCAATCCCTTTTCTCCTCTAAATGTAAACTTCCAGAGATTTCTGCCAACATTTGAAAAGCTCTCCTCTACCAAATAACTGTATTTCTTAGCCACAGTTTTTCTTCTTCAATGACTAAACAGAGCATTGAAGCAAATGAATAAATCATAAATACTCATCAACCAGACTTCAAAAGGTTATTTTTTTGGTAATTATGGAATCTAACACCTAAAGACAAATTACCACAGAAGAAGAGTAAGTGAAAGTGATTTAATTTAAATATAGATCAATAGATCTGATATCTAATAAAGTTAGTCATTTTTGTAATACCCCTTTGCTGATATAATGGCCTCTAACATGGGACACTTGAGATTAATGACATTGGAGAATGAGGGAGTGGAAAGCAGGTGAAGAGAGTATCTGAGAGACAAAGACAAAAAAAAATTACAGGTGAATAACCAGATCAATCAACTTTTGGAAGCTGGAAGTATAATAATATTCAGCCTTAGTGAAGTCCAGAGAAGTGGTCTACAAAATATAAGATAAACTGAACTTTGTGTAAGATTCCACTCAATCCACCCATGTTTTTGAAGTTGAAATAATCTGATTAGTATTTATTCATCTGGAGTAGCTGCTTTTTTTTTTAAAGGGGGGATGGGGTGATTTCATTTAACTCATGCCATATCTGAAAATTTTCAATTTATGATTCACTTAACTCACTTTCAAAAAGAAGATATTCCCTACCCAAATATTCAAAATAGGAAGACAAACCTCTCCATAAAATAGAACGTGAATAAGAAATGGGATATAATTTCCATAAACTAATATGAAATAGAAATTATAGCTAAAATTTATTTTATTCCAAGAATTGATCATCATTCTTGTACAAAAAGTCTTCAGAACCATGAAATCTGAAATTCTAATAATGTATACAAATAAAGATAGTGCCATTTGTGGGTTATTTTCTTGAGGGATTATAATATCCTGGGTTATGTTTTGTCTCACAATGGAAATTTTCAACTTGAACAATAGAGTAGGTCCATTTCAAGGTATTACAGGCAACTGATTTATTAGGTATTATTTAAAAGAACATGTCACATAAATATACACAAACCTCAATGTAATCATCATGGCCTTACCTTTTGAGAAACTCTGTCCTAATGCACTGTATACTTGGCTTCTCCAGATGTGTTGCTAATTAAATGCCTATCATAAAATCTAGGCTTCAGAATTAGCAGAGCACACTATGTTCTTTTCTGAACTCTTTTAAGGTAGAACTTGAGCAGTAGCTACATTAATTTGACCAGCTATGGTATCCAGTGTTATTTCCTTCAGCCCAGGTTATACATTTTATGTCTAAAAGATCCAAACACTGCTTAAAAAATTTTAAATGCATTCATAAATCTTAAGTTGGACAGATGTTGGTCATCACATGCACTACCAAAAAGTATGTCAGTTTTCACATATTCTAGATAACAAGCAGGTAGACCATATTATTAATGATTTTTAAGTAATTATTTAATCACAAGGGGAATTGGGCATTCACTCAAATATTTATTGGACTTGTGTATTGTTGAAAATTGGTATTTCATTTTCATTTTAGGATTTTATATAATGTTAGCCGTATACACATTCTATATATGTGTGCTTATATAAATATATATACACATTCATATTTAATAATGAATGTTATAAAAACATTCATTTTTGTTATAAAAATGTTATAAAAAATACAAACTAGGATATAATCATAGAATCACAGTATGTTATGTTATATAGATAAATATATTCCATGTGCCCTCTATGTGTGTGGGCATATATTTATATACAGAAATTCAGAGAGATCTATATGTGTATATGTGTGTGTATGTGTATTATATACAGAGAGATGATACAGAAAAAATTATACTTGTGGTATAGTTCCACATATGTACATGAATATGGTATATATGTGAATACACACACATATATAACGTATATATATATATATATATATAGTATTGTTTTGCTTGTTTTTGAACTTCCATAAAATGGTATTCAGCTATAAACAGTATTCAATTTGTTTTTATTCAGCGAAAATTATGCTTATAAGATTCAGATGTCATATTCAATTGTCATCTATTCAAATTCACTACTGTGTAATGTTCCACTGTATAAAAAATCTATAAATTATTTAATAATAACAGCTATTATTATCAGTTGATACTTTTTTCCTGTTTTCTGTTTCTGATTTTTGTTTTGGTTATCCTGCTCTTTCAAAAAAGAGCAGAACATTTCTGTGAACATTTCTGCACAGGTTTCCTAGTGTACTGATGAAAGAAATTATCTGGAGTGAAATTATGCTTCCATTGGGAATACGAGCATCTGATAATGCCAGAATTTGTCAAATTCACTTTATGCAGTCATATGTACTGACCAGTTTTACTCTTTGCAATTTTTTTAAGCTTATTTATTTATTTTGAGAGAGAAAGACAGAGGGAGAGTATACACACAAGCAGGGAGGGGCAGAGAGAAGGAGAGGTAGAATCCCAAGCAGGTTCCATGCCATCAGCGCACAGCCCGAACTCATGTGGGGCTCGAACTCAGGGACTGTGAGATCATGACCTAAGCTGAGATCATGAGTCTGATGTTTAACCGCCCGACTGCGTCACCCAGGCACCCCACACTTTATATTTTTTAACATCTATGTTTTCTGAGATAAAGTGACTTCACTGTTTCTTTTGTTACTATTTGCCTTGTGTAACTTCATCTATTCTTACCTTTTTGTTACTGAGGCCCAACTTAATTATACTGAGTCAAAGGATATTTTCTGTATGTTTTTCTGAAATCTGATTTCTTTCTGGCTTAATATTTGTCCACTCTGCTTAATACTTGTCCACTCTTCTAAGTATTTTAAATCTGCTTGAAAAGCATGTGAATCCTCTGAATTGTTCAATGTACAATTGATATATTTTAATTAAAACAGGTTTGTTAATTCGCTGTTCTAATCTTCTGTATTTTGAAGATTTTTTTTCATTTAACCTCTGATAAGAAAGGTTTCTTAAACTCTATCACTGTGACTGTGGTTTGTCATGTTTTCCCTGTAGCTGTCCATCAATTTTTGTTTTACATATAGATATATTTATATTTTATATATTTAGAATGTTCTATTTCTCTCAAGAAGTGAACTTATCATTATGTATCGACTTCTCCCTCCTATGCTTTTTATATTAAAGTCTAAACTGTATGAGATTAATAAAGCTATCTCACTATTCCTTTGGTTTATAATGCTTATAACTCCATCTATTTTTTTGTTACATACTCTCCATAGCCTTATATTTTGAGTATGTAGCCTATAAACAGCTTATATATAGTTAAATTTTCTTTTTGTTAAGTTTATTTACTTATTTTGAGAGAGAGAGAGAGAGAGAATGAGAACAAGTAGGGGAAGGGCAGAGGGAGAGGGGAAAGAGAGAATCCCAAGCAGGCCGCACACTCAGCACAAGAGCTCAATGTGGGGCTCAATCCCACAAGTGTGAGATCATGACCCGAACTGAAATCAAGAGTCGGGACGCTTAACCAACTGAGACAGCCACGCATGTGCCCCTTGGATTTTCTATTTTATTAAGTCTGACAACGCCTTTTAAGTGGAAAGTTTAATTTACACAGATTCATTAAGGTTTTGATAGCTGGTCTTTTCTTTCTTTACCATCTTACTTTTGGAATTTTATTTATCCATTTAAATATTCACCTATTTGTGCATTTTTACCTTGTATCCTCTCTTGCCATTTTTAAGAAAATAGAATTTTATGTTGTTGCACCATTCTCTATAGCTTAAGAAGTTATGTACCCATTTCCTATTCTTTCATTGGTTAGCCTTAAAAGTTTCCAAATATGCATGGCAAAGTCCTAACTCACTAACTCCAGACAATTCAAGGGCCTTACAGCACCTTACTTCTGATCATATTCCCAACAAATGTTCATACTGCGTTGCCCAACACCTTAGTCTATCTCTTTTTAACTGCATAAATAAGGCAGTCTATAGTTGTTTGATTTATCCACAGTTCCCTGGTCTTTGCCTATATGAAAATATTTTGCTTTTTCTTGGAAGGTTGTTTTCACAGGTAGACAATACTAGGTTCACCATTATTTGTGTTTTCTTCCTTCAAAACTTTGAACACACTTTCTCCCTCTTCTGGTTTCCGTTGTTGTTGATAAAAGTCAACCCAATTGTCTTTTCTAAGTAGTTGATATGTAGCTTCCCTCTACAGGCTCTCAGATGACCTCTCTAGAATTTTAATTATTACTACAATGTGTCTATGACTGAATTTATTTGTTTATATCCCTGTTTAGTATAAGCTATTTTTTTGTATATGTATGCTTATGTCTTTCATCTTTCAATTCTAGAAAATCTGCCATTATCTCCTCAAATACTACTTGCCTATCTTCTATATTATAGAATTATTATATAAAATTCTATATATTCTTTCCTCCAGCAACTCTATTATATGCAGGTTAAAACAGCTTATTATATTTTTATAATCTACTATCTACTTTTGATACTTCCCATCCCCTTCCACTCTTTTAAATATTCTGGTTAATGTCTTCAGATTTAACTTATGATTAACTCATTTGCCTTCTATCATTTGCCAATCTGTTACTGAACCTGTCTACATTTTAAGTTTCCGTAATTATATTTTCAATTCAAAAATGCTATTTGATTCTTTTTTGAGTATTTCTAATCATTTATAGTCTCATGTAGTTTGATCAATCTGTAAATCTGATTTTCATTTATTTAAACACTACTTTTCTATAACTGAAAAAAATATTTTAAAACATTTTTATAACTGAAAAAAATTATTATATTTTTATAATTTATAATTTCCCCAGGTATCTAAAGCCATTGTGATATTTCCTACTGATTTCCCATAGAATGGTTTATATCCCTATGTATATGGTGAATTTTTATAATAATGAGCTTACATAAGATAAGGTTTATCTTATGCCACAGATATCATGGAAGTGAAAATCGGGAGTATTTCATATAGACAAATTTGTGCCTACTTCTGACTGGAGTCAGAGAAGGCTCTAAATGTGGAATCACTTTCGCCCCCTTCAAGGTGCCAAATTAAAGTGAAACTTGGATTCAGCAGCCTCTTTTTCTCAGTGACTCCAGGCATAGTCTCTTGATTGACAGGTATTTGCCTCAGTGCAACCTCACACTCCATGCTTGCTGCTCACTTCTCCCCAGTCTGGGTTTTGTCCACTCTTAGTGATGGAAAGACGAGAAAAGCTTCAGAAGTTTCTCTTAATTCACAGGAGTCTAGTGAGACACTGAAAAGTATGTTTTATCTAGTATCATTGTTTTGTAAGGGGACAATATTCCTACTGACTCCAGAAATAAGTTGTAACACTGAAAACTTTGATGAGAATGGTGGTCAATTAGAGAATGGGTATACTGTTTAATCGAGTAATAAATAATAAAAGAAATGGAGTGTGAGAAACAAATTCATGGGTGGAATACAGTAAGTCAGTCAAATGTGAGCTAGGGGCACCATAAGTAAACATGAAACATTAGGAAAAGAGGACTGATCAAGTTCCAGTTGCTGACTGAATAATGTTTGCAATTCAACTGAGGATAAAACCTGGTTCTTCATGAAAATGCCCACCGAATAGAATCCACATGAAGGATTTCACTCATAGCTCTAAATCAACTCTCCTGCTTCTCAGCTGTAGTTTTTCTTACAGCTACCTGATTTCACATATTTTATAGATCATGGCTTATACTACCTTTTTACTACACTCTAAGTCTTATTTATAAAGCACTCAAGAGCCAAGAATATTCCCTAGTTATACCAGAATTATGGCGAAAGTTTCCCAACATGAATAATATGAATCGACATAAATTCAACCAGAAAAATATTACTGCGATATGGTAAACTTGTTCTTTTATACTATCTTCAAAATGTAGCATGTGGGGAAAATGCATTGATAGAACAGATTTTCAGCGCCCACAGAACTATTTCCTTTCACATTCCTAGAGCCTCAACTGTTGTTCAACTTTCAGTAGAGTTTCTGAAAGTAGAAGTCTCCAAATTTCAAATATTTCTGTAAGAGCTCGTAAACAGATTGGAGATAAACTACTCAGCACCCTAAAGGATTAGGCCCACAAAAATTACACCAGGTTTTAGGAACAAGTACAGGAGTATTTTAATGTCCTAGGAACAAGGACTGCTCAGTGTTCTCATCTAATAAAATACTGAAAGCCTCACTTATATCCAAAATGCACAGACAATTGTCATTTGGTGTGGAGCCCTAAATCCTCAAAAGGGTTTTAGACCATATAATAGTCTAAGATTAAACTGTAACTTACCATGGAGATCTTGGCTTATTCTTAACGACTATGAAGTCAAAAACTCACAAGCACTTCATTTACTTAAAGATCTACTCACTGAGCACTTATTAGCCATTCTGGCACTGTGCTAAATTGTGTAGATAGAGCAGTGAACAGGAAAAGACTAGTCTCTTCCTTCTAGAGTTTACTTATGTTACTATTAACTAAACTCTGAAATTATTCAGTAATATTTTTATTCATACTTTTATTTCTTGGGAGAATTTTTTTTAACAAAAGCATACAGAAAGTCTGTTTTCCCAGACAGGTTTTCAAGCAATGGCCTCAGCTTCCTCAAGAAAAGCCACTCATGCAAATGATCTGGTATCCAGATGTGTATGTAGGGATATGTGTGTGTGTGTGTGTGTGTGTGTGTGTGTGTGTGTGGCTAATTTCCTCATGATTAAAGAAAGCCTCCTCTTTTAAACACAGACGGGATTACCTAATTTTTACAGCACCTAACAAACATATACGTGCACTAGTAAAGCTCAGAAGGAGGCTAATGTCTGCTAGCCCAGAAATAAATTAACATGCAGCTAACATCAGAGGAGCCAGAAACACTCACTACAAGTGTGAACACATATTTGATTGCAGGACTATGTCTTTCCTAGGGCTGACCTTATAAATTAAACAGTGTAAATCTCAAGGAAGTGTTTTCTGAACATTTAGATTCACTGTGAACATTAGGATGCCCTTCAAATTAACATCTAACATTATTAGCCTATTGTTGGACATGAACTGCTTCATTACTGGTGACGTACAAAACACACACGCGCTCATACTAACATACGCTTTTAAAAAGAATGAGAGGAACTATTTAAAATCTTGGGATGGGAAAAACAAAATAACTATAGATTTTTAAACTAGGATATTGTGTCTACATGTGGAAAAATACTTAAAAAGAGTAAATAAAGCTCTTTACTTTGATGCTTCTCTAAGCACAATAGCAAGAAAGCACCCATTGAGTGCCAAGTAACATCTGAACATGCTGTATTACCAGAATTGTGCTAAACTAATTCCTAGTCATATAACCAAGTCTTAGTGTAAATATTTCTTCTTCAAATAGGCATTTCCTCATCTATCTTATTGGGCTATGAGGTCATTCTAGTCAAACACAGTTGCCTCTACTTCATCTGTTATGACACTCACACTCACAATGATCTGTTTACGTCTTCCCCACGAAACTGTAAGTTCCCTGTGGGCACTGACTATGTTCATCTTGTTCTCTCCTTTACCAATGCCAAGCACAATGGATACTTTTGGAACGAATACAGAAAATAAATAAGGATACGTATCCTAAACCCATCGTTAGAAAATATGAAAGATGAACTGGGAAGACTAACATTTATAAAGAGAATAGGGTCGAAGTGGGAAAGAAAAATGAACATATCCTGAATCTGTTTACAAATCTGAAATAGCTAATGTGGCTTTACCTGCTCCAATGAGTGAATGTACAGAAATCCAAAGTCACACATAGGACAAAATGCTCACCTTCAGATTATGGTTTCTTTGCGAAACAAGGGTATTGCTCAATGTTTTAAAGTCAGAAGGATGTTCAATCTCATTTGAAAAGAAAAATGACTAACGTGTTCTCAAGTAGATCGTTTTCCAATTGGGACAGAGAAGAGAACATGTTATAATGGCACCTTTCATTTGGGACCTCCTCCATCAAAAATTATGGGATGTAGAGTCACTTAGCAAGGACAAATAAATGAATTGTGGTAAAGAAGTAAACTCATCAGCATTACCGTCATCACTGCAAATTTTAAAACATACTCAGTAAACGGTATAAAACAGGTATGAAGCAGAAGAGTAAATGGTCTGAAGCAAGTAACCAAATTAGAATCTGTGATTACCACATCTATAAAACACATAATCTGCAGTTTTATAAGCATCTTTTATGTTTTCTTGTCCTATAACTTCCCCAAGTCACTGCAATCATTCCCAACGATTCTTGGATGAGCCCTCTGGATTCTTCCTTTCATTCTCTTGATATCCCTCCCCGCGCCCTGTCCCACTATGGCTTACCTGTAGTGTCGGGAAATCTCTTCTTCCACCTGGGTAATGAAATCACATTTGGTACATGAGTGTTCTTTGCTTTCCTTGACAGCTGGCTGCCCATCCGACCCTTGCAGATGATTGGCTTCCTGTTTGATATCTGATGCTTGGGACTCATGCACACTCTCATAATGGAAGAGGAGCACATCTACATCAGGGGTGGAGAACGAGCACTGGTGGCACTGGTGTTTGACTCTCGAGCTTCCAGCCGCCCCAGGAGACAAGTGCAAAAGCAAGAGTGCACAGTGGGAACAATTACTTTTTCTACACGCAAATGGATAAGTAATTTCTCCAAGGTGCTTTTCTGGGCTGCAAAGTCCTCTGGGACAGAATGGACAGTGTTTAATGGTACACTTGTGAATGTTATGGAGCTGCTGATAGTGACGGAGAAGCGGCCCCACAACAATTACATCGGGGCCATGGCTTTTGGAGTATCTAAAGTCGCAGAACTGACAATTGTAGCTCGTCACCATGTTATCCTCTGCTCCCTTGCTGGAGAAATCCTTCTTTTTAGCCCCACTAGAGCCCTTGTCTGCCTTGGTCATTGGCTCCCCTTCTGTACTTTTGGCTAGATCATTCTGATTAATGACAGAGCCCCTGGAAAGCTTATCATTCAATTCTGGATTAAGGCCTCCTGACTGCGCTCCTCCGTGCTGTTTGCCATAATGTTCTAACAGTTTAAGTGAGCTAGATGACTCACAGCTGAAACTGCAAAACTTACACCAGTAGTAACTGGTGGCCTCTGTACCATTTTGTCTCGAGGAATCGAGGGGCTTGATGGGCACTGAGTAGCCAACAGGAGTATCATCTCCCGCCTTGACTGTGATCTTGTCCTGCCACTTTCCCAAGTCTCCAGAATCACTGGATCGAAGTGTAGGGATGGATTTGTTAGAGTTTTTCTCTGAAGGTTTTGCACCCTCAGAGGAGGGGAGAGAAGCTTTGATTTTGTTCGGGTGAGTCTGAAGAAAATGTTGTTCTAGTTCAGTTGAAGAGTTGCCCATGTAAGTGAAATTGCAGAATTTACAGCGGAAGTACTTGGTGTTCCCTTGGCAATCCGGTGTTTTCCGTCCAATGCCAATGAATGTTCCACCTGAAGTGACCTGGTATAGAAGAGATGGGTGTTACTTTAAAGGTGTCATTACTTTAGTGCTCTCTGTAGGAGGGAGGAGGGGACACTGCCAAGTATTCCCAATCAACAAATACAATACTACTTCTGCTTATCATGAAATCACTTGAATAATCAGAGCCAAAGAAATGCACTCTTCATTTCTCAATAGCTACTCTTTGAGAGGCTCATTATGCTAAACATCTTTGGCCAAAGCAACAGATAAAGATAAGTAATAAGAGTACTATAACTAATTCAACGGATTTAATATATTTTTTTTAAAAAGCCAAGAAAACAATTTTCATGTAAGTAGGTTTTACTACTGCCTCCTTCAAACCACATGCTTGCAGAAGCATCCAAATCACAGGGGATTTCTTTTCATGAAGTTAAGGGTTGCTGTCCAAACCAGAGGCAGTTGCTTAGAGATTGCTCAATGCTGACGTTCTCCAAGGAAATCCTTGTTCAGTTCCTATAGCGATGAGGCTTTGGGCAAAGATGAAATCTTTTACCTTTCCAGGTAAAATAGAGGTGCTAACATGACCACACAAAATGGCTTGTAATTAAAGCCCAAGCAGGATCTATTAGACTAAAAATGAAATTAAAGCAGTGGGCTTGAAGTCCTAGTGAAGAAAGTCTAATGTAAAGAGTTTAAAATGTTTCCCAATCTAGGATAAAGGAAAAGAAAAAACCTTCTAGGGCCTCATTTGATCAAACCTCAGTCCCATTTATCAAAGCTCTGTCTCAGTGGGTCATGGGGATGTTCAAAGGCCCAAATAAAATAATCCCACCATAAACATGATCACAGATCTTCTTTCTATCCTAAATTATAAAACTTACAGCATTAGGGCAATGAAGGCATTCAACGGTCACTTTACATAAAGTCCTTCCTCAGTGGGCACTGTAGCAGGCTGCTTAACTAAGTGCCAACACTGAGCAGACAAAATTCCTGGTTTAAAACAGAGTTTTTGACAGAAATCCTCCAAAAAGGGAGAGATCTCCTCTTCCAACGATCAGAGAATTTCTGAATTTTTCCAGCTACCAGATGTAATAGATTAAGCACGTGACATAATCATGTTCTGCCTTCTTCACCAGCTGCTCAAAAATGACATGTGCGATCACTGCTCATATCCAAATCACTCTAGGAGAAAAGTCTCAAGCATCTCAAAATCATTTAAGAGGTTCTACTTAATATGCAAATAATATTCCCTTAGCACACCGAGAGACACGCTTGTACCTCTGCTGTAAGGACTGAGACCGTAGGCCATGATGCTGCTTAAAGAGAGCCTATGATCTTGATCAAATTACCTAATCTGTCCGGCCAAGAGCTGGCTTAGCTGGGGCAACCTCCACTTTTAATTCCAGTATTAGAGTTCTGGAAATATGCACGAACAGAAACAGCTCAACCCTTACTGTGTATTAAGATAATAATTTACAAATGTCTCTCACAGCCTGTAACCCAAGGATGACAATGTATTGCTTTTGGCAATGTTCATACCCCCATGACAAGCACACAGCCTTCAGTTTGTCAACAGCAGAGCATCATCTAACCAGAGAGGGAAGAATGGGGCACCCCCCCCCCCCAGCCAGGAGCCTGATAATTGGCAGTGCAAGAGATGTCAAAGGCAGACCACAGGAGTAAACAGTCTATTCACCTCTCTAACCTAGCAATTCAGGGACTAGAACAACTAAAATTTGCCCTGAGATGTAACAATATGGCAAAATCCCTCCCTCTATTCCCCAGTTCCCTGGAGGTGAGGAAAAACCTTATTTTCAGAAACAAAGCATTTAAATGGGATTCCTTCAACTCTGGTACTTTGTTCAGGAACTTCAACTTGAATCAAGGGGGGCAAATTGAGAAGTATGCCATTCTTCTCTAATGTAAGTAAAAAAGCCAATATGACAAAATTTTCTTGCTTCAGTTATCAGCTTTTAGCTTCAGAGTTGTCGATCTTCCTGATATAAAATATCTGTAACTTCTGCTTGTAGAAAGGGATTTCCGAGAAATCACAACACATTATCACTATTTCTTTGATACTGCAATCTTCAAGTCTCATATGCCATGTACACCCTGGAAGAGCTGAACAAAGAGAACTTCTATAAAGTCCTAAGAAATCCCTAACCATAGGATACTCAAGTGAATCAAAATTATTATTAAGCATCACAGCATCCCTTCCAGTATTTGACAACTTTAAAAGTCAGAAAATCCAGGCTAAAAATGACTACTCTCAGGTGAAGAGACCATGAAAGAAAGGCCATTCTGTAAACAAACAAAATCAAAACTGCCAGTAAAGCATTTTGGCTTAGGATTAACTAAATTGCTATGAAAACCACATTAAATCTTTTAAGTTGGTGGTATTTACATGTCTACAAGTTATGTTTTTCTACCTAGGGAAAATCAGCCAGCTCCATTACTTAGGAGTATTATGTAAGATACTCTTTCAGGGTGCCTGGGTGGTTGAGTCGGTTGAGGTCATGATCTCGCTGTTCGAGGGTTCAAGCCCTGCATCAGGCTCTGTACTGACAGCATGGAGCCTGGAGCCTGTTTTGGATTCTGTGTCTCCCTCTCTTTCTCTCTGCCTCTCCTCCGTTCATGCTCTCTCTCTCTCTCTCAAAAATAAATACACATTAAAAAAAAATTTAAAGGTTATTATGTAAGATACTCTTTTAAAAACCACCCAAGCAGGCAAACAAAAGCACAAGGATTTCCTTTAATGACAAGAACAATAATAATGGCATTGCCATAGGTTATCTATTTGGCTTCTTGGTAAACAGCAGTAAGTCATATTAGTTTTTATATTACTTAAAGCTAATATAACATTAGAATTATATATTTTATATATTATAAACGCCAATTTTGGAAAACATTGTTACTTAGTATTCTACTCCTTTTCTCTTTCAAAAAGATCTAAAGGCTGCACTTGGGGACATTTTTATACTTTCTTTGTAAGAGCTGTCAATAAACTGTCAGTTTATTTATTTATTTATTGACAAAAATCAGTCAAATAAACTGATTCATATCATTTAAATGCCATTCTAAAATAAAACTTATTAGGAGACCATACCTAAGACTACTGACCGTATTCACTGTATTTTCATGACCTCCAAATGTTAACTTAAAACAATTCTTTCCTAGATTAAACACAAATACACAGCAGTAACAGTTCTACAAAATAAGTGTTTGCAGGAACAGTTTATTGAATCTTATTGCCAGGAAAGAGCACCTACACATTCAGAGAATTATTTCAAACTTTTCAAATGGCTGAACCCAGCAAGGAGTAGGAAAAAAGTTACCATTCTCTAGCTATGACTCTACTAAAAAAGAGATCACAAGCAGAATAAAGAGCATAAATTTCAATCCGTTTTTCTTTTGCTAAGCAGAATTATAATTATAATCCATTAATCCAGCAGTTCCATTGACATGGATATCCAAATTATAAAATTTCTATTAAACTGTAAATTCTGTTTGGACCAAAAATGACACCTATTCATTCATCTAATTGGTAGCTATTGAGTACTTAGTTTGTGCCAATCTCTGTGATAGATGCTGGAATACAACAGTGAGCAAGCGAGGCCACGTCTCTGCCTTTAAATTACTTACATCTGAAGATCAAGATTTGTAGATAAAATTCTTTATTCATTTGTATTAATATTACTTGGATTAGCTTGCTCCCACGGGAAGTTCTAGAAGTTAAAATCTGTGCAAAGATCCACTATTTAACCTCCTGGTACATCAGTTTCCTTATCTTTAAGGATATCAGTAACAGGGTACACCTTGCCATCTTGTAGGATTATTGTGAGGATCAACTGAGAGAATGGATCTGAAACTGATTTGCAAACTGGAGATCAAGACCATCCAACAGAACTTTCTGAGATGCTGGAAATGTTCTGCAGTCTATCCTGTCTCTATCGTAGCCATGAGCCATATGTGGCTACTAAACACTTGAAATAGGGCTAGTGCAACTGAAGAACTGATTAAAGTATTTTTTTATTAACTTTTCACTAATTTAACTGAAATTTAAATAGGCACATGCAGCTAGTGAATGCCATGTTAGCACATTCCACAGTACTAGTCACATGAACGGGATTATTATTTAATAAAATGAACTACCTAATTTAATTTCTCCTGCTAAGTGGATGAAAAGACTACATAGTGGGAAAATGGTGAAGTCATTCAATGACAAACTCATAAACTTGTCACTCGTAGTATTCCTAGCTATACATGAAAAGGTAGGATTCTGTTGTTACTAAGCTAATGCTTCTGTTTACATCCCTTCTTGGACTGAAGGATATGATATTTTATTAATCACTGGACGTAAGCAAGGGCTCAATACATTTGGGTTGAATGGACTCATTATGGGAGATGTGAGAACAGATGAAAATTCCCCTCAAGGCCGCTGAGTTACCTGGGACTTAAAAAAAGTGATTGTAATTCACACACCCCTTGTCGACTCAACCTGACATATTTGGGCCTCTTCAAAAAACTGAACAAAAGATACGTTTCACCCAAAAACACATGACTAGGGAGCCATTTGCTTATGAGTTATAGTTGTATAGAAACACTTAACTTACCTGTTAAGGCATGAAAAAGAAGATCTGAAGTTACTTTTCACTGAATAAGGACTATGATGGCTTTTTATTCCATTTTTAACTTAGTTTTAGAAACTATTCCTTCCATGTAGTATGTTTCATTGGACTTTGTTTATAATTTATTTATGTAAGTATTTTCACAAAAATGTTTCACTGTTGAAGTTAAAAATATAAAAAGCTGGATTTTTTTCAAAGACTTTAACCTTAGTTAATTTATTTCCTTTGAATAACATGGAATAAAAACTAGTAAGAATGATATCTAAGAGACTATGTCAAAGGAAAAGATTTTTTGAAGCCTCAGAACTCTCAAAATGACACTCCAGCACACGTACTTATTGTCAGTGGAACAAAAAGAGTTGTTTGAACTAAACACAAACTCTTCCTCAGATGTGGTTCATTTTCAAGTACTATAATTGATAGCAAGAGAGACAATTAGGAGGGTACTAATTTAAGGGGACTTGAGGTTATGGGCTGTTAGTCAAAAAAGTAAAACCTTCACTTAATAAAAAGCTAAGTTGTTAAAAATCACTGTTCAAATACTGAAGTTACAAAGAGCTTGAAGAAATCTGTCAGGGCCGATCTTGGCTGAAAGTTAACTATAGTCAGAATGAATGTACTAATCTACATAGGCAACGTTTCTGCCTTAGAGTGCGCTTCAGAAAGCACCGCACGGCATGGAGGGTGCTGCAGTGATGAACCTCTGATGGAGCCTAAATGTTTAAACATTTCAATTTTCTTAGTCCCATGCTATCACATCCTATTCCTGCTGTTCCCAGTGTCCCTGCGGTAACACCAATAAACACCCTTCTCAAAAATAAGGAACAAATCCAATAAAGTTTTTAAATTATAAGAGCCAGCCATATTTTTTGTGGGGGGATAATGAAAACTCAACTTGATTTTAAGTGTAAAACACTGTATATTTTACATTATGCACATTTTTGGGGGATCTGGGTGGCTCAGTCAGTTAAGCATCTGACTTAGGCTCAGGTCATGATCTCTCACAGTTTGTGGGTTCGAGCCCCACATCGGGCTCTGTGCTGACAGCTCAGAGCCTGGAGCCTGCTTCAGATTCTGTGTCTTCCTCCCTTTCTGCCCCTCCCCTGCTCTCACTCTGTCTCTCTCTCTCAAAAATAAAAAAAAAAA
>CM053569.1:21831072-21941958 GCA_028646485.1 Cryptoprocta ferox | reverse complement strand
GCTTCAGATTCTGTGTCTTCCTCCCTTTCTGCCCCTCCCCTGCTCTCACTCTGTCTCTCTCTCTCAAAAATAAAAAAAAAAAATTAATTGAATTATGCATTTTTATTATCAGCTTTTGGATTACAGCCATCAAGAGTCCACCCCAACTACACTCGGCATAATAAACTGAACTAAGCTTCTATGATTATTTGGTATTTGGGCTGACAGAATACCAATCAGTATTAAAGTCAGTCTCAAGAATTTGGTAAAACATTGTTTTACGAGGAAAAATGCCAGACAAAACAGAAAATGTAATGCAGGTGGATTATAAGGCTGGGTGCGTTATCTACAGAACTAACCTCTCCTGCATCTGGCCCACCTTTGCCACTGGCTCATAATGGAGATAAATAAGAATTGTGTATTTGTGCTAAAGAGCATCTTAACTGGGAAAACAGAGTGGCAGCACTGTCCTCTAGGGAAGGGTGCTTTGTTGCATGCCTACTGGGTGCCAAACACAGATGATACACAAAGAAGCAACAGAGTCTAAAACCCCAACATGTCTGTGGGCTGCCGCAGAGAGCTCACAAGGACATACAGGACAAGGACAGTGTAGTACATGTGCTTCTGCTGGGAGAGGTACTCAGTTCCATGACAACACAGAGGGAAAGGACCCAAACAACAGGGTCAGGTCAGCTTCCAGAAAGAGGGCATAACGGACCGGTGGACACAGGAGTTGCCACTTGATATGAGCCTCAAAGGCAGTGATTGTGGAAAGGCTTTTCAAGTGCAGGAAACAAAGTGAGTGCAGCGTGAATGGCAGTGAAAAGGTGCAAGCTGCTCTCAGGAAATGTGAAGGGAGACCTGGGGGGGGAGCTGGTGAGAGAGGATTTGGAAAAGCGATGTCTTTGTGGAGAGACTGGAGAGTTATATTTAATTATATAAGTATAATTATATATAAAATGATACACATTTTCTAGAAAGTCGATCTACACTTCCTACAAAATGTAGGATGATGGCTCTCTAAGCAGAATTTTTAAAAATTAAATAAAGAAAGGGAGGGAGGGAGGAAAAGAGGGAGGAGAGGAAGGAGAAGAGAAGGAGGAAGGAGGGAGAAGAGAGAAAGGAAAAGAAAGGAGAGGAGGGATGGAGGAAGGTATGGGGTTGAAGCAAGAGCAGAAAACAGAGGAAAAGAAGAGAACAGAAGGTATCAGAAAGAGACAAGAAGTAACCAAGAAACCACTAAGAATCTGCTAAGTAAACATTAAGGGTGGGAGTGGTACAAGCATAAAGCGGGGAAGACTGGAGCAAACTACTCCATTGTTTGGGGGCAGATACACATCAGAAAGAAATCCAGGGTAACTGTGGAGTTTCCAGCCCCATCAACTGGAAATGGGAGTATAGGGCGGGGAGAGGGGGGAGCAGGGGGTTGGACATTAGGAAAGAAGCTAACAACTTTAGGCCGGTTGACTTTGAGATGCCAGTGGAGCCACCCATCAGCTGGAAAAACAGGTCTTAGAACAAACCACTGTTTATTGTAAGATCCCCAAATATGTTACTGGACTCATAAAAGAATTCAGGTATTCTTCAATCTGACAGGCTGACATCAGCAAGTCATGTAAGTCTTAAAGGGGGACTGCGAGATGAGCAAAGTATTTCTCAAGTCCCTCCCTGTGGCCCCACCCCTCACTTTCAGAATGCAGGGAGACCACAGGGCTCTGAGCTTGGTTGGGGTGTGCAGAACATGCACATGAGACACTCTAAAGACACTCTGGTGTCTTCTGTGCCTCACACACATTCCTGTACTTACTCGCAGGCAGAGAAGAAAACTTTAATTACATAGCCATGGAGAACATAAATGGGAGCCATATGCATCTCTGTTAACCTTCATAGAAAAACCAACTCCTAGGGGCGCCTGGGTGGCTCAGTTGGTTAAGCATCTGACTTCGGCTCAGGTCATGATCTCATGGTTCGTGGGTTCGAGCCCCGCATCAGGCTCTGTGCTGACAGCTCAGAGCCTGGAGCCTGCTTCAGATTCTGTATCTCCCTCTCTCTCTCTGCCCCTCTCCTACTCATGTTCTGTTTCTGTCTCAATAATAAATAAAAACATTTAAAAAAAGAAAAAGAAAAACCAACTCCTAGATTGTGCCTAGTAACCAGAAGAGAAGAATTAAACTCTCTGGCCATATTTTAAATCACAAATCTCTATAACAAAGTCCTCCAAATGAGGGGGATATGAACCAAATCAAATACATGGATAAAATGGTGCTTCATTTGGAGATAAAGCACTGCACCCTTGATTAATTAAATCAAAATCTGGCCCTTCCTCTCTGTATCAGAACTAGTTTCTGCAGCAAAAGTACCAGTGGAAATGAATCACGGTAATAATAAAAAAAAAGACAAATTGCAACACTAATTTTCTTTTCAATCATTTCAATGATGAGTCTAGTTAGTTCAAATAAGGCAGCATTACACTGCATGGACTGAATAAGAGAATCTAAAAAGAATCACTGAAGTCCCCAAATTCAATGCGATTCACAGAGTATGATCAAAGAGCCCTGGTGTATCAGACTTGAATCTCCTCCCTTACGTGCAGTTGGCCCATCTTCCATTGCTTTTGTAGTTGAAGTTAACTCAGTCTTGTATTTGAGAAGTTCATGCATCACAGTGGTTGTGAAGAAGGTTTTGGTAGCCTGTGTACCTTGGCTTAGATCCCATTTACCCTACTTACACAACTGTGTGATCTCAGACAGGTTACTTGAATTCCTCTATGCCTACTTTTTCACTTAAAAAAAAAAGGATATAGTAGTGATGTCTACATCAGGGGTTTTTATGAAGATAATTCAATTAATACAAGTAAAGAAACATATGCATGAAAGAAACCCTTAATAAATTGCTAGCTATTATGAGAAGTGAATCCAAAATTGGAAGAAAACCCAAAAGATATGTATAATTTTGATTATATAAGTTCTTGATGAAAAAAGTATGAATCAAATTAAAATACAGAAAAATATATTTTACATCTTACTTCCAATTTAAATAAAGCCAAGATCTTCTCTGATATTCTGAAAATGCCTAATACTTATTTCAAACTTTAAAGCCATATGCTGAAGAATTCAAGAGGTCTATGGTCTAATGATTCTCAGATACAGACTTCATGAAACCTGTCCCTCCAAACTTTCCTGGGGTGGGACACTACTTATGGATCCGTGTTTCCAAACAGCTCCATGTATTCTGCAATTCCAATGACCAAGAAACAAAACGCACTGACTGATCTGCTGATTTGATATGGTTAGCAGAGCAGGCCATTTGAAGATCATTTTTCTTTTAAATTTTTAAAACTTAAAAAAATTTTTTTTAACATTTATTTATTTTTAAGAGACAGAGAGAGACAGAGAACAAGAAGGGGAGGGGCAGACAGAGAGGGAGACACAGAATCTGAAACAGGCTCCAGGTTCTGAGCTGTCATCGCAGAGCCCGATGCGGGGCTCAAACTAACAAGCCCTAAGATCATGACCTGAGCCAAAGTTGGATGCTTAACCAACTGAGCCACCCAGGTGCCCCTTAAAACATTTTTTTATTAAGGGTTGAATAATGCTAAATTTGATTAGATGCACTTATAACCATGTATTTCTTCTTCTCAACATTCTGCCTAGAGAGAAATACATTCGGCTATTCAAGAAAGTGATTGACATTCCTCAAACTGATTCCCATGCAACAAAGCCACATGGATATTTAACCAACATGCAGGTAAAAGGATTAGAGAGGACAGTCAAAGTACTCTTCTCCCCCCCACCCCACCCCGGGGGAAGGCTACACTATCCAGCTAGACCATCTTGATGAGGAAAATAACCTGGTAAATGCCAGAACTTTACTTTGCTTGATGGCCTTAGGGTAAGCACATGTTTTATTTTGCACACTTTATTACTTGTTAAAGAGACACAGACCTGAAAACAAGTATGGGTTCATATGACAAACATTCTGTACTCTATAGACAGTCTGAAGTGATTAAAGTCTCATTCACCAGTTGTTCTAAAGTGCAATTGTCCTCAACTCAGAAAAACAAAGAAACAGAACCTGCTAAGATCTACAACTTCCCTCCTACTCCAGATCAAAGGAAACTCCAAGGCAAAAAATAAATATTTGGAAGTAGAATTCAAGAAAAGTCAAAATAAACCAAAATGAGATTAATGTTCTCGGAATTTTTTTTTTTCCAGACCAAGCTGTTAACCCCCTGTTCAAATGAATGCACTGGCATATGTTAAAGATCTATAAAGCTCATAGAGTTAAATATGAAAATACAAATACAAAGGATGACTTCTTATCTCTAAAATCTGTTCTTCCTGCTTCTAACATGACATATTGTGCAACTATGATAAAAATATTTACAGAAAAGAAATGCAGTGCTCCTAGCTCAGACACAAGCCAGTAACTGGTAAGTTAATAGTGAGATTTTTCTGTTAACCTTAAAATTTCATTAAAGGCCAAAATAAATGTAAAGCTGGAATCCTGTAGCTACCTTCTGGGAGTCTTGAATAATGCAGAATGAGAGAAAAGGTACACTAATATGGAAAGGCAACAGGTACCTTGTGAGCATTTATAAACTTGGGATAGCTTAAACACTTTCCCGTGGGAAGCACATCTTGACAGGACTCCGACATTTATAACCTGATCTAAGGACTAAGAGCTCCCCCATAAAGATGACGCAAATGCCCTAATGCACAGCACATTAAGCCCTAATGAAACAGCAAAGTCGGTGTTTAACAACTCCGGCCTCCATTCAGCGGTGGTTTAAATATAAGCATAATAAAGCAGATTACAAAGAAAGAAACTGTAATTACTTTCTGAAGAACTCAATCTCTTGTCCTATTATGGTCTATATGCGAGCCTCAAAGGCTGAATACAGGCAGGAAAATTACAGGAAAGGCTTACCAATCATGTCACATCCATTATTAAAAAAAAATTTAAGCATAACAACTGATAAAACCCAGGTTACATTTAAAAATTAAGAAACTAACATCGCAGTCGAGTCAAAGAGCTCTAAGCTAGCCATTATATTTTTGCTTGCTTTTCTTGGTAAAGAATTAGCACCTCTTCTGATCTCAGGGCTGGGCATGCTACCTCAACGTATGACATATGACAGGGAGGATCTGAATTCAACACTGAGGGAAGACTGTCCTTGTTTTATGATGGCCATTTAAAGTGGCCTTCATTACCCAACTGGGACTCTATTATCCAACTGGGGTTCTAACAATGCAGTATAAAGAAACATTGTTATTTGGTGCTATCTTTTAAGAAATACGGAATTCTTTGAGTTCCCTATTTGTAATAAAATTTACAGACAAGTGAATACTGTCAGTACAAGTATGTCTAAACTTCAATTATTCCCACAAATACATGTCAAATCATCTGAACTTGAAACTGGAAATCTTAACATTTGTTCAAATTATTTCTTTTTCCCAACTGTATATCTTATGTTTGCAATCGAGTCAGTTCAAATTATTTAAAATCATCCATGTCAGACCATAATATAGATCAAAGCCACAGAGTACTTATGTCCTGTACTTCTGGCTTCTTTTTTTCTTGGCCTAAAATGTCATAAATCTATCATTAACCACCAACTGTCCTGAATGTTTAAAAAAAAAAAAGCCAGTTTAATTGAAAAAGATTAATGAATTGGTCATTTATTACTTCAATTAGCTTACATTACAGATTTATATAAATAATTTCTGATATAGAATGATTACTGGTCTATAACACTCATATTTACCAACATCTTTTTATCAGAATACACACAGCCATTAACTTACTACAAATGTCTGACCGAACCATGATAAAGAAATTCTATAGTCAGCATTTTATCCTGCACAGCTTTTAGTCCCCACACAGTTCAAGAGCCAAGGAAAGAAGGCTCTCAAACAGCATTTCAGCACACAAATCCATGTAGGTAAAAAGGGGGGTTTCAGATGTGCTTTTATTCAGTTTATGCATGTAGGGAAGCTGCTCAACATGTATTTTGGCATAAAAGTTATTAGTAAGTTACTTATCTTCAGACACGTTTTGGCATCAACATCTGGCATGTGCAGAGTCCTCAAGATCAGCATTTGGCCTAAAAGTATATTTAGTGCTCTGTTCCTACACTGAAAAAAGGTAACTCTCTTTAGTCTTTCTTATAGATCCAATCGTTTCTTTGAAATAATCATCTGCTTTTTCCACAGATTGCTTTTTTCTATTTTTAGCCATATTATTTCTCTGGAAAAAAAAATTGATCTTAACAAGATTATCTCCCTGGATGCTATTTCCTACCACTTTCTGTCTTCTTTACTGGGTGCTTCTGCAGCACTTAGTAGACAGCATAGTTTAGGATCAGCTGTTTTATTTCTCCTTCTATTAGTTCAAACTCGGAGAGCTCACACATCTGTTTTATTTCTAACATCACTGCCCAGGAAAAGTGTCCAGCTCATTCTACCCAAACATAAACTTTACTATAAATAACTAAGAACCTAACAAATAACTGTTTGGGGGAAATGGAAGTGTGTTTAAAAATCTAAATTCTTCCAAACCATCGGCTTTCGTTTTAGAGCCTTCCTGACAGCCCAGATCAGCTGCCCTCAGAACTTGTCCCCAGAGTGAACAAATTGAAACTCCTCCCGGAAATCCAGGTATTAACATCATATTACTTGCTAATTATAAAACACCAGTTCACATACTGACATTATTCACTTCTAACCCTTTTATCTAAAACACGTATTTGCTTTCCAATCATGGTTTGACAGCAAAGTGTATCTGACATAAGACAGTGAAATGATCTTTAATAAGACAGCAGTTCAAAGCATGCGGCTTTCATGCATAATAACTATGTTGGCTTAATTTGCTGCTCCACAGAAATAATTCTATTTGTGGAAATTCACAAAGTAAGATGGAATTTTTAAGAGAGCTCTACAAAGATGAAACTGGCTTTTTAAGAGTTCTTTCCATCTCCCTTTGAAAGTGATAAGATTACTGTTCTGACATTTTTAAAGGCTTGGGAAATTTCTGATTCTTTTTTACAAGTACTGCAAAATATGTTCACTACCTGTTATTTAGAATTCCTCTGTGGCACCAGGTCAATAGAGAGGCCTAGAGCCAATGTGCTAGAGAGGCCTAGAGCCAATGTGCTAGAGCTACTGAGTTGATCAAAATGACTGATATTTTAAGGGAGTTAGAAGGTCAGGTAAGTATGATGTAATTTCATTAGTTCTCTGGTACTTCTTCTAATCATTCCTAAAGAAGGTTGATATTAAACCAAGTATGTTTTGAAATCCCCTGGCTGAATAATACAATAAAAATCTACGGATGGTAACAGAAACGAATACACTTTCTCAAGTTGACCAGGAGTTTCGACTACGCTAAAATTGCTTAAAATGAAACAAATACATTTCTTTAGCATCAGTTCTGCCTTTCATTCTATTTGAAATGGTAGATTTTTTTTCCATTTCACATATGCCATAAACTAAAGACAGAAGAGTAGATCAAAAAGGTATGCCAGTTTTAATAAAAGCAGAAATCTAAATTACTGCTAAATGCTTTCATAAATTACTATTTTCCTTCAATGCGGAAAGGAATGCTTTATTAGCCTGCACCAAGGTCCTTCTGGTGTCCCTACTACTTACAATCACATTGACTTCTTTATAATCAATGTAAACTTTTATTTCCAAATTTTCATTTGCAATTATATTGCTTTTTCTGGAGTATATCTATGCAACTGTCCCTATGACCCAAACCAACTCCAATTTGATGCCAGGCCGAGTATAAAATTAAATCCTAATGTAAGACACAGGAAAGATCCTCACTGAAGGAAAGACTATAGAAAAAGATGTCTAATCTAAAACTAGAACAAAGCATATACTACTATCATGTGGAACCACAAAGATGAGTGCCATTTTTTGGAAGACCATGAAACCATCAAATTAGCCACAAAATATTTCTAGAAATATGAAGCCGACATAATCCCGTAAAAAGGCTTTTCCCAACCTAACAGAAATATTGGGATTATTTTCCATGATAAGAGAGTAAAGACACCTCTGAATACACAGTTGGATAAAATAGCTATGGAGTGTGTCCATCCTCCTGCTGAATCTAGCAGGCTACCCCTTTGGTACTAGGAGCCTGATTTTACCATGCATGGAAGAATTCACACTTCATTACCAATAACTTTTTCTGCATAAAGAGATAACAACACAAAGCACAAACCTGTACATCATAGGTCCCATTTAGTAAAACAGGCCTTGAAGAATTGATGTCCTGCAGCACACCAGAAAGCACGGAACGGTTGACCTTCTGGAAGTCTTTGGAATGGCTGAACTGCACCATGTTATGAAGGGCCAAGATTTTGCTGTCCAGCTCAGCATCCTGCCTGGTGCGGTTATGCAGTCCTAAGTGATACTTTCGGAAGTGCTTAATCAGATCTGTGGGGTCATTGCCATAGTAACCATATCCACAGATATTGCATTTAAAGTCCTGAAGCTCTGGAGACAGAGGTGCCGGGTCTGGGTTGTCATTTACCAGTAAGTCAGTTTTGGATTTATTCAGTCTTACACCCCCATCTGAAGGCACTTGTGGGTTTTTTGAGGCCACTGAAACTGGGCTTGAGCCTTGACAATTGGCTTGACTACTTTGCGCTTGCCCTGTTTCCTCGGTAGCCTTTGGTGACATCTTATGATCTTCCTTTGTCTCCAATGAGTCCCCTGCTGGGGCGCAGACCATATCTTGAGGGTCATCTGCCTCTGCTCGTTGAGGAGACTTCAAGGGCTCGCAGACTCCCCCCGCAGCTGGAGATGAGAAAGCCAACATATTTCTATCTGTCACCTCATCATGTGGATGGGAGGGAAGGTTTCCTCCCTTACTGGGGCTTTCATAATTGAAGCCAGCCTTCTCACTCAGGCTGGAGCTTTTTGAGCCCTTCTTGCTGCTAGAGGATGGATCTTGGCCATGCAAGCTATGTTCCTCCTTATTATTCAGTTCTGCAGCATCACTCTGATCTGTATTTTCTGACATCTGATCTGCAGAAAATTCTTTGTTCTTTCCAGACACCTTGCTTTCTGTACCTATAGGCTCCAGGGTCTGGCCCTCGCCTTCGCTAACAACGTTTCTCAGAGGGGGGTTCTTTTTCCGGACCATATCTGTAAAAATGCAAGGAAAAAGGAAATGCAAGGTTATTTCAAAGTTGCAGAGATGCAATCTAATCTAGAAGATTTTACTTATTCTTATTCGAGGCTTTTTTAAGGTGCATATATAAATCTTCCTCTAGGGAAAAAAATGTTTGAAAAACAGCAAAAAAAAAATTTAGACTAAAGCAAATATTTACATTTAGAATTAATTTTGTCATAGAGTGACTCATTTGCTATGTTTAAATGGTTTTATGAATATCAAAATATTAATTACCATTGCTAGCTCTATCCTATTATTCTTATTTGCCAATTATATTTTTTGCTGACTTTATTCAGGTATAGTTGATGTTATATATAAATGCTTATTTATAAACCTTATATATTATGTATAATATGTACACATACTATGTTTATAAAATATATATGCGTTTATGTTTACAGAATATATATTACACGTTTATTTATACGCTATGTATATAAACAACATAAATTGGAATTCAATATTGTTACATACTGTGCAACCCAAGATATAAATATAATTTCAACCAAAATATCCTCATAGTCAAAAGACAGAAACAGCATGTTATAAACAGAATGAAAACTGCCCTATTACTTTCAGGAATGGAGGATAACAAATGTTTCATCTCTGCCCTACCAATAAATTTCTTTAAGCCCATTTGGAGAGGTTGCCTTAAAGTTAGGAGGGAAACCTGATCCACTTCAGAGTGACAAAGTTGGGTTTTACTAGGACTCAGTGTAGCATGATGGGGAACCTAACTAAATCCTAGATTCTTACACACACGTCAGGTGGAAACAGTACCAATTTCACCATCAGGAGCACACTGATGATGGACTAAAGTAAAATATTAAACTGAATCATATGACACTGTCATTTTGTAGCTCAGAATGGCCAACTCTCAGCACCCTCCCGTGGTTCACCTTCACATACTAGCTCGACTGTGCCTTTCCAGTTAGTGCCATCAAGGAGTATGGTCAAAATAAGAACACTGTGACAAATTCCTCTACTGGAGTCTAATGAATCAGAACTTCAGTATGAGGAGATAAGAAACAATTTGTGGTGTGTCCATAAAAAAATGCAGTAACTAAGGCTAGTCGAGAACTGAGGTGCATGGCTTATGTCCCTTAATCCCCCAGCTGAAATATTGCAAATGCCGTCAGTTGTCACCCCAAATGTCCCGTAGGAAAATCCACCTGTGACTGACTAAAAGACAAGCCCTCTTTACTAGCTGACTCTGCCACAGGGGCAGATTTAACAGAGTTAGTTACACCATGATTATCCAACATGTCCTGAGAAAATCCAAATTAATAACACGTTTTAGTCGTTCTCATCTATAATTTCTCACAAGTGCTGAGGAGCCACACTGGCTTTGGATATATATGGGTGTATCTTCATTTCTGAAGAGCTGGTCAAGCAAAATGTGTATAATATGAATCACTGAGCCAACATAATGCACAACCTCACTATAAAGAATTGTTTGCAAGGTAAAAATTCATTTTACAAGATAATGTCAAAAAATATTAACAGTACTTAAGAAAGGATACTCTTCTTTTTAGTAGAAAAATAACATGAGTCAGCAAATATCCATAGAATCTGTATGTGTTCCTCTTGGAACAACAACAACAACAGCATCATTTATAGGACGAAGGACTGAAGTTTCAAGTACAAGTGATGGTCATGGGGCCATGTAAACCTGCCAGGCGAAGGCTGGGAGTGGGGAGTGAGTCTTCACCTTGGTGTCATTACCATTAGGTCTTAAAATAAACTAGGGTAGGTAACCATTGCTTATTTAAAAAAAAATAAAAAGGGAACACTGGTTAACTTCTTTATTTTTATTTATCTATTTATTTATTTTAAGATTTCCCCCCAGTAATCTCCACACCCAATGTGGGGTTCAAACGCATGACCTCAAGATCAAGAGTTACACACTCCACCGAGAGAGCCAGCCAGGCGCCTCTAATGTATTCTATTTTTTAATGTTTGCATGTTCATGTCTTATTGTCAACATTTTAGGACACCTATATTCCTCTTTCAGAAGTCACAGAATTTAGGAACTTGAACCAACACATGAAAGAGTGGAGGGCAATTTTACTGGCAGTCAACAAAAGGAAAACTAAAAATGAAAAAAAATATATAATAATAAGTAAGTTTAAGAAATCAGTTATCATTTAAAATATAAGAACTTGAGCAAAAAAAACATATGCTATTCTTACAATGGCCTACAGAAAAAGACATTCCAGTTTATAATGTATCAGCCATTACTACACATATAAATGTGATGATTTGATATAGCATCTCTTGCCTTTCCCTCCATAATTTCATGTTTGTTTGTTTTAAAGTCTTTAGTAACTACTGCAATTGAATCTTTCCTTGAACAAATACTGAACAACCATATCATTTGTATTTTAAGATCATCTCCTTAATGTAAATAAAACCTAATAGTAATACACTCCAATGAAATAAATAAGGTTACACAGAAAAATAAAACTCTATATGAAAAGCAGGACTCATATAGGAATGAATATGAAATAATCCAATTCATTAAGATTTTCCTTCCATTAAAATGAAGAGAAAATGGTTTCTGTCCATATGTTAATGTCATGGTGATTAAAAAAAATCAACATTTTAAAGAGCAAGGAACTAAGATAAAATACTTAAAAGTGAATAGATACAAATATGTTAATATGGAAAAATTTCACTTGTTTTTCAAAACAAAAAAAATTACATCTTGTTGATTTATTGTTATCATGAAGAAAAGGAATAATTCATAGTTTAAAAACTACTGAACCAGCAACTACGGTAACTAAGAGAAAATAGGATTTAATTAAATTATCATCCTTTCAAATTTCAGTTCCCTCTTCCACCAAGAACAGACCTTTGGAACCCATATGACTCACTGACTCCTTGTGCTGAATACAGCCCTTAAAAATATACATCACAAATAATGTTAAACTGCTAAAACTTCAAAGAAGTATCAGAAAGATCATTTGTGTTTTCTTTTTTGTTGTGGGTGGAAGGGGCATGTTCTTTTTAGTTTCTCTAAAAAAAAAATCATGGTTAATTTAGTTGACTATACTTTGAAGTAGTTATAGAAAAATAATTTTTTACTCGAATTATATCACCATAACTTTTAAGAATGACATATTATGTAAATATAAGCACATTTGCAATACTTCTAAGTGGAAGAAACTCCCCTAACAAGTCATAAGTTAGATATTGTAAGACTATAGTCACCCTCAAGTTATTATCTTTAAGACACATAACAGATTGCCTGATGTTTTACTGCGTGCCAAGAACTTTTCCAGTTAACATTTTCACTTGAAAAAATAGATCACATACTTGTAAAATCATACCCAGCATTGACTTCATAAGGCATGTGGCTTTAGAGTGCTTTTTACAATTATTAATTCTATTAGTCAACTAGCAGGAGGCTAATGCAATTGTCTTAGAAGACGCTTGGAAGACACAGAAGACATTTTGAGAGCTGATCTGTACATCTGCAAAACAAAACAAAAAATATTTTCCTTCCTAAATGATGTACATATGCTTTAATGTATCACACCTAAAATACATTTATATGCCAGCACCACAGGCTGCTTGAAAGATACCTAATAAATGCATGAGCAAACCTGAGCAAGATCTCCCCTCCCCTGGGTTTTAATAAAGCAGCAGGAGAAGGAGGAGTGTGATATAAAAGACTACAGAAGTCATTTTCTTTTTTTTTTTTAATTTTTTTAAATGTTTTTATTTATTTTTGAGAGACAGAGACAGCACGAGCAAGTGAGGGTCAGAGAGAGAGGGAGACACAGAATCCGAAGACAGGCTCCAGGCTCTGAGCTGTCAGCACAGAGCCCGACGTGGGGCTCAAACCCACGAACCGTGAGATCATGACCTGAGCCAAAGTCGGACGCTCAACCGACTGAGCCACCCAGGCGCCCCCAGAAGTCATTTTCACAACAGACTGTGATGTACGATTTAACCTCTAAAACTCCCGAAGCCTAAGGACAGAATACTTACCTACACTGGGGTAGGGATAGAAGATCTTAGTTAGTAAACATGGAGGCGACATGCTTCTGGAAAAGACACAAAGTTTACCTACTGATACTGTACAGTCACAGTTGAAGACGAGAAGTGGTACCCATTGCCAATCTCTTTCAAACTCATAGTAGCCCTGTACACCATGCGGCTGAGAAAAGAGCCACTGCAATGCCATCAAGAACTGGGATCTACGTGAGCCTTCAGAGCAACAGTTACAGAAACATTGTGCACGAGAACACCTGCTATCTTGGTAGCTATTTTTAGTAATCTTCTATTTTTGCTCTTGATACATAAGTTCATAAAATCGTGATTAAACCACCTTTGAACTATCATCATACCATCATTTTTATTATCTAAATGAAATTATTGAGGCAGATGTTACATTAATGGTCATAAAAAGATTAGATAGATAGATGATAGATAGATAGATAGGTAATCACATCAAGGAGTATTTGGGCAACTCTATTTCAAACCTCTTCATTCCACTAAATAGTAATACCCCTCATACTGACTACCAAAAGCAGTTCAAAATGCCAGTTTACAGTAAGTCCATTATAAACAACCACTTAGATAATGAGGCTAACAGTGACCTGGAGAAGGAGGAACTGAAGAATCTAAATAAGAGCTACTAGACTCAAAATTGCTAACTCCTCTCTATTTAATTGTGAGATTAAAAGCTCACCTAGGGGCTACAGAGTAGGTGCGGGGGAAATGGGGAGCATGCCCACTTTTACATCATTCTCCACCTATACAAATACATGAATGCTCCTCCAACAGCAGATACAACGTGAATACACATTTTGTGTCACGATATTTAAGTGGGTTAAAACATGTTTAGCTTCCTTAAATTGTACTTACTTGTATTTAGTTTCATCACTGAGATGTAAGACATTGCATTTGCAAAAATCCCTCTTTCTATTCTTATTTCCTCCTAAATTAAAACAAATCTAAAGGCTTTCTTTGTATTTTTTATGAAAATTATACTATTGTACTATTTCTATGTTACAGTATCAGACAGTGGAAATAATCAGCATTAGAGCTTAAAATATAATTCTGATAACTACTTTATCTCACTAATTGAAATTCTTAAATATATAAGAAAAAATTCCTTTTTCTATAGAAGACTGTGGCTCGTGTTCTCAGAATGGCATCTTCATAGCAAAAGGAATTGGGAGTTTTCTATTATTCCTAGGTATTTTGAGTTAACCATTAACACTTTCGTTTTATTTCATATGTATGTGTATATATTTTTTGTTTATATATATATACATATATATATAAAATTCTTTGAATTATTTTTTCACACATACATTTAGGAAATACTTGTTCCAAACAGCCTTGCAATAGGTAATCAAATGAATTATTCAATCAAAGAAATCAACTACTGCAGTAACTTAAAAAGAGAGCTGAGATGACACATCCATCCAATGCAGATTAGAATAAGAATTTATTTCCATTAGATGAGAAACTCCTTGAAGGTAAAAGATATACATTCCTTTGTTCTTTGTTCTTTGTACCATCTTGACCCTAAACAAGGACGAAGAATGCCCAACTACATGTCCAGTTTCTGAACCTGATTCAAATCACTGGCTGATATAATCAAGGCCAAGCCCCATCACTTCTGAGCCTCTGTTCTTACTCACATGAGCGAATTACAATAAATGATTTCCAAACTTCTTCGTGCCTCTAAGATTCTATAATGGTTCTGGTTAATGGCTTAGGCACTGTATTTTTACCTTAGAAAAACTTTATCCAATTTCCCTGAAAGACAACAAAATATGAAACCATCAATAACTAAGGATGGCATAAATACCACTGAGGTCTACCATTCACTCAGTTATTCATTTCCTCCAACATTCATGCACTCAATAAATATATACTCAGCCTAGGTATGTGCTAAACATCCAGCAAGATGACTATAATTTTACTATTCTTCATGTAAGAGAGAAGGATATCTTAAAAAAAACAAAGAAAAATATTATAAAGAATACTTCTTTCTTAAAAAAGTTAAAGCCTTTGAGTATCTTTTTAAATACCATTTCAACTGAGTGCACTTCCAATTGATTAATTCGTTGGATGGATGGATGGATGGATGGATATATATATATATATAGAGAGAGAGAGAGAGAGACAGAGAGAGAGAGAGAGAGAGAGAGAGATAAGACCTCAACAAGGCTAAAAATTTGGAGGAGCAAGTCTGTATAATTTAACCTCAGTCTCAAATTCTGCTGAGTATGATTTTTATTATAAGTAGCAGTTCTTGTCATCATAACATATAATACCAGATGACATTTTCTTATTGTTTTTCCAGATAATAAAACTTTCAAGTGTTTGAAATCAAAGCTTAACACAAAAGAAAAGACATGATAGTCTTCTCCTTAATATATGCTTCTTCCATGCTTGTTTGTATCAACAACCTAGGAGTACTGGGTTATTAATTACACATTTCATGTTGCTTTTATAAAAAAAAATTAAAAAGAAAGAAAAAAAGCAAATTGTTTCTTTTGATCAAAAGTCTCCCACAAAGAATTTAAAGAATTAAGCAAGTGATAGCAAAATAAAAGGAAGGTCAAGTTTGGGGCCTATAGCAAACTAGATAGCTTCCATATGAATGACACATAAAGTTCAGTTTTTAAAGAACATATGTGTTTGCTCATTGGTTTAAAAAAACCAAAAAACCTTGAATCCTGTCTACTCCATATATACAGATCAAAATCAGATTGCTTAAGTGAACTATAAAATGCAAGAGAATATTGTTTATCCAAATCATAAACCCAAGAATTGCTGAAGGAGTTTAAATGTTTTCTATTTCTTCAGATTCCAGGGTAATACGTCAATGGTAGATCGCATTTTTTTTGTAAACTGCCTCAATCTTCATAAACCCAATGTCAGATCCTGTTCTTTGCTATCCATGTCTATTTAATCTGCTCTCTCTGAATTGATTGTTCCTGAATCTTTAAAGGTATTTTCAGATATCTTAAATCCTGCTGAGATTTAAATGTCATCACCTTCAAACAACTCCCATCAAATAAATCTCTTATTAATTCACATGAAATTAATCCAAAAGGATCACTTCTATTAACATATGCTTGGGAGCACAAAGCCCATTAATAGTCATCTGGACACTCGAACCAACCCAAGACTCTCTGAGATAAAATGCACATTATTTAGATATCCTCTTTCAAAGAGTTTTGATGTTAGCCCAAACACATTTTATTAGGCTTTTATTTCATCAAGCTATGCTCTCTATATTTTAAATATCTCATTTCAAATGTACCAGTCTAGGTAAAAGGAGATAGTTTGGTAAGTAAGTAATAATGTCAGATTTGCCAAAATGAGTCTCCATATATCCATATACAGCTTAAAGAAAGAATTTCATTAACCATTTCGCTTTTATAAGAAAATTACAAAACACTTTTTGCTTTTAAAAATTTTATGCTAGAAGTCAGATTGAAGTTGGAATATATGTGAAAAAATGAAGGATTTCACTAAATAGAGTAACTAAAATAAAGCATGCATACATCATGAGTTATCAAAAGGAAAGGGGCATTGATTGTTTTTGCTTTCATTACAGGTGAGAGGCAAATGTATTAAAAATTCTTTGAATAAGATCGCAATTTCACTAAGCAAATTAAGAAACATTATCATTCGTTTCCTCACACATGTCATTTTTCCTTTTGTTTTATTTTCTCTCAAAGAAAAAGAAACAATTAAAATTATGTACAATGGTAACTGTTGGTTCCATCAGGCCAATCTGACTTTGCATGTGTGCATGGGCCAGGTGTAACTTCATCCTTCTTCTTTGTTAAACTTAGAACATTTCACCTGTTTGATGGGCAAAAAGTCAAACATAGCACGTTGGCTTGTGGAAAAGTATAAATGCATTTATTTATCTTGGTGGTTATGATATGAATTGACATTTTATTTGTATGTAAATTAGATTTCCATTGATAACAAAAATAATGAATGTCAAGATTTATAGGAATGCCTTTGACCTTCTTCCTTGCATTCGCTGAAGAACATCTTTGTATATTAAGGGTAGTTTAACTTTAATATATTGGTGTTGCTTTGTCTATTTTCCAATCTGTTATTCAATAGAAAAGAAAATCTCAATTATTAACTCAATCCAGCAGCATAACTGGCTAACATCTGTCTCAGTTCTCCCACAAGAAATCTGTGTCAATCATTACAAATCCATTTGGTAAATTAATATGCGTATACAGTGTAGTGAGTTTAATGAATGTATGCCATTAAGATTCAGTAAGAAAGCTCACTGTCCTCACAGCATAGATAAGCTGAGTGTATTAGGCAAAGTTTTTGTTATTTTTTTAAGAGTGCCATACTAGATCCAGGATTAAAACAAATATCATGAAGGCATATTGAGAGCTTATACTAGTAATATATACATAAGGAGAGTGAGAAAATATACATGTGTGTTAAATATAAGTTTATCACAATGTAATATTCAACATATATGTTATATATAACATGTGTTTAAATATAAGACATTAAAAAGCCAAAGTGAAGGGAAGTAAGTTTGCACCATAATATGCAACAGCTCTTGCTCAGGAAGCCAGTAACTTGCAAACCACTCTGCTCACCTTTAAGGTACCACAGGAAGCAGCTCAAAAGGCCTCACCTATCTGATGACCAGTAGTCCAATGAATAAACAGGAATGGCCAATGGGAAAGGCACAAATATTATGAGGAAACAGCAAATATATATGGGCAATGAAAGGGAATTAGAAATAAGTTCAGAGTAGAACTGTGTATGTAAGTCCCAAGAGGCCAGGATTCTTTGTTCTATATGTATTTTTAAAGGTCCATTTAAATTAATACACATTTCTGATGGATGTCTTTTACAATATATAATGAATAGACACTAATGATATTACATCTGGTTAAATACCATCCCAGTCCATGCTGACTGCTTAATATAACCAACTTAGCATCATTTTCCCTTCTGATAAATATATATGATATTCATACACATGCTGAAATTGTTATTCTCTTTTGTTAAGTATACTGAACATTTCCAAAGAAAACTGATTTTTAAAAACTCTGTACTTGAAATATAAAATTTAAAAAAAAGTTTATTTTGTCTGAAAAAAATAAATAAAAACTCTGTACTTGAAAGCAACTTCTGATAGAATAGATTAAACCACTGTTTCCTGACTTCTGGAATGAAGAAAGTTTTATGTATAAAAAAAAGAGGAAGTACACACAGTATCCCTCCATAATTTGGGTAGGTAACAGGCATAGAAACCTTCACCTTTTTGAATAAACGATTATTTTAGGACATTCTGCCTATGTTCACCCCAAGTTTAGCTGGGCTCTGGGATTTTATTATGGTCACTATTTAAGCATAGATTATTAGAAATTCAAGAATATTCTCTACATTCTTTCCATGATATTAGTTGCAAATAAAGAAATGTAAGGAGGTTCCTTGGTCAAGTAAATTTTAGTGGAAACCGTATACATTATAACCCTCTTCAGAGATCCACATTGTACATTAGCAATTATAGTTTGGAAGAGTCCTAGAGGTTGTGGAATGGTAAAATCTGTTCAGTTTGGACTGGAATTTCCCAATCTCTTTTGGCTTTCTGTCACATAATGCCATTTACCAACAAAACTAATCTGCACAACACAGTGGGAGATGCTGATCTAGACGATAATTTTCTTCCTCGAAAATTACTGATTTTAAAACATACATAATCTTTTTAAACAAACAGTATGTCTTCATTAAGTTGGCAAGAAAACTAAGATGCTTTGATCTGAAGTGGATCATTTTGAAGGGTTTGTTTTTGTTTCTGGTTTTTTTTTTTTTTCCCAGCATGGCTAACAACATTAAAAGATCAGGATTCACTATCATGAAAGATTTAGAATTAGTATAAGGTTGTGTAATGGCAGAGGATTACAGCAGTGATAGAACACTGAGTGAAAAAAGGAAGAAGATAAACATCTATGTACAATAAGATCTCAGATGTCCAAATTATATATGTATCAACACAGATCAGTATAAACCCAATGTTATTTCTAAGTTGAATAGCTTATACAGATATTACTGCATAAAGAAGTCTTAATTTTTTTTTCAGCTATTACTTCTAATGATCACCAAAGCAATCCATTTAAAACACTACCACCATGTATACTAGGTTTGAGTCATTCATTTATAAGCACTTAAATTTTATATGAACCAAATTTGCTGAGGAACCAAAAAATGGCAAATAGTTTAGTGGAATATGGCATGAAGAAAGAGGTTAGAGAGACGAGAGACCCAGGATTGCCCTGAGGGACCTCTAGTTCATATAGAACTATAGAACTATAGTTCATATAGTTACGATCAGTAGTTCTCAATGGCTTACAGATACCTGAGAGAATGTGTCTAGACAAAGTCTTCCTCTCTGGTTATTAAAAAATTCCATTCCTCCTAACTTAGCTCAGTTTCCACCTGCAGATTCATGTGTACCCATAATAATGGTTGGAAAGCCAAAGCCCGGACCACAGTCAGTAATCACGTGTCCAGTGTGTACCTGCTCTATGACTGCATCATTTTATGGTAGATAATGTCAGTCTGGCTCATGGTTCTAAGTGGTGTAGAAGAAGAGAAATGAAGTATACAGGGCCTCCCTATCTCACTCTTACAAATCCCAGGCTCTGGCTGTATGGGCTTTAAGATTTTGTTTTATTGTTATTGCATCCCCCCACCTGCAAACATTAAAACAAAAGATTAAAAACTAATTAAAATATAAAAATAGGCTAGGTAGATGCTGAGGTAAATCTGAAACAGAGAATTAATTATAAGTTAATTTTAAACACAAGCCAACATGGTGATGAGGTCATACTGAGGTCTAAGCCTGAGAGGATGACCACATATCCAGGTTACTCCTGGGCCCCACAGCTCCTATTTTTACATATTCACCAAGAGAGAAAGAACAGATACATGTGTAGGACTGTGAAATTAGTTAAGGCAAAAATTAACTCACTTATTAAATATTCTGTATAGGTAATCTAGTCCATCTTCAAATTCAAGTTCCATATAAACTCAGGAATCCATCTAAATACACACAGACACACACACACACACACACACACACATCTTTAGAAAAGATTTTCACCACCTGCACCCCAATTAGTAATTTCTTTTCGCTATCAATCTTGCTGTGGACACCTGTCATAATAGAGTAATGGAAACTATATGTATATATAATTCCAGATTCAGGTGTTTTACAAATAGTTCCTTCAAAATTTAATTGAATGTTGAAAGAAATCAAAAGTCAGAGTAGATCTTTTTTAAGGCTTACAATCATGAATGTTTATGTATATTATAAGCTGAATTTTTAATTAATAGCAAAAATGTCTTATGTTACTGTTTCTAAGAACCAGGTACTGTTCCAAGAGTATATTACCTTATTTCATTTTTATTAACAATTCTTTAAGTAAAATACTCTTGTTTTCACATTTTACAGATGAAGCAACTAAGATTTAGAAAAGTCAAATCACTAGGCTTAGGTCACAGACGTAGCACAGGAAGATCTAGGTCTGAAAAAGCCAGAAGCCATGCTAGACCATTTGGTCTCTCATTAGTACATTTCTCATAAACTCTTTACTGTTTTAATGAACAACAGTTAAGCAATGCATTTATAGATACAAATGTGATAGCACTTTAAGAAACTTACTAGAGAATACAATCTCTAAGACCATTTTATAAAGATGGCCATCAAATGTATGTAACTGGTTCTATAGTTGTGTCAAGTGAATATACAGTCTTCCCAGAAATCTTACGGACTAGTAGGTTATCCTAACATTTGGATTTGCTTCATCACAACTAGCACATCACTAAAGGTAACAAATTATGCAAACTCCAAATGGATTCACTTCTACAAAGCCCTCTACAATTCCCCTACACAAAAGTGAGTCTTTTCCACTATCATCTATGGCAGTTTATGTGTATCTTCTCTTGAGATACATTCCACACCACACTGTAACTATGTGTTTATGTTTTCAGCTACCCCACTAGGCTATGAAGTCCTCCAGACGAGAGAATATCTTTATTGATATTATTGTTAGTTAAAAATATTAATATTTATCCATTCATATATGTGATTATTTTAATCAAAACATTGATAATCTAATTCAAGTATTTAAATATCTCTATGTTATCACCATTCTCAAGCTTATCCCAAGGGCAAAACATCTATGGCCAGAACACACTTCCATCATTAACAATGGCACAGTATGATAATGATTATTGGAGAGAAATAAAGTAGCATATTGGAGCAAGGGACATATACATGAGTTTTTAAAAAGCCAAGTGATACTAATATGGCCCTCCCCACTGAGACTTGCCTACTACAGAGTTAACGACTCACAGAAGCTCTAATGGATAGATGCGGTGTTAGCAGACTTAGAAATTTCTGCAGACCCCTTATATCATCAAGGAAGGTCAGAATCTGAGATTAAATAGGCTTATGTGAATAAAAGCTAGAATAATGCTAAAGTTGTATTACCAACGTCATTAATAACAAACCAAATCAAGACATACAAGGACTCAAGGCATTCATTTGGTCTTTCTTTAAGCTAAAAAAAAAGACCCAAATGTCATAACTCTGGATCCATGGTCATACAGCAATAAATGCATAAGTAGTGTGAAACAAGAATTAACTTTATTTTTTAAAACTGTGACTCACAAATGTTGACTTCATTACATTTGGGTTCTATGTAAGTCTACACAACCTTATGCACAATTTGTGGACTGAATTACAGAGTTAGAGGAAGGTTCACTAAAAAAAAAATAAGTGCATTCCATGTAGTATTATTTCATAATAATGCTTCTGTAATCAGTAAAATGAAATTTTATAAGTTCATATACTTTCATGATTATTTATAATCTGTACATGAATGTCACATGGTATTTAATATATGTATTAACTATATAATAGTGCAGGTATCCTCGGTTTCCCAAATGTCTGCATTATACCACTTTGTTTTTAGGAAAGACTTACATTAGTATGTGTTTTTTGCTAACCAAAAGAAATCAGAAGAGGATTTTCACTTTTACAAAAAAGCCCTTACTGTACTACTGCAGATCTTTACTAAAGTGAAGTAGAGTAATGCAAACTTTGAAAATACACCATGTCAGCTTAGGGAAGTTTTCATAGGAACAATCTACTTTTAGAGAGTGGGGGAAACCTGTATTTACCATAACTACATAACTACAAATGTCATTTATAAATTTTTCACCATGCATTCTTCGACATTTCAAAATTAAAAATATTCTGTACTAATAGCATAATACATAAAAATGAATAAGTTTGTCTTTTAAAGGAATAGGCTAGGGGCACCTGGGTGGTTCAGTCGGTTAAGCATTAGCTTTTGACTTAGGCTCAGGTCATGAGCCCTATCAGGCTCGCAGCTGTCAACACAGAGCCCACTTTGGATCCTCTGTCCCCCTCTCTCTGCCCTTCCCCTGCTTGCACTCTCTCTCTCAAAAATAAACAAACATTAAAAAATAATAAAAGAATAGGCTAAGACATAAAAGAATACAGAAAAGTCCCAAACATTTGGATCAAACTCCTGGCAACTTAAAGCAAAATCAAACCAGAAGTTCAATTTAAAAATTCAATTTAAATACAAAAAAAATAAAAATAAAAATAAAAAAATAAAAGTTCAATTCACAAGAATGCTCATAATATTATAATTTGAAATCTCAAAACTAGAAAAAAACCCAAATGTGCCTCAATATATATATATTTGTATACAAACATATATGGTACACATATATATGTGTGTGTATACATTACATATATATATCATATACACTACGCTTGTGGTATATGACTGACTATACAATGGAATGCATGGTCATACAATAGAATATTATACTGTAATGAAAATAAACTACTTATAACAACATGAATGAGTCTCACATCCATGATGTTGAGTGTAGGATGCCAGACACAAGAGAATGCATACTTATAATGCGTAGGGGTGCTATACTCTAATGCATGTAAAGTTCAAAACCAAGCAAAGCCAGTTGGAAGTGTCAGGATCAGACTGGAGAGTGATTAACTCCTGGGGGAGGAAAGAGAACAAAGAACAGGAGGAGGCAAAAGGGTACTGGCAAAGGGGGCTTGTAGAGTACTGGTGATTTCTATTTCCTGACATGCATTACACAGAGCATTTATTTTGTAATATATACAAAATAAAAAGAGCTATAGGCATGAGCTGTGCATATTCTAGCTAAAAAAGTTAATGTATGTGTGCACACATGAGTGATTTTTCAAGGAAACAGAGCACCTGCAGGGACCACAGAGTAATAGATTGAGAAGAAATCTTTCAGTTTTTCTAGTCTGATGGGCAACACAAGCAATCCAATGGGGTCCTTGGATACTCAGGCCAGGCTGAAGGGCACAAAGAACCAAACGTGCTGAAGGAGGCAACGTGGTAGGAGAAAGAATAAAAGTAATAGGGAGAGAAGAAAAGAAGTTCTGGACAAGAGAAATCTGAGAGGGTAAAAGACTTAAAAGGAGATCAGAGGCAAAAATGAGCAAAAAGCAACAGCCACCCTAGGAAAGGAGAAGGTAACAGAGAGGGAGGTAGGAGAGAGAAGAGAACTCGGTCACTAATTCTGTGGTGGTGGTAGAAAGGGGCAAAGCAAAGACATATCTGCAGTTACTGAATGTATCATGAGGATACACTGTACTAAGTACACCACAATCTAAGTAAAGGCGGAAGAGACCTAATAGTTTCTGAGCACCTGCTACGTACAAGCCATTTGCTTTTAGGCTCACATACTTGTCTCTCTAGCACTCACTGAGGACCTGCAAGGAATAACCTGCTTACCTTAGAAGACTGAATGAAACAGATGACAAACAGCCCATAAAACCACACTATGGCTTTTTCCTAATTGCTGAGTATCTTTATAAGGCTGAATAAATGCCATGTTTAAATGAAGTGTGGTTGTTTCTAACCTCATCAATAGGAGTTGTTCTCAATATATGTAATAAAGTACTCCATCTCACAAATCAAATAACGATGGTCTTGCTCATCTTGCATAAAGAAGATAAGTTAATAGGTAAATTTCTATCCATTTTAAACTTTCCACCTGGTTAATATTTTCTTGAGACTTTGGCTTCTATGATCACATGGCTTCTGAAAATGAATGAACAAGCAGCACACAAACGTCACCAGGGACACTTGAAAACATTATTTCTTAAAACCGTTTCACATGGCATTTAGTATTTGTTTTGTAGGGACAAGTGGACAGAATCTACAATCATATCTCATCCTACAGAAATTGTTCCAGGTTTGTACGATTGGGTAATTTAACGCTGTTTCATGGAGCTCCTTCCTCAAAGAGAACCACGAAGTCTGAGAACACCCAAACAAGCTCAGGGACCTTTGGTTTAATGAGAATAAGAACGGGCTGGCAAGCCCCGCCTCTACTGATGCTGTTTGTGGTCTGGACATCAGAGCATGAAAGAGTGCTGTATACATTTAACAGCTGACTACAGGAAACAAGCACATGCATGGATGGGAAAAGGTGTTTGTAAAAGTAGCAGCACAATACCCAGAAGACAGGGACACTGTGCAGTATTATTTAAAATTAACTGCTTCCTTTATTCTTTTGAAGGTTTTGTTTCACAGCAGTTATTAACAATAATTTTCCTGAGTTTTTCCAAACCAAATCACTGAAGAGTTCACCTGAACAAACAAAATTGGTACATGGTAGTATTATTATCATCTTCATATCTGAAAATAATGCCTTGTTTATCTAGCCCACAAATCAAGGTGCTATTCAAGAAATAAAATGCTATTACTAAAACGACTTCATGAAAAATTGACTATATCACAGGAGGAACACACAGTACTTTAAATCTGGCTGTAACATTAAGAATGCCCCATTTTAGAAGCACATGGGTGGCTCAGTCAGTTAAGTGTCTGACTTCAGCTCAGGACATGATCTCACAGTTCCTGAGTTCAAGCCCTGTGTCAGGCTCTGTGCTGACAGCTCGGAGCCTGGAGCCTGCTTCAGATTCTTGTCTCCCTCTCTCTCTGCCCCTTCCTGACTTGTGCACTGTCTCTCTGTGTCTCTCAAAAATAAATAAAAACATTTAAAAAAAAGAATGCCCCATTTAAATGTTGAAATACAACTATTACATTAAAAGTGAGACATACTAGAAGTCATTAAGAACACCCTAGCCTAGGGGTGCCTGGGTGGCTCAATCTATTGAGCATCTGGCTTCGGCTCAGGTTATGATCTCACATTCGTGGATTCGAGGCCCGAGGCCCGTGTCAGGCTCTGTGCTGACAGCTAGCTCAGAGTGTGAAGCCTGTCTTCAGATTCTGTCTCCCTCTCTCTCTGACCCTCCCCTGCTCACACTGTCTCTCTCTCTCTCTCAAAAATAAATAAATAAAACATTTAAAAAATTTAAAAAAACAAGAACACCGTAGCCTGTTTACCATATTCCATGGGAGCAAAAAAACAAAACAAAACAAAACAAAAAAATAACGACAACAACAAAAAACGGTGATGGTCCCAAACAAAATATGTTGTCCTGACTTATGGAAATAAAAATGGAATTATCCTTCACGAAATATCATCAATATGGTCCAAATGAGCTAAGAGTAGGTGTCTCTGGAAAGTAATGCCCACATTCCAGTGTTCACACAGTGAGAAAAACTACATGAAGTACTTTGAATAGTGTTAGTTAAAAGACAGCAGAATTCAAGAATATTTTCATGACCAAGAATACTGCTTGAAAAAGAACTGCTTAGGGGCACCTGGCTGGCTCAGTTGATTAAACATATGACTCTTGATTTCAGCTCAGGTCATGATTTCATGGTTTGAGAGTCTGAGCCCCACGTTGGGCTCTGCACTGACCTCGTGGAACTTGCTTGGGATCCTCTCTCTCTCGGTCTCTCTCTCTCCCTCTCTGCCCCTCCCCCACTCACTCTCTTTCAAAAATAAACATTAAGGAAAAAGAAAAAGAACTGCTCTAGTGTTTGATTCAGTAACTTACAGTTAGTGATGCTGACATATCCCATATCTGCTTGTGCATCCTTCACTTCATCCTCATGAAAAAATGGCAAGTGGTTACCCAAGCAAGCTGCTAGCAGAATTTTTTTCCAGAAATCAAAGTCAAATGTATCTGTTGGCATCATTATCCATTTAGCACTAAATTCTATTTTTCTGCACAACTATTACAAATCTGACCATAGGCTATTGACAACTAATACTTACCATCGAGAATAAATTACAGTAGATCCCCTTTATCCTTGGGAGATATGTTTTAAGACCCCTAATGGGTGCCTGAAACCTATGTATACTATTTTTTCCTATATAGATCTGTCTATCTATCTACACTTATGATTAAGTTAGTTTATAAATTAGGCACCATAATAGATTAACAATAACTAATGATGAAACAGAACAATTATAACAATGTACCCTAATAAAAGTTACGTGAAAGTGGTCACTCCATCAAAATATCTTACTGTCCTGTACCCACCCTTCTCCTTGTGACGACATGAGATGATAAAATGCCTAGGTGAGTGGACAAAGTGAGGGAAATGACACAGGCACTATGACGTAGCATTAAGCTACTACTGACCTCCTGAGGGGGATCATCTGCATCCAGACCTCAGTTGATGTGGGTAATGAACCACAGAAAGTGAAACCACAGATAAGGGGGGTGGGGGACACTTTAACATCACAGTTATACATTCAACCGCATATTGTTTTGTGGGCATTAAGCAAGGTGCTGAGGATACACCTGTGAAGAAGGTAAACATGAAACCCCCCCTCAGTGAGTTTACAGTCTAACCAGAGAAAAGAAACACAGGACACAGAGGCCCCTGATCTAGATTTGGTGTAAGAAAGGACTCCAGGGGAAATGACTATAAATTGAAAGACAGCCAAAGCTGGCCAGGTGAAGGGGAAGGACTGAGTAATTCAGTGATTCACTGATTCTGCAAGTGAAAGAGTTCATTCTCTTGCAAGAGAGAATGTGGCAAATGTGGCTTTTTTTTTTAAGTTTGAGAGAGAGAGAGAGAGAGAGAGAGAGAGAACACTCATGCCTGCGCGTGCACACAAGCAGGAGACGGGCAGAGAAAGAGAGGGAGAGAGAGAATCCCAAGGAGGCTTCTCATTGTCACAGCAGGGGAAAGGATGTGAGGCTTGAAACCACGAACCATGAGATCATGACCTGAGCCGAAACCAAGAGTCTGATGCTCAACCAACTGAGCCCCTGAGCTCACCCAGGTGCCCCATGAGAGAATGTGGCTTCTTAACAGAACTGAAACAGGTTCAAAGTGGTGTTAGCAATTTCAGTGGTGTTTGGTTAAAATCATCAACTCTCTGAAACAAAGGATTAAAGCATAAATTCTGTGAAAGATTCCTTATTTTCCTGAAAATATTACACAATTCATTTATCATATACATTCAAAAAACTTTACATCAACTCTACATACAAACTTCATACAAACTTTTCATACTACCATACTATGGATAAAATTTCTACATAATTATGTTATGGAAAAAGCCTTATTAAGATAAAAAATAATTTAATATCTAAACAATTATCTCTTATTTTGATGCAATCTTTTTACTATCTCATAGGACAGTGCCACTAGTATGATAGTTTCTTATCATAAGCAATAACTATAATCTTGGAAATATAATGATTATATTCTGAATGAACTGATGTTCATTTAGAGATTAATGTATATGTGCATATATGTAATTTACTTAAAATGGATCTCTTCCCGAAGCTTAATAATCTGGCTATGAAACACAAATTGACACATTTAAACCTAAGTAAAGTTCCTATTTACTATACCATGAATACAGAATACACTAATGGTTTCAAAAAACACTCTTGTTCATTAAGTTGGAAAACAAAGTACCAAAGCAACATCAAATATATACACATTCTGCCTATAGGCAAGGGCATTTCACACTAAAATCTTCTAGTCAATTATTTTTATTTCATTTTTTAAAAATTTATTTATTTTGAGAGAGAAAGTGAGGGAGAGAAAGAATCCCAAGCAGGCTCCATGCTCAGCAGAGCCTGACATGGGGCTCGATCTCACAACTGTGAAATCATGACCTGAGCCAATATCAAGAGTCTTGACTGACTGAGCCACCCAGGTGCCCCCTAGTCAATTAATTCATCCATACAGTACATATTTATTGAGTACCTAGTATGTTTAAAACAATGTGGCCAAATACCAAAAGGAGAAAATATTTTAAGAGAAAATTATTGCTTTAGAAACTAGCTCCCTCCATCAAAGAAATAAGGCTTACAGTAAATATCTCAGTAGCAATACGGGATAGAATAGGACTTTGCACCAGAATCATCAGGGCAAACAATAAATTCCCTTGAAAACAAATAGTAAGTCCTAAATATCTGCTATTATTTTTATGAGTATTATTATCATGTCCACTATTTCTTTCAGTCATAGTAAAATAATGTAATGTGGTCAATAACAGTAGAAATATTTAAATCAGAAGAGAGTGGAGAGGAGCCTGAGAGAGAAATTGCACAGAAATAAGAATTCATTTTTTCTTTTTTTCTTAAAGTTTATTTATTTTTGACAGAGAGAGACAGACAGACAGAGCACAAGCAGGGGAGTGACAGAGAGAACCAGAGACACAGAATCTGAAGCAGGCTCCAGGCTCTGAGCTGTCAGCACAGAGCCATACATGGGGCTCAAACTCGCGATCTGGGAGATCATGACCTGAGCCAAAGTTGGATGCTCAACCAACTGAGCTACCAGGAAACCCAGAAATAAGAGTTTCCAAGGAAAAGAAAGCAATACTGCAGCAAAGAGGAGAAAGAGAAGCAAAGGGTTGTTTTCCTATATAAACCTATGTCGAGGGACAGGGAAGAATTTGGATTACTAAAATATGTGATTGCAAAGGTTAGTAAGATAGAATCTGGGATCCCAATGGATGAGACTGGAACACTTACAGCAAACAGGAACCCACCTGAAGGTTCTAAACAAACATGATTCGGAAAACTGGACTAGATGGTATCAAGTGTACAAACACTGAAGAAAGGTGAAAAATAAACAGATATGATAATTCAAAAAAATCAAATGTTTCAACCCTGATCATAAAAGAAAGAAGAATTCTTTTAAAAAATCAAAGCTATCTTACCAATTCAGATTAAAGGTGGGGGTTACTGATAGACATTTGTGACACATTAACGAGACTGGATTATTTAGGCATTTATATGTCACTGTATTTTTCTGTCATTCAAATTGGAGTTAGGACCAGTAAAATTTTCCTTTATGCTTCAATATTCATATTCCTGCATGGACAGTGTTCTCCTGTGGTCATACATGTTGATACTCTGATAACGAAGTACAGTACCTATAAATGAATAGGTGTTGCTTAGTAAATAGCTGTTCACTAAACTTACTGAAGTTACTGAAATTTAGTGAATAAGCTGAGTGAAGCTTATCGAAAAGACAAACATTAGTTATCCAACTGACTAACAAAGCTACTTGACACCCATTTGTTTCTTGAATTACCTGCCTAGACTTAGCATTTTATCTTAGCCCTGTTTATCTTGAATCCATTCTAACCCAGAAATTCTTAGACCTGAAGCATTTTATGAAATTTTCCAAGTAACTTAAAAGCAAGCCTTCCAAAATGCTCCTATATCTTCTTAGTCCCTTTGGGACCTCACTCAGAACTTGGTCAAAAGCTCAATGATATTCCAACCAGTCCATCCTGATCCGTGCAAGCCAGTCATTAAAAGAGTCAAGAAGACTTCAATAAACACATCTCTTTATTTCAAGTCAGATCCATACGGAAGAGGACTTGGCAGGGGTCAGCTTTAAGTACTAAAGGCTCATCTAAGATCCCACTTCCGGCATGACTTCCTGGTAAGTCTGCCAGTTCCTCCCCCACCAGACAGAATTTGTTTGTAAAGTAGGATCAATCCAAAATCAGGTCACTTTGAGACAGAAATCAGTCCGCTTTGTGCTCATTCAAAACAATCACTCTAAGACTCTGCAGCAGAGACTGAAGATGTGAGCGTAAGAAGGAGAATTTATGTTTAAGGCTTTGGAGGTACCTTTAGGCACAAGACAGCACTGCATTTTTAGCCAAAATATCTGCCACTGTTCTCAAGTTTGAAGTAATAGGCCTTGCATAAAGTTGTGGCAGAGATCTCCTTTTACTTCCAAAATCAACTCCTGGCAAAACTGCCTCTTTTTCAAGGTTGGATGAGATAATAAAAAGAGAAATGCTCATGCTTATACACACACAGTTACACACGCACTCAAAGGATTATGGAAGCATATAAACCAAAATCAAGAGTGTTCCTTACCAGGTTTTTATCCTCTTCTTTGAACTTATCTGTATCATCTTCATTCCTATAGTAAATGTGTATAAGTTGCTTACTTCAGTTATTTTTTAAAGGGAATGAAACAGGACGAGAACACTAAATTAAACACGTAAGACAGTATCAACTGGAATAGTCTATAAAAGGCAGTGTGCTGTAATTGTTGGTACACTGCCCACTCCTCCCCCACGAGACAAAAAGCTCCTAGTGGGTAACAAACAGAGTGGGTATTTTTAGGTAGAGAGAAGAGGAAAAAGTGAATTTGACTGTATTTCTCTTGTTTTCATTATTTTTTAAATCATTGAACTTTTGCTTTAAATCGAAGTTTCTTGTAAACAGTTTGTCTACTAAAAGTACAAGGTAAATCAAATAGTGGTGGCGGAATCTGTTGCCTGTTACTTCATGAGGTCAGCACTGGATACAAAAGCGCTGATTTCTTTTTGATTGTTTATTATGTATTTTGAGAGAGAGTGAGAGAGAGAGAGACAGTGCGAGCAGGGGAGGGGCAGAGAGAGAGGAGGAAAAGACAGAATCCCAACCAAGCAGGGTCCACATTGTCACCATAGAGCCTGACGTGGGGCTCGATCCCAAGAAACATGAGATCATGACCTAAGCAGAAATCAAGAGTCAGATACTTAACCCACTGAGCCATCTAAGCGTCCCAAAAGCATTGTCTTTTTAACAAAAGAGGAGCGCTTGACTTTTAAAGCAGTCAAAACCCAGCAATAATATCTTACAGATTTACAGTGCCAGAACTCCTTTATTCCATAGTCTGTCACCTCTGATTTAAATATAATTTTATTTGCACCTCATTTAATGATCAACTTTACAACTGTTTTCAAAGAAAAAAAATCACCTTTATAAAAGGCATTTTGTAGAAATTTTTCATGATGGATCATTAATTTGATGTACCTCCCTCCCCCAAGTATATATGTTTATTGGAAGAGGATAGTCCCATTAGTGTAATGATAAAACAACATTCTCAGAATTGAAAAAGGTTATTGTCTTTCATGATGGAGAATATACCCTTTTTTTCTAAATCACTATAGGAAATAAGACCCTCTCCCACTCCCCTGCTGCTTCCCATCCCTGCCTTTAAGAGTCTTTGCAACAGCAAAATGATGAGCATAAGCTCTTAGCTTTTAAAGGAACACAGTCAAGTCCACGATTCAAAGTTAAATCTACCAGTTCGTTAGGTTCAGAGCAGCTAGGAAATCATCATGCCAATATGAATGTGCATAAGAGACCAAGCCTCCGGGAAAGGCCGTGGATATGAATCATGGATAACAAATCTATCATACCAAACAACTGCCCACAGTACGTGCCCCAGTGTTGAAAGCAATACAACTTTACTTCATTTTCTTGACTTCTACGGTGCCCACAAATGTTGAAGAATGCGGTCTATGTTCAAACTGGGAGTGGCTCTCAAGTTGAGGTAAACTGATGTCCTGAAAAGTGAATCTTAAATACTCAAGGTTAACATTCTCATTTATACCCACTCTCCCATATTCACAGGAGGAACCCCTCTAAGGTTCAGTCCGACAGTGAGACTTATTTATTTATCCAGGTCTTCAGGATCAGGCAGTCTCAAGAATTTAATTGTTTAACTAAACTCAATAGTACTGCCTGACTTGGAGGGGTGGGGTGCAGTGAAACAGTCTGGATTCGTGTGTAGTGAGCTTTCTGTAGAACTTAAAATATTTTTGAAGAAATATGGTAAAGTGATTATCCTTCTGGAACTAGATCTGCGGACACTGTCACATTAACTCACAGCTTGTTAAATACTGTGCAATCTTTCTATAACATTCTTTGTTATGAGACTAGAATCAGCATATGGGAATTGCTCTTTTCCTGCTAAACTGAAGTCATTACTAACTACTCATCTGTGACATGTACTCTTTCTTGTAACCAGGGATTTTAGCTTCACAAAATTTAGAAACTGCCACATTGTTTCTTGGCATCGCTTTCAAATATGACATCATTTACATTTTGGAAAACTCCATTTTAGCAAGAACATGAGTGGGTGCCAGGTTCAAGACTGCCCAAAAGGGGCAGCAGGGGGTCTCTGCAAGGACTAACCACAGTTAATTCTTTCAATCTATACCTTCACATGCCTTTCATTAGAGACACATGGAATTATAATGAGCTCAACAAATTCATTTCAAAATGGGTTATCAAATTACCAGAATATAGAAATGGCTTCCAGTGACTGAAGATCTGTATTGAAACACAACTGTGATGTGGAAATGAAAAGCTCCATATTAAATTTCCTTAATTTCCAAAGTCTGAAGAATGAGTATTTTTAAGTATTACATATACGTATTACCAAATACTACATACACACATAATAATTATAAATAAAATATAAATACAAATAAATACAAATATGAGCCTACTGACACACTGTAGGATACAAAATGAATAGGGAACTGTGAATGATAAAGGAGTTTCAGAGAATTGGTATCATTCAAACCCTCTGACAATCTCATTTTGGAAATTACTAGTTTCTAGAACTTCCTCCATTTTATGAAAACTTTTATGACAGAGAAATTCTAGTCATTTCATCAATACACCCTGCAAGCCCCTAATACAGATCTTGTGAATTACTGATTCCAAGTATAATGTAACAGCATACCCGCCAACAAAAAATTAGGATTAGTGCTCTTAGTAGGGACTTCTTTTCTACTGAATAAAAAACAATTCCAATAGTTCGATGTAATTTCCCCTAGAAAAAAATGAATGACATCTCATGTGTTAGAGTTAAGAAAATACTTTGAGCTTCTAATATGAAAAAAACCTATATTAATTTTAACCATACTGTTATTTCTTTAATAGACACATTTTGTAAGTAACTACGATTTTCATTTTTGATTGTTAAAAGCATGCTTAAAAAGTTAAGTTCTGAAATATTCAGAGAGATCACAAAATATTATCTGTGAGAGACCACTCCTTAGGAAGGATGTCTGCGGTATTCTGATGAAGTTGCCACAACCTACTGACAAAAAAGACAGGGATTCATTCTAAAGGAAAATTTTGTAAGACTCACTCCCTTTAAAGAAGAGGAAGAAATTTCATGAAATTACTACAAAAAGCCAGCTAGGAGAGGAAATCTCTGGCTGTCAAAAAGTCATGTATTTAAAAAGTCATGTATTCAAAAATTCATGTATTAAAATTAACAATGAATACACATATATTTTAAAATAAAACTGATGGCACAGGTCACTAATGACCACAAAACAAGGCACATATGCCCAATGTGAAAAAAAATACCTCAACAACATTTCTATTAAGAACTTTTACAGTTCGGATTAGACTTAAACACCAAAGCTCTTACGACAGAAATCCAAACATAAGAATGGATGAATTAAGCTATACACAATCTTCCAAGGGCACAATCCCAACTACTCCTCTGGAACAACGGCTGCCAGTCTTCCCCACCACAGTGGACAGCTGGGATTCTACTCTGTGCATCTCCTAAACAGAATTTTTACATTAAAAGATAAAATAAAACCTTAGAAACACCATTTTGAACGGTCTAATGGGCACTCCCACAATTAATAATACATGAACATTTGAAAAACTAGAAACAGAACAATTATAATTATTATAATAATAAATATTCACATGGCCCTTTGACAATCACCAAACCGGTTTTACATACAATATTTGACTTAAACCCCCACAATCTGTTCCCAGGTAGTATTGCTCACAGCCTATAGATGGGAAAACCATAAACTAGAAAAGTTACAGACATACTCTAATTCTGATTTTATTTCAACTAAGCCATACCACAGATAGGAAAATATAGCTACAACCTAGTGAGTTTCTAAACACAACTGGACATAAGCCTATCCTGGACAATTACATGTCCCAGAAGGCACAGGGATGGCTGAAACTTCTGTGTTTTAATTTGTGCTTCACATATCCAGAGAACAAACAAGCTTAGAAAAAGGCCAAAGCGCTCAAATCATAGAAAATTTAAAAAAAACCCACAAAACCAAAAAAGGTAAAAAGTATTGTGAGGCACATTTATGACTACTGAAGTATGTGCCTTCTAAACTCTAGGAATGGGTGCTCTAACAATAAGAAAGTCGTATGGTAGACTCAGTCTTTATTATTTGTGTGTTAGAACTAGTGCCCCTCATGCTGTGACTTCAGTACCTTTGATTTCACAGTGTAATTATCTAGTTAAGAATTTGAGGACAGAACAGGTCTTACTAATAATGGGCTTAGTATTACTGATCTTTTTAATCATAAGATTATCATTTTCTTTTCAACATATTATCTAAAAAGACTTTATGTGTTAAATCATTTCCTATATTTAAGGATCATTTTTTTTTTCAATAAAACATCTCCAGTTCTACACTATCTTATGAAATCAACTTAGGATATCAACCTAACAAATACTCTCCCTATAGAAAGCAAAACTAGAGGGTTAATCTGTCACAAGGTAAAAAGAAGGAGGTATTTAAAATTAACCAAGGCACCAATATAGAAACTCTGTCCCCTACAAGTTTAAATGGTTCCCTCAGCTCCAGTTCTATACATCAACTATTTTCCTTAACGTTAGTCACACTGGAATCCTGGAGGCAAAATGAAACAACTGGATATACACTATATGAACCAATAAAGTTCAATCCTTTTGCTAAAAAAATTTCTTATGGTAAGGAATCTAAGAGCAGCTCTACTAAAAATACTGATATCTCATGACACGGCCTTAATAATATGGGTTTCCAGAAAAGGAAATTAATACAGAGAGTGTAAAAAGCATGGCCTTAAAAAGAACTAATTTAAAAATAAGCTTGATAATGTAGAGAGGGATAGAACTATTTGATAGAGATCCTAGTAGAGCAACTGTTTCAAGATGTGTTACTTAAGAAAAATATAAAGTCCTCATTCCCAGAACACCAAAATATAGAATTGAAGTCTCAGCCACTCCAGAAAGGCTTCATGTGCTTATAAAAACTACTAAATTATAACATACATAGTGGCTTCGTGCCTATGACTTTCTTAGGTTCATTTTATTCATAGCTTTCTGATTGAGAATGCATAAGACACAATCCTTCCATCTACTCAAGAAGGCGTAAAGATAGTTCAAACGACCAGATACTGGTGGAAGCAGGTCCTTGAAAACTGTGTCTGAGAAAGTATGTGACAGATTGAAAAGCTAATAATACAGTAGTTGCTTAATTAATGCAAAACTAGAACTTCAGCTCTGTCAACTGGCGACTGTCTACAAGTTGCACACGGATCGCAGGTGAACAGCAAGATTTCAGGAGGGGGAAGTGTTGACAGACGCATCCTGGGAGACGCACAAGGAAAGGCAATGAGATCAAAGAGGGGCCAAGACAGTGGGGAGAGGGTGTTCCTGGAGAGAAGGAGGCAGGTTGGGCAGTGCAGGGAGAGGGGCAGGGAGGCGGGAGCCGCAGGCGGAGAAGGGGAGCAGGGAGGAGCGCGGGGTCCGCAGCCTCCGGCGGGGGCGCTGCGGGGGAGCTGGGGCTGCGAGCGCAGGGAGCCCGGCGCGCACCGGCCACACGCAGGGACGCGCGGGCCAAGCGCACGCACCGCTGCCGCGCGGGGCGGCCTGCGACAGCACGTTCACAGCCCGGTGCGGAGCACGCGTGGCGGCTGCAGCAGGCGGCGGGGTGGAGGTGGAGGGGGTTGAGGTGGGGGGGTCGTTCGGGAGGACGCGAACGCCACCGACGCACACACAAAGCTCCTGTCGCCGCAGCTTCAAAGGCCACAGGCGGTAAGCGGCCTCCTTCCAAGACACAGTCAACTCACTCAGACTGCAGCTTCTTGAGCGGTTAAAAGAAAATGGAATCCTACTGCTGTTACTGATCTGCGGTCCTGATTTTTTACTTCTCCTTAAAATAAAAGGAAAAAAAAAAGCAATTTTTCTCTTGGTTTTTGCTCGTGTGACTCTATTAACCACGAAAACACGCTGGGTCTTTAAAGCTCATTCATAAAAGAGAAATTACTTTTTTTTTTTTAATTAACCCAACACAGACAGATAAGCTAATACTAAGATGAGAAAGGTTTTGTTTGTTTGTATGTCTAACCCAAAAACCCAAACAGACCTTTCAAGGTTTTTGTCACACAGAGAAGCCAAGTAAGAATGCCACACTGTCAAGACCCTATTTGGAGCAGGGGCGGTTGCCCAGGAGTGCAAATAATTTAAGAAACACAAAGCCCTGAGGATTAACAGGACAGTACCACATCCCCATGTCATTCAACAACTTCCCCCGACAAGAGTTTGCTGATCACAGCCTTTTTACTGTAATGGAGCCAAGAGACAGTTACTTAGACTAATATAGATTTTTTTGAACACATGATTGCAGCCACCTCTGTGGAAAGAACACAAGTTGAACGTGAATTATTACTAAAGGCAGATTTTAAAATGTCATATATAAAGATGATGGTTTTATTTCTCCAAAAATGAGCAAAGGTAGATTAGGGCTGAAGAAGAAAACCGCCTGAGAGAGCTGTTTCGAAGTCACCTAGTCTTTGAAACCCCTGGACTATACAGCAGCTCAAAACCCAGCTCACAGTAGATGAGAAGTAAAGAAGTGCTTACCAAGCCTTGGCTCTCCAGTCAGACTGCCTGGGTTCAAATACTGATTCTGCTATGGCTACCTGACGGATAGTAGGCAAACTCCCTGAGAAATGTGGATGACAACAATTCCTATCTCAGGTGGAGACAATCCATTTAATTAACACAGTGCTCCACAGATGTGAACACCTACCATCATCTGAAGGTGGCCCCTAAGGAGACTAACCTCTGGGGAAGCAGCCCTTCCCCTGTGAACCTCCTTCACCTAGCCCGCACTTCTATTTAGCGATCCGTGCTGGCTATTATCCCACCAATTCACTTGTTACCACACGTAGCTCATTTCTATGCAAACTGTATCCAGCCTTTGGGCAAAGTTTGCACGCCCTCTGCTCCCTGATTTTCACCAGTGAAAACACTACGAACGAGAACAACCGACAGATTTAATAATGTGCTCCTTCCCATCATTAAAGGGCACCACACAGGTTCAGCAGACAGGAAACGAGCACAGGGCACATGCTGTGCAGCTGGCCAATAGAGGTATCTTCAACAGGGTCCACTCATCCTACATACAGTCTGATAAGGAACATTTTAATGGAGCCAAAACATACATTTCCTTCCTCTATTTCTGCATTTAGCAGACATGAGAACTAGACAGTCATGTCAGGGATTATGAAACTGCAAGAGAGAGGTTTCTAAGCTACCAAGACTATACCAGAAGAATAAGACTACATTTCGCCTACTCACCTGCAACCAAAAGTACGCACCCCTTCAGTTGCAGAAAAGTACAGAGGATTTAAAAATCCCTACTTATTAACCAGAATATACTCTTCAATGGAACTCTACTATCACTTAAATACTTTGTCAATTTCAGGCAGATGGCACTTTTAAAAACCCAACTATCTCCTTCAAAGGATTTTTTAAGTTGCTGATAGACATAAGGTGACACCAGAAAAGTATGTCTGAAAAATGCAATTAGCTAACGTTTCTAGCAAGCTTTGGAATGTTTTGTTATTAAGGAAGAAACAGAGAATTGAGATTCCTCCAAGTAATGAGTTGTCCTAGAAGTAAAGAAATACATTAAATAGATCCTCTCCTTGAGTTCTCCTTTATGCTTTCATGTCCACACAGATTTGGGAAGGCACAATGATAGCAAGCCTTAATAATTTTCCAGAGCTATTTAAAATAATATTTAAGTGCTTAACAGATTCATATATTAAATCAAAGGGAATTCCCAGTTCTTAGATAAAAGAAAGTTTTGTTGTTTAAAAAAAAATTAAAAAACTATAGCGAGAAAGCCAAGGATATGGTCTAAAGAAAGAAAGAAAGAAAGAAAAGGAAAGAAAGAACGAACAGGGACGCCTGGGCTGCTCAGTTGGTTAAGCATCTGACTTCGGCTCAGATCATAATCTCAAGATTTGTGAGTTCAAGCCCCGTGTCCAGCTCTGTGCTGACAGCTCGGAGCCTGGAGCCTGCTTCGGATTCTGTGTCTCCCTCTCTCTTCGCCCCTCCCCCACTCACGCTCTGTCTCTGTCTCTCTCAAAAATAAATACACATTAAAAAATAAGGAGGTAAAAAAAACGAAATTGTTCCTTGGCTTTTAAAATGAAATTAAAGGTTAATTAGTAAAAAAAAATCAAACAATCTAAGAAGTCTCGGACATTGTTTCAACATGAGAAATGTCTCAGTGGCTATTATTCAGTTATCACTCTAGTGGACACCTCTCAAGGAGGCATGGAAATTTAAAAGAGCAAAGGCAGGTTCAATATCCTTCACTGCCATAAACCTGGGCATCCCAAAGCAAGTATTACTTACGGTTCTGCTCAGCTCCTGACAAACCCTATTCACCAATATCTTTGTTAGATCTTCCAAAGGTCTAAATCATCCCCCTTTAGCATCCAAGCACTGGACCACTTACAGGTGACATTCAACATAAGCCAGTTTGTAAGCCACTGTCCTCAAGCATCAGGGCACAGTATTTAGGCTGACAAATATTCAACATGTGGGAGTTAAAACTACACATTTCTGGCTCGTGACCTTGGAACCTAATGCTATTAACTTTCACGTATTAAGGGCACATCATTTACCGCTTTGCATCTTTGATTGTTTTGTAGTACCCCAGATGCAGGATCAGTAAAGCACAAGGTAATATGGGTTTTCAATTTTCTATAGGTCACAAATGCATTTGGTCCTCCCTTCATCTCAGTTTTAGCAACACTGTCACACTTGGTTCAGTGATGTTAATCAATAAAAGACAGAATTTGAAAGCACACTGCAAAACACAGCATGTAAAAGTTGTAACCAGTATTATACTTTAGGAACAATTTGTTAGGGCAAACTTCAAGAAATGTCTGTTAATTATGCAACATCAGATAATCCTTTACCTCTTTGCAACTAAGCAACCCAATTTCACAATTTGGTCAATTAAAAATGTCACTCTCTTCTGGTCAAAGTGTCCTTCCCCCGTGTGCCAATTTAACGCAACACTTTTGAGAAACTACTGCCTCTAAGGCTTTGCAAAGAGGACAGAAATAAATTAGGTATCCTCTTACTCTCCTCAGACCTGCAATGCCAAGTAGATTCTGGTATGGGCTAATACCAAAGCCACAAATAAATGGGAACACAGGGCGGGGATGTTTAAGTCCAAATGACTATAAATCGAAAGGCTTCTGGAAGAAAAACAAAAGTCAACACCTCAGGAATAGTTAGAATTCATACAGTTTAGGTTGTATGAAAAGCATCTCATAGAGGGAAGAACATGAATGAAGGTTGGTTTGGGAATGTTCTGCAAATAAGTACTAATCTGAGGACAGAACACATGGTATAATGCAAACTGGGAGCAGAGCTCAGAGTCCTGAATCCCAAGATAACGATCATAAACAGGTTTATAAACAAGTACCTATGGGGTTTGAAGACTATTTATACTGGAACTCAGAAGCCAAGTTAGGTCTGGAGGTGAAGACTCCGGAGTTATTTCATTCAGGACAAAAGGTGAAAACATATAACACTAAGGAAAAGTGCAGAAATTAAAAGGAAAGTCAAGGACAGACAAAAACAAGTGTGGCAGGGATGCAGTGCCCCCAGAAGCCAAGCCAGGAAAGATACTCAAGAGAATGGTTGGAAGCATCCAATTCATGTGAGAGAGGCATTCAGATGGAAAGATCATTGGGCTCAGCTGCCATGAGGCCACTGGTGTCCTCAATACAGCAGTGTCAACAAACCAAGGAACCTGGTAGACTTCTCTGTTGAGAAATGAAGGTCTGCATGAAAAGAAAACCCAGATTTGAGATTTCAACATTTTCCCCACTCTAAAGTTATTTTTATAGCTGGGTAGGTTTATCTTTTATCTGAAAAAGGAGAACAGATTCCATATCTGGCTTAGAAACATTCTAATTAATAAATCTCAAAGTGCAACATTTTGACTTTGTGCCATGCCAAGTACAAGATGGAATCCATCTGGAAATAAATTAAAAGTAGCCTTTTGTTTTGTTTTACCTTATATTTTTTCTAAACTTTCAAGAGAGCTATATTCATCAATTGTGGATTCTTTGTTACCTAAAAGCAGTCCAGTGCTTAAACCATAACCTATCTCTCAGGTTCAGGAGCCATGTATGTTAGCTATAGAATTGCAACCAAACTTCTGCTAGATTCTAAGAAAAACAACTGCAATTGAGCAGAAAATAAATGCGATGTATCTACCCTCTATAAAACATCCAGGGCAGTCTTTGTTCACAAATATGTGCCGTGAGAACAAGTATTAAACAGTTCAAGGAATGGCTGAGTAGAGATTTACTAAACGTTAGATATTTATATTAGTAAAGTTGTGATTTGAGGTGGGGATAAAAATTAAGTGTCAACTGATTTATCAGGAAAGAAAATCCCTTCATAAGTGGAAAGGAAAAAAAATACAAAAATTCATCTTATTTAAACCTTATCTGGTTGTGTGTGACCTATTTTAAAAGCCAACAAAAAAAGTACTTTCTAATAAACAAAGCCCAGAGTAAGAGCCATTTAAAATTTATTTTGATCTGCAATGCCAAGAGTACATGGTAAGGTTCCAATCTCTTTAAAATCAAGGGAGAAGAAGAGATAGTTGGAATATAGGGAGAGAATCACTAGAAAAATAAATCCCAAAGTAACATTATGAAAAAACGAGGGCAAGGTAAGCACTTATAGTTTCCTACAGTTCCATCAAGTAAACATCGGGTGTTAAACACTAATTCACAGGTCAAAAAGAAAAATCAACTTCATACAGAGACAGTTGCCAGAGGAAGAGGAAGGCAAAAGTCCTAGATAGCTATGTAATAATAATGAAGTTTTCAGCCTTTCTCTGTATAATATGCTCACTGTACCAAGAAAGAGATTTTATGTGAGATGGTCACCATAATCATGAAGATAGTTCCTCAACCCATTTTAGAAGAAAGAACTGCCTTTTAATATTAAATATTTCATTACTCTCTGATTTAACTCTTTCTAGCTGTGATTATTTTTCACAAGCAAACTTTTTTATTTTAAAGGAATACTATTCACAGCAGCCATTTACAAAGGGTTTTCACCAGAAAGAAACCGTAAAACACAACAGCCAAATTTAAATGAAAGACAAGCCTGCCCTTTGGCTAAGACACAAACCCAGACAAATAAAAGGCAGTCCAACAGGTATCTTCACCTGGCAACTCAACATGAAATGGGTTCAAGTGCAGACCCTGGTCCAAACCTGTTATTTCCAGGATCTGACTCACGTTCTTCTGCTTTCCAAAGCGCCTCCCAGCACTGTCTTCTAAGGGAGCTTCGGGGACATCTTGGGTCCAGCATTTTCCTGCATGGCATTCACTACAATTTTTTACAACAGAAATGGATATGAGAGTGGCACAGGAGGTTATAAACCGTAAGTTTCACTGATGAGGGGACCTGCACTAACCTTTAGATTACGTTAACTATTAAAGGTAAGAAGAAACAAGAAATTTGTTGTCCAAGACGACAGAGAATTTTTCCGGTTTTTCCAATGCAATGGAGTAAATGACTAAAATTAACTATAACAAAGAACTGTTAATTACATTCATATTATACAGCAGGGTCATGGATAAAAATGGAATGTGAAAGAAATTCTACAAGAAAAATAAAGGCATTACATTTATATTTTAAAATATTTCATTTTTACTACATTAAAGCTGAAATATATCATTCAAAAGACAGAATTAATAACAAAAGCATTTAACATAAACGAAGTTATTATTCTTTTGTTAATTTGTTTTTATAAATGCTGAGGAGTTTATTAAGATTCCACGAATGCTTTCTCAACCATGTTTTAATACCTAATTGCACATTTCAGGGCTAATCTCACAGATGCTGTCTATAGTTTTCAGCCTGCCAAGGGGCTTATGGCTGTTATGAATAAAGAAAAGTCCAGTTTCTTGGAAGATAAAAAGTCCTTAATTCAAATGGACAGTTTTTATTTTCAAAGGTGGTCTCAAACTAGATAAATGTTGGGAGGTATTTTAAGATACAGTGACAAGAATAATACAAACTAACTCCTTATCAACAACCATTTTAGAACTAATTCTTTACCAACTGAATTTTATATACATGAATCTAAAGAGGCTTCTATTGTTCAAATGTCTGAAAGAAATATTAAGCCCCAATTTTCTGCAGTAACTTTTAACTTTCAGGATAGCTTCTAGATTAAACATTTGACTCCCATATCTTCGTAAGGTATTGATAAAGAAATAATATGAAGGTAACAACTGATTTATTACAAGATCAGTTCCCCACTGCATGTGAATAAATGATATTCTAATTCTAGTCTCAAATCCAGTTACAAAAGGAAAAATGAAAAGTAGCAAATTTCAAGTATTAGGCATTCTTTCTCAACAAATCTCAAACCTGTGTAGCGTTTTATGGATAAATAAAGACAGTGACCAGACACCGGTTCTAAGCTCAGTCCTTTATGTAAGTAGCTATGTGATCATGGGAAATTCACTTAACTTAATCCTTCATTTTCTCCTTTGTAAAATAAGATGCTTCTGCTAAAATGGATAGTAGCTCACTCCCTCTTGTCACTCAAAATAAAATATGATCCTATGGTCACTCTGAATACTACCTGTATTAAAGAAAAACAAAGAAACAAAATCTGAACTTGAGTCGTAGATTTTAGAGGGACCATTCAAGGGAAGTTTAGTCATTAAGAAGGGTTTCACTAGCCAGTTTCTACTTTTCCTCAACAAAAAAGTGTTAAAAGACTCTCAAGCCTAAATCCACATTTCCATGTGTACATGGGAAACAGAACACTGAATATTCTTGCACACATGAAGAAATATGCCCATGAGCAGAGGAGATGGGGAACAGGTCTCAGAGTATAAGCACAGAACTAAGAGAATTCTCACACAGACTACGCAGTTCACTCTACATCTGATCTCAGATAGGTGATTAAATGTATTCTTCTGTTCATTTTCCTTTGTACATGGCTTTATTGATATAACCTAAAGAAATAAAATGTACATATTACTGGGCTCAGAAAATTTGCTCATATTTTTACATGACCATGTTCTGTCAAAATAAAAGTTGACCAATTATTTCTGCCAAGGCATTTACCCAAATAAACCCCATGTCCACCTATATTAGGAAAGGAAGAAATGATCTATGGAATTTTTTAATTCTTTACCAGTATCGAGGCTTTGAATTAAATCCAAAAATGCCATCCCAGTTCTTCCTTTATATCACAAATAGGTAACTTTTTTAAAATTATTTTTTCAAAATAACACTTTAAACATGACTTGAAATCATCACATCAGCCTAATTCCACAACATGGTCTTGATTACACTGGACCAAAAGTTTTGGCAAAAGGTTCAACTGCTATCACAGGAACCAATGAAAGAGGTGGTTGGTTGAAATGTCTACAATTCTACCAGCAGAGACACCAAAATACTAGGAAATACACTCCACTACGAATGGAAATAATGCGCTCTCTCAGAGTCAATTCCACTTCGAGAGAAGAGTGTGGGCGATGTGTTAGGGATACTATCTATTTCTTTGGGGCCCGATGCATTTGCTCCAAACGAAAATACTTTAAAATGGTCTTTAAGATGCATGTGCAGAGCTCTTGTTTCTTTATAGTAGCAGCCTTATTTGTTTTCCACACAACCATAATTTAAGGATGCCAATCATTTTAAGCAAACAGCTTGCAAAAAATAAAATAAAATACAGGCAAAACCAGAGAAAATCTTCTTTGTACTAAAACATCTTTTGCATTAAAATATGTTAGGTTAAAGTCTCCACTATTTATACAAAGTTAATTTTAACCCTGTGCATTGACAGGATTTGACGTTCTCATATTCATGTTGGAGAATTCCACAAGCCTATCTTAAATTAATTTCAAAGCTTGTTAAAATACTTTTTCTTTTTCCTTCAACAAAATTTTAGACACAGACTGCCTAAGACGCTGAGAAAAAAACTAAATGTCATGTTATTTTACACCATTCATAATATTTGCAATTAACCCCAAAGAATAAATATATGATTTTTAAATATCACTCTTTTTTCAAGTAAAAATGAAAGTGTGCAAATGACATAAGACAGGATTTCTCTGTAGTGACTGCATAGCGATGACCACGGTATCTTATCACAGAAAGGTGTGGCAGGGGAGCTGTTCTCTCAATTTCTGATGCACCAAAATGAGTTTCTGAAAAGAATATAAACGGGGAAAAAAGTATATAAAATAAAGGCAAAATTAATTTGCATTTAATGGGAAATAACAAAGGTTCTGTAATAAGAAAACCCTAAAAAGATGAAGTTTTTCCTCTCCTTTCTGAAAAGCTTAAAAAAAAAAACTAAACTAAATATTTCAAAATCAATGGACTTCAAGCAATTCAAGAGAATTTGGAAAACATTTCTCTAAAACAAATCCAGAACACAGGATGTCAATTTGGAAATAATGGAAGCGTATTTCGCTTTAAAATTCAAAAACTTTCAAAGACAAAAATTCAAGTTAACATCCCAGTGATTAACTCAGGGACTGCTTAGCCAAGAACAACTTTCGGCACTTAAAACATAAAACTGTCAGTTTCCTCTGCTTGGAGACAAAACATACAAAAAGCAAACATTCACTGCTATATTTTCCTAGACATGAAAGACAGAACTAACTTTTATAAAAGGTAATCATTCTAAATATTTCTACCTATTATTATATTTATGCCACAGCTCCTAAAAATCAGTTACACAGTCCAAACCTCAGAACCATCATTGGTAGATGGCTACTATTCTAGTGATTGCTCCCTAAATCTTGATGGAAACACAATCATGTATTGAACTTCACTAGAGCTCAATGCACAAATCGTAAAGCCGCCTGTTTTCGATGTCACTGAAAATAAGCTACTATAAACAAGTAAAACTCCTTACTAAAAATCTCAAAGGTCTGACAACATGATACTTGGCACTGTATTTCTTGCAAATCTAAAGCATGCTGATGGTGAGATTAATTTAAGTACTCTCTTCCCTGAACCAAGATACATGCATTTCAAACATTATCTGTGATCAAATGGTCAAATTCATACTTGTAAACTTGGGAGTACACAGTTTGGTGGAGGCACTGAGTAACACTGTCTTCATCTATTTGCCAGAAATGTGTCACAGTTGGTGCTTACAATCATTTCAAAATTATACCACAACTTTATTTAATTTCGTTCAATGCATTTCCTCAGAGAAATGGAATGGCAAGGGCCTGTTCAATAGCAAACAGCAAAATAATATTATTATTTCATAGTACATAAGATTCTCTTCTTATACACCCCCAAATATATTATAAAGATGTGTAGGTAAAAACCCTATCGCTGGCACATATTTCCACTAAAAGGAAAAATCTCTATTCACTCTTAAATTGAAATATTAGATCCCAAAGAGGGGGAAAAAATGGTAATAAAGCATAGCAGGATAATCCAGAAGAAGCATGCTTGCTCTCAGCATAATTTTCTTTAGCATCCTGAAATAAACGACATCACGCTGCCCGTGATCTCTGCTTACTCCTCTGAAAACCATCCAGAGGATTTTCAAAAAGGAAAAATTCTAGTAGTGCTTTCAAATGCCAAATTAACTTACAGGACTTCCAGTCCTGAAGGAAAACAGCACAGTAGCGCACCAGAAACTAGAGAATGCTTTATGTCACGCAAAGCCGGAACTGATGAGTGTGACCCCAATGGGGTTTATCTAAAATTCCCAAGTACCACAGGCAGAGGTCAAAGTCTCCTATGTCAAAAATATATAAATAAATAAAGCCACATATTGCAATAGTTCCTTACTTATGTTATAATGGATTGTACAGTATCCAAGTCTCCCTTCTGTTATATATATATATATATATATATATATATATATATAGCAACAGAATCTAACACAAAAAGAAGGAAAACGTACTTATACTAATATCTACCCCCTATTTTTCCATTTCTATTCATTATCGGTCTCATTTTTAAATGTTTATTATTGCCAACGATATACCAAATTATTCAGGGAGTGTGAAGACCATGTACGTACATACTTAAACATTAACAATAATGTACTGAATTCTTCTGGGAGTAAAAATACATAAGTACACACAAATATGTGTAACACTAAAGAGTTAAATGTCTGACAAAGTGAACACGCAAGATCATGTACATATATTTATACATAAAATGTGTGCATTATGATTTTTGCTGTCAGCCTAAAGTCTTACAAGTGACAGTTTTCTTAAAGTTTATCAAAAACAAAGAAAAAGTAAAATGTAAATAATTAGGATACTCTTTCAACAACATACATTGCCTTAAGAACAGAACATTTAAAAGTAGAATAAACAGTAATGGGATAGAAAGTTAAATAAACAGTTCACAGTAATTGAGGTTTAGATGACAGTAAGTTTCTTATAGCAATTTACCACATCTTATGTTCAATGAATGTAATACAAATTTGTTCTAAATGCAAAGGAGAAACAACTCTTAGGATCTGTTTATAAGTCACAGAAAATGATGTTTCATATTACTTCTTACTTGGATGTAATGTTTACACTGCCCACTTATTTTCTAAAACTTACCTAAGTTTGCAGAACGGAGGTGAAAAATATGCAACCTTTCAAAAGAGCACACTTCCAATAATAAGTTAAGTATGGTATTAAATATTATCACTTGTTTTTCCAATTCCTAATTAAATAGATTAACATAAAAATTCAGCTGCCAGATACAGTAAATACCCAATTTTAAAAGACCTCAGAGGTGTATCCAGTAAGTGCTGATAAAGAATTATTAATAATTCAACAATTAGGGTAACATGGACTGAGAAAAATTAGTAACATGGGCCTTGATTAAAATTAAAATATATATGTTAATGACCAGTCTTAATGCATCAGTTGAATGGTATTTTTAAAAATTAAAGTGAGATTCCCTTTCAAAAAATTTCATGGCATCATAAAGCAAAGCTGAAACAAAACCCAAAATCTCTTTCGGGAACTTTTATATATTCTGAACTACTTAATAGTATTGAGAAAATAACAGGCTGATGTAAGTACTTTTACATCTTTCAGAGCTAAAGATGATGCCTGGTTAATGACATCACAAAGAAGTCACAAGCAGAAGTTGGTTTTTAATTTGTTTTGCCAATCTTGCTCTCATTTCAGAACCAAAATTATAATTAAATTAGCCTTCAAATAGGTGTTGGGACACATCAAGTAATTAAAATGGATATTGCAAAGGCTAAAATCATGTAAATAAATGTGAAACGTTAAAATTCCATTCAGTGCCTGTAAGGCAAAGCATTCTATACGAGTGAGATACAGACATGTGCACATACACGAACGCACTAAGTTAACATGAAGGCACAGATTCACAGCCTGCACTTGTGCACAGCTCAGAGAAAAATAAAGCTAAAGCTAGATCAGTAATGCTTGACCCCTTTGCACATAAGGTGTATCACGTAATAGAGAAAATAGATGCCACAAACTAACTTCTGCCCTATATATTGACACTATTTATAGATGTTTCTGATCGCAGACATAATATATGCTTCTATAAGGAAAAATCACAATAATGTTTCACAAGAATTCACTGAAAGCCATGTCATAGAATCTAATCAAGAAGCACATTTTATATTAGAAGTATCTGTTGATGGGCAAGTTTCATAAACTCTATCCAAGTTCTACAAGTAAAAAAGCTCTGAGGCTCTGAAATATTTTTCATAAATTTTTCTACAGCTAAAATATATTTAGTGTCAAAAGAGCAGTTGTGGTGTATCTATCAACCTATACTAGGTTTATTCTTGATTATTATAATACTCAATTTAATAATACAATATTAATGTTTTTTAAAGCTCAGTACATATACATTAGCTACTATGAATATGTTTATTATTCTTTATAATACTATACTACTTACTATCATGAATACAAAGTAATTAACAGATAAAGCAATTACAAATGCAAATAGAACCATGTTCCCTTTAAATAAAGGAAAACAGAAACAAAATGAACTATGGACACTTGTATATTTCCTTCTAACACTACTATAGAAGGTTTAAATAGCTGACAATGAGTCACTGTTTATTCAAATGTTAAATAAATTGAATATATGTTTTTGGAACATTTTCCAGAGCCTATTTTGACTGTGTCAATTACCTAGATACCAAAGTTGTTGTATTGTGTTGCTTGATGAAATAGGACATACAGCAACCCTCAAAACCAGTATTACACGCCTGGCAAATAGCATCACATTTGGGTGACGCACAGAATCCATCACCCTAGGGAAAAAAAGCATTGGGTCACATCACGGAGTCTTTACATGTTCCATATTATTTCCACATAACGTTTTGGGACAGAAGTGTAAACTATAAAGTGCCATCCCATAAAAAGATATATTCAGAAACAGCACTGTCACTTAACTGCTCCTCTCGGCAGAAATGGGACTTCTAAAAATGTTTTCTTCAGAACCATTTCTTAACAATACACTGAAAGGTGGCATTTTGATTTATAGTTGTTCGTCATTTTTAAAATTTCCTAGTAAATTCAGAGTAGATAGAAGTATGAAAATGATGGCTTCATTACGGTTAGACTCCATACACATCTCAAACTTCTAGACTTTATAAAGTAGGTCATGTTAACTCCTTAAAAGATTCATGTTTAAAGGGCAGAGTTAATGGTTTCACATGTTAGAATCCACCATCAAGGTGTATCCATGTATTATCAGTCCAGGCACATCACATACATAAAACACACCTATAACAGCAGGCACACATACCAGCGATAATTTAAACACAATATAGCTATCATGGATACTTGCATGGATACAAGCACTTGAAGGCATTTACAATGCTAGATTTCCTCTCACATTAGAGGTATCCTATTAATTATTATCAAAAAAATGACATAAATCGAAATATGTTACCTTAGTTCAAACAATACTGTAGTTCATTATACAAAAGAAAGTGTCATCCTTAATCGCTCAGGAACCAGATAATGGTGGATTCTTGGTAGCAGAAGTGGTGCGGAATGGTTTGAGGCAAAACTGAAACATATTGTTTAAGTAAACCTTAAGGGGAGGGGATCATATGCGCAATTGATGGATTTTTTTTTGTATCATCTCCCACAAAGCCTCTCCAACCCCTCCCCACCACCGAACAGTAAACAAACTGCTGATATCAAAGCACTGTTGCTCCAAACACCACCCTTTGCCTTTTTTCCTTCTTGCTACACTTTATTATGTTCACTCAGTTTTGAAGTAATAAACCAACATTCATTAAATGAAAATGTAACGACAGAGAAACCAACAACTTTAAATTTATGTTTGAAAACTCTGTGAAACATAAAATAACATAAGACTTAACTCTGAGACACTCTCACCATGCTGATGCAAACAACTTCTAGCTTAAGTTCTTAAGGTTTTCCCTGACAAATCCGTAAGGAAAGAAGTAGTTACCAGAGAAACAATGTCCCTGATGTGAACTAAAGTCTTAGCTCTCACAAGGAAAACTGAGACATAAGGTTAAGTCAAACTGTCAAATGTCTATTCAACTTCTCTGAATATGAGGGATGCTTTTTACAATTGTAAAAGCCTGAAAAGACGTTTTAAGGTATCTCCGTGATACCTAAGTTCAGTATGTATTATTTTTAAAATGTGCTCTGTGTAACAATAACAACAACTCTCAAAAAGTCTCCAAACAAATTTGGGGTTAAAAGCCAAGTCCAAGACAAGTAACCATAAGATTTTAAACCCTAGGAACGAACGATTCACGCCAGAAATGTCGATACTCCATTCTGGCCCACCAAATGGGGCGGAGGGCGCCACATCTGGGTGGAGTGTCTTTCCCCAAGGAAGGAAAAACTGGCACAAATCTTTTTACCCTCTGAAAAGATTTTCCTACTCGCCAGCTTCTGAAGTTGCCGTGATGTCAATCAACATCACCAAGATGTCTCTTAACTGGAAAAAGTTGTTTGCCTGTGTAAGATCAGGAAGAGAGAAAAGGACTATTTAAAAAAAGGTGTGTGTGGGGGGGGGACTAAAACCACTGTGTGATAAATAGGGTTAAAAAAATTAGCATCTAAAATTGTGAGAATAAAAGAACCACCAGTAGAAACAAACTGAACCTTAAAATTAACGCTTTCAATCTAAAAATATATTTTTGTAAAGTTTCATCTATTTTCCTTCCTCCGCACATAAAAATGATTAATGTCACAATTAAACTTCCACATTTCAGGCTCCTGCTAACAGGTGTAGCATTCTTAATATAAACACATCCATTGACCTGTGGCCATTGATAATCTTAATTAATTCATCTCAATTGAAACAAAAACAAATGTTTTTTTTTCAAATTAGAAAGAAATAATGCAACACGAATACCCACTCTCCCCAAAACCCAAAAACTGTTTAAGTTACGGTAACCTGAAATGCACCAGCCATCACAGAGAGCAATTGGAGAAATCCAGCAGTACTCAGCAGGAAAGATTTTTAATAACAGATTGAAAAACAAGAATAAAAATAACTACATCAACAGAGCCTTTCTTCTTCAGGCCACAAGCCCGTTCTTACTTCAACTTTAAAAAAAAAAAAAAAAAACGGCATTTTGGCCACTAAAACCAATCCAGAACATTATTAAAAGTTAAAAGCTACCAATTACTTCTGTCTGTTCTTTTAAAGCAAAGTTTGGCATTACGTCAGTTGGTTTAAAGAAAACAAGAAAGAGAGAAAGAGTTGGAGAGAAAGTTTCCTGCTTGTATAAACTAAACCACCAGGGAAGGTGTCTAGCCACTTGTAAAGTATTTACTGCAGGTTTTTAAAGAGCTAGAAACGTTTTAAAAATTAAAAGTTTTCTTTCTTATTTTTAATGAAACATGCTTAGGAACAAAAGGCATACCCTTAATGTCTTTTTGGGAGGTTTTCGATATTATTTGTATTTTAATTAAAGCTTTGAATCAGAAAATGAGTCCCAATGATGCTTCAAATTTGAAATGCATAGATAATTTCATCCTTGCTTTTGCTACTTGGATTTGTGCTCTTGAAAAAAAAAAAACGGGGGGGTGGGGGGAATGACAAAAAGTAGACATTACTACTATAATAGCTACTATAGCTACAGTGACAAGTCAGGCTTCTTCCTGAACTCTTAACAACAATTCAAATAATTTTCATCCATAGATCCTTCCCCAAATTCAGCAAAGAGGTCTCTTTAAGCCCAAAGGTCTCTTTCTAAACTAAATCCGGTTCCACATTATTATACCCATTAGAGAACCAAACCAAAAACCAATGGATTCGGTTTCCAGGGATCTGAAAAGTAGGATACGACAGCCCTAGAGGTGACCATAAGAGCAGCATTAAAGACATTATTAATAAAGGTCATATATAATTAATCAAATATCCTATACAAATAAACAAACAGCCTAAGACTCACTGACACTTGAGGATAAAATTTCAAAAGTGGTTTTTCCTTCCCTCTGCAGCACTGTTTGCTACTGAACGGTAGTATAAAACAACAGTTGGCATTTTAGCATATTTACTTTAATCCACTGGTTAAAGCTTGTAGTAGGAGATAAATGATTTTGATGATTATAAGAAAACTCTGCTTAATTTTTTTCAACGGGAATCACTGCAAAGTGCATTCGCCTTCTCTGTACGTGACAATTACAAAGAACTTCAGAGAATTAGATGCGATTTCTACCTGGCAAGGGCTATAAGTTTCTTCATATTTCACCTAAGGGGGACCATGCAATTCCATAAATTGTAAACCTATTATAGTAAGAAAGAATTCATTACTTTCTGTACGATGATATCAAAAGACACAGTTATCACATAAAAGTAAAACCAAGTCTAGATACGCTGTCATTAATTCCCCCAAATTTCATTAAATAATAAAGTACATAAATGAGTAAACAAGACTCAAAATTAGTTATCAATGGTATTAGTAGCAATAACCAGCTGAACGGGGAGAGACAGAAACCTGTTACCTGAAAGCTTGACCAAGGATGAACAACAGACATCAAGTCCTTAAGACTTGACTGTTTTTATCAAATTGATTGTAACTTGTGACCTGAGATATTTGGGACAGAACTGTCTCAGTTTATAGTTTTCTGTGCCTGCCAAAAACAGATGCAGACTACCACACTAGCTGTCCTGCGGAAACTAAACTAAGCAAAGGCAAATACCAAGTGGAAAGTTGTCAGTCTGTTGAATGAATGGCTTCATTTTACACACCAGAGAATATCTTAATAAGAATATGTTTTAATGTGCACAAGTCATTTTATTTTAAGTGCATCACTTATTTCAAAAATAATAATTTTCCCTTTAAATCAGTTGTAAACACCTGCCCATAACATTCTTAAAGTCTATTTTTGTTTTCTACACAATAGCATAGTGTTATTACATTATTATTTGCTACCAAAAGGGGTAGTGAAGTAAAAATATTTTTCTATATTATATGCATTATTTAAAAAAACATTTAAAGGCCAGTTATCAATATTTGTGCTAATTTCAAAGTCAAAAAAATGTAGCTCAGAAACAATTTTCCACAAGTCTTTCTAAAAATTTCAGTAATGCTTATTTACTTCCACAAAGAAGGTAAGAAAAGAGTTTATTAAAACTTAACACCCTTTGGCATATCTTCATAGGAATGTGCAGATTATTAACTACAAACTGTGATCTTTCTTTCTTTCTGTCTCTGTACACACACACACACACACACACACACACTCACACACCAAATAATAATACCAGTAATAGAAACATCATTGAAATACTAAGATCTTAAAAGCAGCTTTTCCACAGATGCATTCATGTCCCTGTTTTGAAGTTTCTCCTTATGAATGAAGACTCCCTTATGTGTATTATAGGAGACCTATACTCTGGAAATCAGAGTAAACTCAGGAGGAGTATGTGACTTAAAATAAAAGTAAAAATAATACTGAAAATGTCAAAGAAGCATGTGTAACTCTTACGATTAGCACACAATTATGGATTCCAACCTATTTTCAAGCAAAAATTTTATTAAATCACTTAGAATATTAATCATCAGAATGCTGAGCTCTAAAATCAACTCAGACCTCACAACTACGACACTTTTCTCCTTACTTTTAATGTTACCTTTCACAGACAAAGCGCAACATCTCAACAGCAGCAGACCCTTACAGCGTCTAGAATTCAAAGGAGTGACAAACTTTTTTGTAAGGAACTTGCTATATTCCACCATTTATTTGCGGAGTGTCAGACTCCGTTGTTATGTGTGGGAAAGTATTCTGCACACATACATCCTAACATATAATAGATATATTGGGAAGCCGTAAACATCTACTCACCCATGGTAAATAATACTTTGCCAACAGAGTATTAATGAAGCTTCGGAATGCCTCGCATTTAGAGAAATCAAGTCATAATGTGGCATTAAAGCTTGATCTCCCTGTCAGGAGTTTTATTTTCACACTGTTCGTATTAAAAAATAATCGTCAAGCTTTAGCACGTTCATGGCCTGGTATATTTAACCGAATCTAGAGATGTTTTCATCCAGGGGTATAGCTTTAAAAGGAAGTTATGAAATCTGAGGAGAGATAAGCTCTAAGAACAATATGTTTGACTTGTTAAGATTAAGCATGTCATTAATAAACTTTCACTTAAAGGTAAAAAAAAAAAAAAATCTTCCAAAGTTGGTATCATTTCCAGACTGTCCTGTCAGCATCACAACTTACAGGAAACGCTTCATCTTCCCATACAAACCCTGTATTTATTCACAGCCCTGGCATACTTGGGGAAAGCAAAAAAAAAAAAAAAAAAAAAAAAGCCCACACCATTTTAGAGCTACTTTACTTTTTTACATTAAGCGGTGGAATATCTGAGAAAGCGTTCTAAGCAAATGAGCAGCATGTAAGCCACTTCACAGCAGTGAGCTCAGAAACTTTCATTCTCATTTTGTCCACGTCAAGAACTGGCCTCACGCACTACTTTCCTTTGCTGCCCCTTGCATTTTTAACTCTGGCAGCCTTTTCTAAATGATCAACTTTTCCTAAAACCAGCAGGAAAGTAACATGATGCCAGCAAGATCCATAGGTTTTAACTTAAGAGCTGGTGGACTTTGTAGTGGTTAGAAGGTTCCTATTTTATTTTTGCTTTGAACAATCAAATTTTAGCCAACAACCAGGCCTAGAGTTATCATTTCTTTGTAATTTTGTCTCCGGCCCTATCTGTATGTTCCCTTTGTACATATTTTTCCTCTCAGATCCTTCCTTCTTCACCTGGTCCATTTCCCAAAGTTCAGTGAATCTACAAAAAGTTCAACGGATCGGCCCAACTTCTCTGCGATTTAACTTCTCCGCTAAGCTTCTCACTTCACTTACCTCACTTAAAACTCTAGCCCGTGATTGTCCAAAATAGGATAAGGATGAACATTCTATCATAATTTTGATTCATCAATTAAGATCCATCGCTCTTACTCAAAAACTTTCATAGTATCAATTCTGAGGCCTAAAAAGATATGAGGAAGTAAAGCAAGACCTAAAATTTAATCAGCCCAAGATTCCCTCTGAAACCCACCAGTCCTCGCCTTCTAACTTAAATTGCTTTAGAGTCTTAGGACCATAAAACAGTTACTGACCTCCCAGGGGAAAGGGGGAAACACCACCATCTCACACAGGTACTAACAAAAAAGCTTTCCCAGCCACAAAAACAGCTTTGCACTTCAAACAGCTCCCACCTCCGCCTCACCCTCAAATTATTCATGGGGTCCTATAATCCTGGAGTTATTTGAAGGGACAGCGGTGTTTGCCTTGGCCTTTCAAAGATGCGTTTCTCTGGAACCCAAACAGGAACTAGACAGAAGGCTAAGCGCCCGTCCGCCTGGATGTCCCACCGCTGTCAGGCACTTAATCACCGTCCAGTGTCCGCTGACCCGCGACACATGGCGCATCATCCGCACCGCAGAGGAAGTCTGCCCCTTCCTCGGCCCCTACGGAAACGCCTGGGCTGCAAGGCCCTGCCACATGGCACCGACAGGGCACAGACCCCTCAGCCAAGCTGCCCTGAGCCGCGCAGAGGCGGGTGCATCAGGGGATGCGACACCCTCCTTCTCCAGCCCAGCTGGGCCTTTAAGGCAAAAAGTTTGAAGCCTGGCTTTGCAAACTCTTCAAAGCCAACGCCAGTCCTGTGCTGGTTTCCCACTTTGGGGACCACCCGAAGGCCCCTCTCTGAGGCCCTCCCGACCCTCCCAAGTTCGCCCAACTTACTACTCTGCATGCTGGTGCCTAGTCTGCTCCCCGCTTGTCAGGAACCCCAGAAAACTTGCAGCGGCGGCGGCGGCGGCGGCGGCCCCTCGGGTCCAACCACCTCCAGCTCCTCCGCTGCGCCCGGTAGGAGAGAATTAAAATCAGCCAGAAAGAGACAGCGAGGGGGAGTGGGGCTGCGAGGGGGGAGGGGGCACCGGCCTGAAACTTCTTTTTTTGGCAAATGGGGATTTGTTTTTCCTCCTCCCTGGCGGCTGAACTTGACCCTCCTGACTCCAGGGGCTACTGCAGTTTGAAGTCGCTCGTTTCTAAGACTCAGTTGTCTCAGACCCACCAAAAGGAGGAGAGGAAGGGGGGGAAAGAGAGCAGAAGAGAAGAAAGAAAGAAAGAAATCACACGCGCAAAAAGGAAGAAAGAAAATGCATGTGAAACCCGAGAAGCCTGCGCTTGGCTTTCTGCACACTCTCCCTCTGCCTTTTTTTTTTTTTTTTTTTTTTCAAAGAAAGTCACTTTTAATTCCCAGGGCTCCCCGCTCGCGATCGCCCACATTTTGCGCACACACGCGCGGACGCAGCACTAGCGTCGCGGCGCCCCGGGCCCGGGCGAGGGGCGCCCGCGCCCCCCGCGCCCCCCGCCGCCCCCAGCCCCACGGCCCGCCCGGGCCCCTCCTTACCTGTTGATTAATCGTCAAGAACACCCTCGGCAGCCCGAAAGATGGTGGCGCGGCGGCCAGAGCCATGAACCGTCTTCTGTTGTTTGCAGAGTTGATCTTGGATTATTGGGGGGGAGGGGGGGGAGAAAAAGGTCTTTCCTGCCTCCCCCCCTTTCCCTTCCCTCCCCCCCTTTATAAAAAAAAGAGAGAGAGAAAGAGGGAGAGAGAGAAAGAGAAAGGAAATAGAGCAAGGATGTGCCCGGTGCCGGGTGGGAGAGGGGAGGGGGTGTTGTTTTTTGTTTAAAAAAAAAAAATAGGAAGGCGAGAGAGCGATCGAGAGGACGCGGGGTCTGGAGAAACGAGCAGCACCAAAAAGAGGACGCTTGAGATTGCAGTGAGATCGGGTCTTTATCAGAAATGTTATCGCTTGTCAGGACCTCAGTCTCCGCGCATTACGTCAGTTTCAAGACACCAACACTATTAATATCAAAGGAGCCTTCGCGGAGGAAAGCGCCACCCCAGACCGAGCTCCCTTAAAGAGACAGCGCGCGTCCCCGCGCCGCCGCCGCCGCCGCCGCCGCCGCCCCGCCCGGCTCCGAGCACCCGCCGCCGCCGCCGCCGCCGCCGCCGCCGCCGCCACCCGCCGGGACCGGCCCCGGCCGCGGCGAGCCGGCTGCACGAGAACTTCGCCCGAGTCCGAGCGCCGCAAATGAGAGCTGCGCGGTGCCGGGACCCGGCTACCTTCCCGCCCCGCCTCTCCCCCCTCCTCCTCCCCCACCCCCATGTGTGAACGTGCGGACTGGAAACCGAGGGAAAAAACCGAAAGCTTTAGTAATAATGTGATAAAGACGAGGACCTACCTTGGAGAGGGGGGGGCAGGTGGGGGCCAGTGCGTGGCGGCCAAACCGATGGTACCAGAACACCCGGAGATGCTATCATGAGCAATCAAAAGAACTCTTAAAAGTGCTTTTACCTTTTCGGATGTTACTTTCCCTTCTCCCTCCCAATTAAACGACGCAGAATTGTGTGTGTGTGTGTGTGTGTGTGTGTGTGTGTGTGTGTGTGTGTGCGCGCGGCCCTTCCCCCGCCCCTTTTCTAGGACTGGAAGAAGTCTTAGGACACCTAGTCGGTGGTCAGTGTTTCCCATGCATTTGATGGCGAGAGGGCTTGAGGAGAACAACTTGAACTCTACCCTGAGTTGGAGAAGTGAGGGCTGAGGTTGCTATGGTTTTCTGAGCTGGGGAGAGGCTACCGGGCTCAATGGGTGCTTCAAGCGGGTACTACAAAATAGATAAAATGGGAACATTATTCAAATGCTTCAAGATTAATACCTGCTGATCTTTGGGGGTTTAGTAGCAGATAAGGAACTCTGAATTAAAGCATGACATTCTTTTTACTACTTCACATCTCCAAACACTCTCATTGTTAAGTGAAATTCCCTCCACGTGAAGTTACTGAATTGAGCGGGGGTTTTTTTCTTCTTTTTCCTTTTTTAACTTCTAAAGATCAACAATGCATAAAAGAGTACCATGACAGGATTCAAAGTATAGTAGGTGTTAAAAACTAAGTAAACATTTCTTGGGCGTTTGGGCTTCATTTTCTTCAGTTGGGTGACTTTAAGTGGCATGTTTTTCCTCTAGTGAAAGTCAGTTTAAGCTAATTTTGTGCTAAAAGAAGAAGCATCCTTCCTTCTCCAAACTACAAAATGATTAAAATTAGAATTTTAGAGGTACAATCATGAATCTGTGAAATGAAGATGAAGTAATTTCCTCCAAAATATTTTCCCCTAAATGATTCTTGCATCTTTTAAAAGATTAAAATATATTTTAGACACATCAGAAGTGAAAAAGCCAATCATAAAAAAAATTAACACTTAAGCATGTGCTTTTAGAAACTTCTTTTTCTGTAGTCTTCATTTCTACTTAATATACCTAGTCAGGCAGATACGTGATTCCTTTTTGTAGCACTTTTCTTCCAGAAGAAATTTGGTAGCGTGTCCCATACACTCTCTGAGTACAAAAGCAATATTTCTTTTGCAATAGAAAAACTAGTCAGGTAAAAGAGTAGTCAAAATAGAATTTCACAATGAGGCAAACTATATATTCCCTCAAGGAGTAAGAAGACAATAAGCCTCAGATGCATGGAGTTATTCATATGTTATCATCAATTTAAATTAATTTGAGAACAGAGTTAGATTTATTTATAGTCCTGCTTCCAGGGAAAATTAATATCAAAATCTTGAGTAAATCTCATAGTCAGCTACTAATGACCACCTGCATATTTCCACACTAGAGTCATTTAATACTGTCCACCACCAATTTCCACTATAAAAAATATTCATATATTAAATATAGACCTTTATTTTCTTTTTTAAGCCATAAATTAGCTTACCAAGTTTTATGGAAATATGCACAGCACAGTGAGAGGCATTTTTATTCAGGGAGAAAAAAGGATCTAAGTGAAACATTCTTTAGCCATGACTAACTAAAAATATGAGATCAAATAAATTTTGAAATCGGCATCTCAATAGTAAAACCGGTTGTACTTAAAGGGTTAAATCCACCTAAAACTGCTGGAGCTGGTATCTAACTGATAAAATCTGAGGCGATGGTATCATAGCAGCAAAGTTAAATAGTACAATATATCACAAAGATTATCCCCTAATCTCCTTCTGCTCCCCAAGATTTAAATGGCATTTTAAAGGGGGAAGTAATCTTCCTCTCTGTCACCCTCAAATCTAAGGCAATCGTTAAGAGTGTAAATTTACTCACATGAAACAATCATTGATTAAATTGGTTCAAAAAAATTAAATTACATGCTTTTGCAAGCACAAAACCCTTGAGATGGCTGGTGTTTTTCCACCTGTAATAATACAACATTCGACCATTAAGTGTACCCAAAATTATATATTATATAAAAAGTTAAAGCCAAAGGTCTGAGGGTGAATTATGTCCTTTAATTGAAAGGATAAAGTTACCCTTCAGGTACTGAAGCCAACAAATTCATGGTCACTTAAAAATTTAATGAATGAAGTTTCACGGACTCAATTTTGCTGAAGCTTGCCTGGGAAATGAAGAATCTCTTCATGTTACTTTTTGTATTTCAAGTTAGAGTATAACAGATCAAAATGCTGTCTGTATCAATCTACTTACATTAGCCACAAAAGATCTGTAGAGAACTTAATAAAAGCGCATCTATTTTTGTGAGCTTTTTCAAGCAAATTACTTATTTATTTATGAAATAATTTATGAAGAAAATTTTTACCTCATGCTTTAGATACATTACATATGCTCTTGATTGACACAATATGTTTAAGCTCAAAGGCCCTCATAGCATTTTTTTAATTCTAGTAGGAATATTTCAAAACAACCAACTAATACATGAGATCATAATTGTTTGACAGTTGTTTTTAATATATAAAATAAGTTATGTATATTGTTTTTCTTCAAATGTTTGTTGATTTGTTTTTATAGTCCTGACATTTGCATGGCACAAACTGAATTAGGGGAAATATTAAAGATTTATTTACATTTATTATCTTCTGCTGTCAGACATATGCAAAGCTCTTAAAACTATTCTCTTCTTTTGCTTTTATTTGCAATGTGTTTCTGAACAATGGAGCCTGGATGTGAAAATAACAACCTGTGCCTTTCTATGATACATCAGAAAACAAAGAAGAAATTAAGAAAAATTTTTAAAAGCAAACAAAAGAAATAACTTCCAACTAAAATAACTTCTTTATAATCTTTCATACGTCTTTTGAATTCTGGAATATTCTCTTATGGCTGGACCACTGATGAAACAGTGCCTTGAGCTGTATTAGGGCTTACTGTTTATTAAAACTACAAAATGCACTTTTTCTGTCTTACTATTTAAACATCCTTTTCTCTCCTTTTCTTGTAGTTTATTCAGCAGAGATACAAAGGGGGATTAATAGTTAAGCACAAGCATACTTGTTTTACATTTTCAACCTTTTAGCACATAACTTACTTACAGTTCCAGTCCTGTAATCACAATGATTTTACCTGATGGAACATGTATTTCAGAAATGTAATCCAACTGTTTACCCTAACACGTCATAAATTGCTATCCCTTTCAGAAACCTCAAAGATTGACAACCGTTGGTCCTAAATGCCTACTGCTATAACACATACTATCGAGAAAATATTTATGTATTATTTGCTTTCAAATTAGTACTAAATCATATAAAAGGAAGACCATTTTGGCTTCCAGTGAATGAAAAGCAATTGTTGAAGTAGTCTGCCCTCCTTGTCCTGACACCGAAAGGAACAGAGCATAGCAAAGATGAAGTTCCCTTAGTCTATTCCTTCTCGCAATCACACACAACTCAATATTTAAAAAAAAAAAGACTGTTCTGCACAAATTATGATCATTTTCCAAACTACCTACTGCTGAACACCTCTGGGTGAATTTATTAAAGATAAATTCAGCTTTAAATAGCCTGTATCTGGTATTCAAATTCACACTTACACTTGCCAAACCTCCCCCCTGCAATATCAGGCAACTGCCTAGTTAAACAGATGGGCCTGCAGCCCACCCTAAAAGCCAACAAACATAGGCTTTATTTAATTAAAAGAGGAAACAAATTTCTGAGGTGTAGACACACACAGGCATGCACACACACATGCACACACACACACACACAGCATCTCTGCCAAAGGTGCGCCAGAATAATAGTAAGGATTCTTGCTTTTTCAGTAGGTTTTCTGAATATCCAAACATATACTATCCATTGGATTGAAAGTGGAATGAAATAGGATCACTCAGTGCTGTATATTCTAACCAAACCACTATGGGAAATAGCCCGACTTACTCCATTCTCTTAAGTAACAGACATCATTTACATCTGAATTAACCCAGATCCACCATGTGGCTGAAAAGTGGGTATTTTCCTAATGTTCTTCATATTTCTACCCTCCCCTCTATTATCTTCCCTTGCTGTACTCTCTCATCCCATCCACTCTCCAAACTATGCAATTAACTCTCAAGTTGTATATAACCAAGCCTAGCACTCAATTTTGCCTGTTTGTCCCAATGAAATATTCCACCAGAAATTCAAATGCATGAATTTGAATGATATGATATATGTCTAATACCATAATTTAGGAAGAAGAGGCTGTAAAGAGAGACAACATGGAAGGAGGAAGGAAATAGACAAACCCTATCTCTGTTAAAGGTATGAGTCATCCAGACCAGAAACCTCAGACATTTGACATCTTTGGTAATACCCTCTCCCACACGCCCCACATCCAATCAGTTACCAAGTCTTTCTATTGTTTATTTTCTAAAGGCTTTTGTAACTCCTACTGCCTTTCTTTCCATCCACGTGGACCCTTACCAAATTAAAAAAGTTCTCTCTTCCAATACATACCATTGAGCTTACCCTCCTTACTGTTTCTCCCCTGTTTGTTATCCCAAGGAGCTACCAGATCAGATTATCTCCCTTCTGCATTTTCCATTCCTCAGGACAAAAATCCCATGACTCCCAACTAACAAAAGAACAACGTGAAGGTGCTATAAGCCATTCAAGTCCTCCCATAGATGAGTCCCAAACACTTTTCTGGTCTCATTCTTCACTCTATTCTTCCACACAGGCCCGTCTCCTGACCCACCAACTGAGACATTCCCACATGTATCTGACACTTCAGAACATTCCTTTTTTAGATTTACTGCCACCATGCACTTGGAAGGGCCTTGAAGGGCTTTTCATGCCAACTCTGCACACAAAATACCGTCTCTTCTAAGATCAAACTCAAGATTCTGCCTTTCGTATGAAGCCTTCCCCAAACTCCAAATCAGAATCAGCAATGCAAGACCTAAGCTTCTGTGGAACTTACTTTTGTCTCTCGCTGGGGATTCATCATAGTGATGTATATAATGCTGCTTGTTGACTTCTGTCTCCCGCCTCTACTAAACTGTAAGATTCTTGAGGGCAGAAGACCATCAGATCATAGGTATTCAGTAACATCTGTTCAGTTGAATGTGGAGATTGGAAGAACCTCTTTACATTTTACTTAGAAACACACTATTGAGTCCAAGTTTCAAATGTTCCATGTGGCCTTTTCTTCTTTTCTTTCTCTTCCTGTTTTTCTTTGATACATATGGGCTGAGGCACCATGTGCCAGTTGAAGCTTCTGGGTGGTCTTCATCTCCACAGCATATTTTTGGCAACAAATCAGAGAAGACGTTCGTCTTCCTCTGAAATATTGTCCTCATTATCATTAAGTTTGGGTTCATAATTCCATGTTGCTCTAAAAATAGTGAATTAAATAATCTTGACCCAATCCTAGGCATTAAAATGTGGGGGTATAGAAAATGAAGTTAAAGCTGAGAAATTTTAGATGGGAAGGGATTATTTGTAGTTTTATAGGACATTAGTGGTGTTTTTTTCTCTACAGTATTTAACATTAAAACACTAAATCATTTTAGCATAAATCGATCTATCGATATCTATTAATTTTGCAGATGTTAAATTATCGAACACGAATATGATATTTAATTGATGACATAGATCCAAATATGCAGGTTCCCACAGCGATCATGTTTCATAATGTATTATGAATCCCATGGAAATGTGTGTGTATAAGCATGTGTGCATGTGTGTATACATGTGTATGTGTCTAGGAGCATGTGATCATCTGGAAAATGAAAACTTTGGTTTAGTTAACATTCTATCTTGGTGTTCATACGATTGATTTCTCCTTGGTTCATCTAGATAACTTGAATGGGCTGGTGTTTAGACAATCATATAGAAAGACTCTAGACTGTCAGCTCCTAGAAGGAAGCTTCTGTCCACATTCTTTTTTTACCATGACAGGAGATACACTATATCACTATTTGGTTTCAGGAGGGATTTGACTACTGACATCATCAGTTCAGAGAATGGGAAAAACAGATGGTCAGATTACTTATTCCCTTGATTCCCTCCTGTACAGGCAGCCTCTCTACGATGGCTACACGCTTATAGGGTTCCAGAAATAAGCTTCCTATCCCTTTGTGATTTTAAGCATAAAGGCAGCTGCTTCTGGCTGTTGGTAGACCCTGGATGCTTCACTATCTCCTTCTCCCTAACTGTTGACCATAATTTTGTAACTGATCCTCCTTTATTAAACTCTCTTCAAATTCTTCTTTGAGGGTGCCATGAGTTATCTGCCTAGACTCTAACTCAGAAGAACTTGTGATAAAACAATCTTTGTACCCTAGCATCTAACATAGTCCTTATACTATTATTCAGTAAAGTTAAACAAATATATATTGAGTAACTATCATCTGCCGGACACTCTGTTAGGTGCTGGATACCCCAGTGCAAATGAGCTGGCATGCTCCCCACCTATGGTATTTATGATCTAATTAAGTGCTTCTTAAATTACCTTGGGTTCTTTTTAAAACTACAAATATATAGGCCTCACCTACTGAAGTGCATTTCTGCAGGTGAGGCCTGAGAACATAATTTTAATAAACATACCATGTGATTCTTGTATTCACCAAGATATGAGAGAGATCCACCCTTTGGCTATGCCAAATATTAAATAATCCAATGCAAATGTGAAGATGCAAAGACTTTCATATATGTTAGTTAGGTGACTGACTGAAGGCATAAATTAATGTTAATAATAAGGTAGTTCAGGTATGGAAGGCAAGGTCATTTATAGTGGTTTGTAATGCAGAGGGCACTGGAGTTACTGCCCATTCATGGGGTGAGCAAAAGTTGGGGTAGAGCATGCTATATATGGTGCTAATTGTTCCTCCCTAGCCTACATGTCCAAATCCACCAGAGCAGCCCCAGCTGTGGGGTTTCCCCAGCAGAGCAGAGCCCTGGGCACTTGTTCCAATTTGCTCTAGTCTAGACTCTGGAGATAGCTCTGTCTGAAAGAGGAGCACGGACATTCATAGTTCAAAGCTAATTAAGTTCAGTAAGATAAACAAGGTAAGACTCCTGAGAATAAGGGGAATTTCTTGAGCCTCAAGAAATTCACAAGTTCAAGATTGAAAAGATTCGTGATACCTGAGACTTACAGCGATTTTATTCACCCTTCTCAAAGATTTAGACAAGGGGCATGACCATAACTACAGATAACCACTACGTGATCATTGTGGTTGCTGTTTTATGAAATGTTAATGACCTTTTTATTCTATTATTCACAGTCTTAAACTAAGTTTTTATACAGTACTACCTAACTGTTCTCAATTTTTTTTAAAAACTTTTTTTTAATGTCTATTTTTGAAGCAGAGAGTGAGAGACAGAATGTGAGTGGAGGAGGGGCAGAGAGAGAGGGAGACGCAGAAACTGAAGCAGCTCCAGGCTCTCAGCTGTCAGCACAGAGCCCGATGTGGACTCGAACTCACAAGCGGTGAAATCATGACCTGAGCTGAAGGTGGAGGCCCACCAGACTGAGCCACTCAGGCGCCCCTGTTCTCAATATTCTTTAATGTGTTTTTTAAAAAGCAGTCCTGGGCAAGATCCCCGAACCACTCATATTCAATTATATAACTAGTCATGCAGAATATCATGGCACAATCCACACACATATATTTACATGTATGTTAACCTCTTTAAACACGGAAACATAATCAAAACATACCTATAAACACAAAAACACATGAAGAATGCAAATACGGATTCAATTATGCCATGAGTTTCTAGTTGCTATATGTTAGATTAAAATCTCAAGACCACTTGGGGGTATTTCAAAACAAATTTCATTTTATTTAAAGAGACATCCCACTTCATCCTGATATACTAAGTGAATAAAGGCAATTCTACCTTTAGACCATAAAAGCGAAACTGAATGTAAAGTAGCCATCTAGAAACAACCCATTCTGTAGGGTACATCTGAATAATTTGCATAGATTAAAATATGGAATAATGTTCTCATGGTACAAGCATTGGTTACAGTTGGTAACTCTAAGATCTGTCCTACTAGGCAGTATGCACTGCTTAGTAGGATATTATACTGTGACTTATAATGTCATTAGACCAAAATTAAAATCTTGCTCAATGTTTCATCACATATCCAGCATGATAGTCTATTGACAGAGTAGAGGTAAGAGCTTAGATCCACTCTGCGTTATTAAGATTTTTTATGACTCAACCACAAGCTACTCTAATAAGTGCATATTCCTTAACCATATTTTGGGCAATGGGTTTCTTTTGTCATTCAGAATATCATTAGAGAAAAGTTATATAATTTCTACTGAGGTCATGGTAAAATTTAGCCTCTCTGTGATGCACTTCAGGTCGCCTGGTTCAAAGATGCCTTCGTAAAGAGTATATTGGAAGAGGAGAATCATCCACATGATTATGAAAGCACAGACTTACAAAACATCAGCTTTTTATTAAAATGTAGTTCCTTCCTCTAATTTTACAAGTAAAGAAACAGAGACCTAGATGGTCAAGGACTGCAATGCCCAAGTATGCACCAAAGTAATCACAAATGGCTAACGCTTATGCAGGACTTGCTATGTATCAGACTCCATTCTAAGTATTTTACATATATGAGTTCATTTAATCTGGACAAATACTCTGTGAAGTAGCTATCATTATAATCCCCATCTTATAGATAAGAAAACAAAAGTATATGCAATAACATAGCCAAAGTCAAACATGCAGTCAAGTGTAGAATTAACTGGGTCAAGGGTCTCACTATACCATACCTTTATTCTGGTGGCAGAACTGGGACTCCAATCTATGTGTTTTTTTTTAATCTATTCTTTTTTTTAACGTTTATCTATTTTTGAGAGACAGAGTATGAGCAGGGGAGGGCCAGAGAGAGAGGGAAACACAGCCTCTGAAGCAGGCTCTAGGCTCTGACCTGTCAACACAGAGCCCGAAGGCCCGATGTGGTGTTTGAACTCCTGAACCATGAGATCATGACCTGAGCCTAAATCGGACACTTAACTGACTGAGCCACCCAGGCACCCCTCCAATCTATGATTTTGACTTGACATTAAACCTTGCAATTATGAAGTATGTGTGCGCGTTTGTGTGCGTGTCCACTTGTGGTTAACACTTGCTATTTTTTAGCTACCAGCATCCATTCTCTCTTCCCTAGCAATAGCCCACTGGTTTCCCTCTGGAGGAAGAGAAGCCCCTGTTCTTAATCCATAAGGATGAGTCACTGCAAGAAAAGAAATCATCTGACTCGGCCTTGCTTATCAGAGCATCACATTCAGGAACCTGACAGAGCTGGAGCCAAGGAGACCTCAGGGGACAAATGGAGAGAAAATCCGGACTTTCTATCCCATCACACTCAGTCCTGAGAAGTTGTGAGGCTGGAGCTCTTGCAGCTGTCTCTCCACCACAGAAAATTTGAGCGAATGCAGAGAAAACAGAGCTTAGACCTGGAGACACAGATCCCGGGTTCTGCAATGTTGCTGGGGCCACTGAGTAACACCGCACCCCAAGTCAGCTCGGGATGACTACTTTTCTATGCGCTAGTTTTCTTTGTTTATGGCTTAAGCCAGTATGAAGCGGTATCAAAGAACTATACGATTATGGAATTTAAAAAATTTATAATTGCATTTGTAGCCAATTATAAGCAATTGTAACAAATAGATTTTCATGCCTTTCATCCAAATTGGTATTGCACAGATTGATGACCCATCTTACTTGCCAGACTTGGCTCTGTGTAAGTTTTAACAACACTCAACATCATATTCACCCTCAGATGGCAAAGACATAGATATATCAGGAAGGGTTTGAAAATGCAGGGACCATATGCAAAAGATAAATTCCAGTAACTGTTGTGAACAACAGCAAAGTGTTTTGAATACCTTGTGCTCCCTTAAGCTCTGGGGTGTTGTTTATTTAAATTAGCAGTTTTATTTAATAATCTTAAATTACATATGTCCTTTACTTGACAAATTACTCTTGTTGTATTTATAGAAGGCTGGTTTTTGTACAATACCTTTCAAAACTTACTGAAAGAAGAAAGGGACTAGGTAAAATATTTATCAAAGGACATGGCTAACCCTTTGGTATTAGAAAGGTTCTATATGAAGACGACCAAGGAATTCAAACCCAAACATGGGTATGAAGATTTCACTGAAAGTCATTGGTGGTCACAAAATGATGAGGGACAAGATTAAAACCAGTCCCAGTGCAAAGGGCTTACATCTAGTGTTAGCCTAAGTGGGCGCACAATGTTTACACGTATTTTGAAATCTAAAGATCATTGGCTGAAGGTGACCTAGGGAGACAGACTCAAGTGATCTTTCTGACCTTTCTATTATCAATTTTAATAGTGATTAAATACTGGCCTATTACATTGAGCTTCATTATTACTCACTGCACTCTATGCAATGTGACTCTGGTGGTTTCTATTTTATGTTCACCTACAAACACACCACATATTAAAACAAGGTTATTCTGTAACAATGAATAAGACTCCAAAGCATAAGCAATCTGGACTCTGGATGTTACACCAAATCTAAAAAATCTGTGAAATTAGGAAAATATTTGGATTATTCTTACCTTCTAAAACATATTTTCCAATTTATCCATGAAGTATTATTAAAATAAAACTGTGGGATAAGGCAAAATACAACATTATTTTACTCTAGTCTAAATAAAATTATATAATGTTAGACCTGAAAATTTTCTCAATAATCTATTTATGTAACTGTCCTCACTTAAATGCAAAAACTGAAAATCAGCAACTGAAGTAATAATAATAATAATAATAACAGTGATAATAATAATCATTAAAAATTTTACTCTGATAGCCAATGTGTTAAGTTCTTTATGTTTATTGTCTCATTTACTCTCAAAACAACTCTTTGAAGGAGACATTATCATTATTCCCATTTTAGAGATGAGAAAACTGAGGCACAGAGAAGAGAGAGAATTTACTTGCCCCCGATTACATGGCTAGTGGGTGACAGAACTAAAATATAAATCCAAGCAGTCTGGCCCCAGTGTTTTCCTAAAATAATAGTTGTTTCATATTATATGTTATACTTAGTGATGATATGCAGTCACTAGGTTAAAAATATCTTTTCACTCACTAAAAATTAGTCAATTATATAAAGACTGTTTACCAAGTGATCTCTTTCTTTTTAGATGTAATTTTTCTAAAATTAAGAAAGATAGGGGTGCCTGGGTGGCTCAGTCAGTTAAGAGTCCGACTTTGGCTCAGGTCATGATCTCACGGTTCGTGGGTTCAAGCCCCACATCAGGCTCTGCTGTGCTGACAGCTCAGAGCCTGGAGCCTGCTTCGGATTCTGTGTCTCCCTCTCTCTCTCTGCTCCTCCCCGACTCATGCTCTGTTTCTCTCTGTCTCAATAATAAATAAATATAAAAAAATTTTTTTAAATAAAGAAATATAATTATTGCAAGTGATTTTGAGTATTATTTATAAATAATAAATATATATAAATATAAATAAATAAAGGTTTTTCCTTTATTTTTTTCTGTTTGAGCCAAAATATCAGAAAGTCCTATAACTAAAATACTCTTAAATATACGACTGTAATGCATATTTGTACAAGTTCTGTGATTAAGATAATTTTGAACCCGGCTTATATTGGCATCCCTCAGCTAATTTTGTTGGCTAATGATTGTGAAATATATATTTGTGATCCTGTTAAAACTTGAGCCAGACCATGTACCACATCTCTATACAAAGCCCTCTAATGGCTTTTCACATTATTCTGCATGAAACCCAAAGCCCTCACTGTAAATCAGAAAGAATCCTACCACCAGGCACTACTTTACCTCTCAATTGATTTCCTATTACCCTCACCTTTGTTCACATTACTCCAGACACTGGCCTCCTTGATATTCTTCTAATATGAGAACATATTGCCTCCTCAAGGCCCTTGCACCTTCTGTTTCCTCTGGTATAGTTTTCCAATGAGTATCCCCATGGCTCTCTCCCTCGCTGCATTCAAATACTTCCTTAAAATCAGCTCCTCAGCGGGACCTTTCCTGGACACTCAATTAAAAATGTTAAATCTCCTACATATTCACATCCTCCCTTCTTGCTCTATTCTTTATCTACCATGCTTATCAGTGTATGATATGAGTTTACTTATTTATCTGATTTATCTCTTCCTAAGTTGTATGTTTTGTAGGTACAGGTTTTCTTTTTTGTTTGCTCTTGTACACCTTACATTCATAACAGTACCTGCCATATCATAGATGCTCAATAATTATTTTTCAAATTAACTAGTTAATTAATAGTAGTTGGTTGTATTGAATTATTTTAAGTAAGAGCAATTTCCTTTGCAAATGAGGTAAATTGAAATGTCATTAACATGAATGTACCTCTCAGTCCACCTACTTTGAATATTTGATTTTATCATTCAGGTTTTTTTACATGGCAGCTTGATAATGGGGATTTTAATTTTATTTATAAAGCATCCCAATCCAATTCATATCACCATCTGCTGAGTTTTTTCAGCTTTCCAGATAAGTTAGTATTCAACTTGCCACCAACTGAATCTAATCAATTGATTGATGGATTGGTTGATGGACTGATTAAGTTTTTCATTAAACAAATACTTACTGAACACCTGGTATGAATAAGGCACTGGGATAAGAGCAAAAATTCAAGACCAACAAGAACCTTTCTGTCATAAAATGTATGATCTTAGGGGGAAAAGCCATTGGAGCCAAGAATTGAAGCACAAGTGGTTATAGGGCTCTTAGAGTACTTTGGTAAGAGATTAGGGTAGCACCCAAGGAAGTAGGAGGAAGTGAGCCGACATGAGGGATAATTTGCATGCAGAACTGGTGGTATTTCTGAGAGATCGGATGTGAGAAACAATAGGAAAGGAAGATGCAGATGCCTTCCAGTTACTTACTTGAAGAAACAGGGTGATGGTGGCGCCATTTACTGGAATGAAAAAGATTAGGGAGGGAACAGATTTTAGTGGGGCCAGTAGGACATTCAAGTGGAGGTGTGAAGTCTAGAACTTACGGTAAAGAGATCTGGGAAGGAAAGATACAATGTCACTTGTATACTGTCACTTGTCACCAGTATACAAGGGACATTTCAAGCCATAAAAACATATCACATTATTTCTGGAAATATTATAGAAAAGCTGAGAACCTAGGATTGAGACTAGAGAGGTCAATTAGAGGCAAAGATTCCTTGTCAATCAACAAAGGGGGTTGGGAAGGAGCAACCCACCTAAAAGAAGGAAAACCAGGGCAGGTTGCAAATAACCCAAGAGGAAGGAAAATATTTCAGGAAAGAAGGGAAATACGAGGTTGAGTCACCTGAGTTGGATTTTATGAAATTAGGTTGTTGGAGATCTTAGTGCACTATGTTCCAGTGGAATGATAAGAACTGAAACCATAATGGAGAGAGCTGGGGAATGAGTCAAAGGTGAGGGAGAGGAAGTAATGCACACAAAAAACCTTTTTAGGGTATATGGCAGTTAAGGATCCAGAGACTAGGTTACTTGAAAGTATTGGTGAATATGGCGTATGCATGAACATGCCATGTAGAATGGAAAGATCCTGTGAAAAGAAAGTGTTGATAAAGCAGGTAAGAGAAGGCATGATGTAAGAAGCCAAATATGTAAGATGGTGACAGATGGCGTCATCAGTAACATGTCCTCTTTCTTGGATAGAAGAGGGCACACTCCATGATGTCACAGAAAAGACAAAGATGCAGGTATGAGTGTACATTTGGTGACAGGACGCAGAGAAGTGTGAGTGCATCAGGCAGAGTCCTCAGTCACAAGCTGACTGGATGACTAAGAGGAAAATAAATGTATTACACGTGTGCCTGGTAGCTCAGACAATCTCTGGGAGAGCTGGAAAACCAACTCAAAGCTTAGCTTTCAGAAACAACCCAAACTATCTTTAGAACTAAACTGATAAAGAAATCACTACTACCACTACTGAGCTCAAGATGTGGCATTTGAACAGCTGGCATTTGTGCCACAGAAACTTGTCCATGCAGCCATCACCACTGTCTCTGCCACCAAGAAAGAAAGAGCATTCCTCCTCATTTCCCTCTTACAGTAACAGCTCCTTAGTTAGAGTCTGGTGCTGGAGAGTCTGATGGAAGAGGCTGAGCCTTAGTTCAAGGGCAGCAAATAACTCACAAGATTAGTTTCTATAAGGGAGCTTTTTCTTTATGCCTTACAAAGATTCCTAAAGTGAAGAGTGGCTTCACATGTTGAATGGGTAAAATAAGTATCCCAGAACATTCAAGGAAAGACAAAATATACTAGTTTAAAAGCATCTTAATAACAAAATCTATTAAAAAGATAACAAAATCTGTTCAAGTTAGAACAATGTTATCATAAAGTATACCACATGATAGTAACATAATTTCAGAGATTATAAATCAGAAAAAAAGGAAATCCTTTGATTATGATATAACAAATACTTAATCACAGTTGCAGATATTATAATTCCTGATAGTTACAATATTTCTAAAAGAAAGTCGTTCCAAAGTTTATATTTCACAACTTAGCCATGACCCAAAAAGAATTCTCACCACCAGTATAGCTGTCATTCAGGTGTTCTGTGTTCACTTTGAGCTCAGCAGGAGCCAAAATTATTCCATATTCCATTTCCTGTTGTTAAAATATTAATACATATTGATTCTAAATAATTCAAGTGAAATAGAAAGTTTCCAAAAAGACTTAAAAACACCTGATGTCATATCAGTGCACTTACACTCAGGTACACACACACATACATCCACACACACAATTTTTCATAAATGATATGTAAGGAATGTTAGTCTGTAGCCTTAAATAAAAGAAATCAAAGAAGAAACAAAGAAAAGAAAAAGTATTCTGTGCTCATAGATTGGAAGAATTAATATTGTTAAAAATGTCTGCATTACCCAAAGCAATCTACAGATTTAACAGATTCCCTATCAAAATTCCAATGGCTTTTTTTTTACAGAAATAGAACAAACAATCCTAAAATTTGTATGGAATCATAAAAATTCCATATAGCCAAAGCAATTTTAAGTTGGAGGTATCACACTCTCTGATTTCAAGATATATTACAAAGTTATAGTCATTAAAACAACATGGTATTGGCATAAAAATAGACAAATAGATCCATGGAACATTAAATAGAGAGCCCAGAAATAAACCCACATATATATGGTCAATTAATGTATGAAAAATGAGTCAAGAATATAAAGAAGAAAAGGACCATCTCTTCAATAAATGATGTTAGGAAAATTGGGCAGCTATGTGCAAAAGAAACTGAACCAGTCATATCATACACAAAAATAAGCTCAAAAAGAAAAACACCTCAAAATGGATTAAAGACTTGAACAAATGACCTCAAACCATAAAACTCTAGAGGAAAATGTAAGCAGTAAGCTCCTTGACATAGGTTTTGGTGATGATTTTTTTAATCTGACACAAAAAGTAAAAGCAACAAAAGCAAAACTAAACAAGTGGGACTCCACCAAACTAAAAAGCTTCTAGGGGCGCCTGGGTGGCTCAGTCGGTTGAGCGGCCGACTTCGGCTCAGGTCATGATCTCACAGTCCATGGGCTCAAGCCCCACGTCAGGCTCTGTGCTGACAGCTCAGAGCCTGGAGCCTGCTTCAGATTCTTTGTCTCTCTCTCTCTCTGCCCCTCCCCGGCTCGCTCTCTGTCTCTGTCTCTCAAAATAAAATAATAAAGACATAAAAAAAATTTAGAAACCTTCTGAACAGCAAATCAACAAAATGAAAAGGCAACCCACTGAATGGGAGAAAATATTTGCAAATCATATATCTGATAAGGTGTTAATATTCAAAATATGTGAAGAACTCATATACACAATTGCAAAAACAAACCGACAAACAATCCAATTTAAAAATGGTCAGAAGATCTAAATAGACATTTTTCCAAAGAAGACATAGAGATGGCCAACAGACACATGAAAAGTTGTTCTACATCATTAATCATCAGTGAAATGTAAATCAAAACCACAATGAGACATCACCTCACACCTCTTAGAATGGCTATTATCAAAAAGACAAGAAGTAACAAGTGTTGGTGAGGATGTGGAGAAAAGAGAACCTTTGTGCGCTGTTGCTGAGAATGTAAGTTCATGCAGCCACTATGGAAAGCAGTGTGAATGTTCCCAAAAAAAATAAAAATGGAAATTTTATATGATCCATCAATTCCACTTTTGGGTAGTTAGCAGAAGAAAATGAAAGTACTAATTTGAAAAGATATATACATCCCATGTTCATTGCAGCATTATTTGTAATAGCCAAGATGTGGAAACAACCTACGTCTCCACTGATGGATGAATGGATAAAAATTTGTGATTATATATATATAATATATATAATAATTTCCTTTTTTTAAAAAGTAGGCTTCATGCTCAGCACAGCGCCGAACATGGGGCTTGAATTCATGACCCTGTGATCAAGCTGTGATCAAGAGTTGGAGGCTTAACCAACTGAGCCACCCAGGCACCCTTCCTTTTTATAATTGATAAGATGTTGTCCTCATGTTTCCATTCCATTTACATCATTATTTTTAATGGCTGTGTAAAGTGTCCATCTGTTTTGTTTTAGATTGTTCCCAGTTTTCACAATTGCAAAGAGTGCCATGAACATTCTTGAATGTAGACCTTTACACACCTGGCTATCTCCTTAGGTCAAATTCTAAGAAAGGAGATTACTGAGATACAGGTTATATACATTTTACTTTTTTTGAGAGAGAGAGAGAGGAGAGAGAGAGAGAGAGAGAGAGAGAGAGAGAAGCACGCACATGCAGCGGAGAGGGGTAGAGGGAGAGAGAGTGAATTTTAATCAGGATCCATGCTGCCTGATATGGGGCTTAATCCCATGATCCTAGGATCATGACCTGAGCCAAAATCAAGAGTTCAATGCTCAACCAACTGAGCCACCCAAACACCCATATATTTTACATTCTGATGTGTATTACCCAAATCATCTTCAGAAATAAGGCTCTGATTATATCTTTACCAGCATGGAATGGAAGTGCCCATGGGACCTAAGACTTCTTTGAAGACGCTTGGAGGAAATGGGCAGGGATACATAATTTCATACTTTCTGAGGCATCTCTCCTGGATCCTTCAGGGTTGTCAGGGCTCTATAATCAAATTGGCATTTACTATTCCTCCCAGATTTTCTCTCCTTCTTCCCCTTCAGTCCGTGGGGAAATGTAGGAGCACAAAGAATGCAGCCAGCCAGTAGCTTCAGACTTTCTTATGTTTATGTTTCAAAATCAAAGTTCATTGGTTCTCTTCAGCCTACTTGGTTTACCTACACAGATTCTACCTGATAGAAACTCATAAAATGTAGTTCTGTGAGAGAGCATCTAATCTCATCTCCTCACTTCACCGCAAAGGAAATTAAAACTCAGAGAAATTTAGTAACTTCTCAAGTTCACACAGTTTCTTAGTTAAAAAAAAAAAAAGTAACAGAACCAAATTTAGTTCTGGTGCTAGGATATTTTCCCTACCTATTTCTAGGTTAGATTATGTCATATGAGTTCAAGCCATTCTTAGATATGTTAAGCATTTGGAGAAGTAGGTTATCTCCTTCAGGATTTGACTTTTAAGCTATATATCATGTAGTATAGCTCTGTTCCCACAATTTAGCAGATATCTTTTAAAAAGTTAGCAAATTTAAACAAAAATATGAATTAACAAAAGTAGCTTTCCTCACAACTGCTGCTAAAACAAATTTTCACAAATGAAACAAATTTAAATATACATGAAAACACATGACTAAGTCTTTGATAAATATTTATTTAGGGAAAAATATTATATGACTAATAATTTTGGCCTTTTATAGCCTAGGTGTTCTTACTTGAGATAGTGCTACATATAAGATACAGTCAATGATAAATTCTGAAAAAGGAGGATTAGTTTCACTGCTCTTTTTGGTGAATTTTCTTGACTGATTTTTCATTGATAGTCTTCCCAAATGTTATATTTTGGTGTCTAACTTAGTCAAAGAGTCATACCTCAGTAAGAAAACTTCCTGACTTGAAAGACTATATTTTTAAGACTGTGTGATCTGATAATGAAAGACCTCATTTTCACATCGGACATCCAACTACTTCTAGACAAAAATCAAATAAACACTTTCCTTTACAGTGGAAACCTGAATTTGGACAAGATTCCCATAGAGCTTTTACACTGTTATCAAAATATATGGGGTCTTTGCTTTTTAGGGAATTACATACTCAATCTCTTGTAATACATTTGGTCAAGAAAGCATAATGTATTCGCTCTTTACTTACAAAATATAAGTCACTGAAAATCAGGTATCCACTTTAGAAAATATTCGGTCAAATATTATCAATAATTACAATGAATCGCTTAATGCTCTTTTGGATATGGCTTTCTTTTCTTCAAAGGGGTGTTGAACAAGGCAATTCTAATTAGAGTGTGCAAAGCCCTGAGAGGGTCTACAAGTTAGCAATGTGCACATAAAGTGAAACTTCAAAACTGAAAAGGTTCTAACCAAATGCTCTCCACATTTCCTCCACTCCATTTCGGAGTATTACTTAAGTGTGGGCTATCCCTTTACTCGACTCATATACCACAGATCCATATTTCACAAGGCTGACAAGCATATTCAATTACAAAGTGCATTTTTAAGTTATGAGACAAAGCCCAGGTCAAAACTGCGTATTCATCTTTGATTCATTCTCAACCATATCCCATATGTACAACAGTCATCAGGATTTATTGATTTTTTTCCCCATGGTTGTGTTATTTTCATTCGTTTTTCCTTCCCTATGGCCATTTGCCTGTATTAAGACCTCTATCTCATACCTAATTGGTTTGCTCCATTGTTTTCTTTCTCTAATCTACATATATGTACTTATCAAAGAATTATTTAAATGTTTTTTATATATATAGTTTATTTATTTTTGAGACAGAGAGAGACAAAGCACAAGTGGGGGAGGGGCAGAGAGGGAGACACAGAATCTGAAACAGGCTCCAGGCTCTGAGCTGTCAGCACAGAACCTGATGCAGGGCACGAACCCATGAACTATGAGATCATGATCTGAGCCGCGCCCCATCAAAGAATTATTTAAAAAACTCTTTAGTGTAGTTATTTTCTTGTATCAAAATCTTCAGTGACTCTATATTGCTTAACTCATAGATGGTAAACAGCATGCATTCTGCATCCATATCCCCATTACATTTATGCCTACAAGCACAGAGCTCTTTCCATTGAACCTTGAAAATCCTTCCAGAGTCAATTCATAGTCTTTGTTAATACAGATTTTAGGATATCCTCTATAAATCAATTTATCCATCAATCAAATCAGATATGACATATGATATTTGTTATCCTAGGCTTTCAGAATGAAGTTTCATCTTCTTGATCTAGATTCAACATCTGCCTAAACCTTTTCCTAGCAGGCTTTCCATCCCTTTTCTGAGAACTCCTTGGGGGCTCTTTATTCTAATCATATCATTCCACCAAAAAAACCCTTTTCCTTTCCATATCTGTGACTTTTCTCACAGCATTCCTTCAGTTTAAATGTCATTCCTGGTTCTTTCTGCCTATCAATACAACTTTAGAAAAGTCGTATTTCTTTGTGATGACCTTTGTAATCCAGGTTAACACAATGTGAGTGGTTTCTTGCCTAAATCTGTAGTCCTTTGGTCTATTTGACTCATTTGGTAATTAACCACATGGTATTCTTGGCATTTCTTCTTATTTAATCCTATATAATTATTTAACTTTTTATTTCTTTGCATGTTATATCAAGTGGGTTGTAGTTTTGAATTGATATTTTTCCTCCATACTTTATAGTAACATGGGAGCTCATAAATACAAGCCAATGTTCTATGTAATTTCTTCTTCATTCCCAAAGGACAAGAAAATGGTAAAGGAAAACACCAATCATGTAAGCATTATAATATAGTGGAGGGGAAATACAAAGAAAATAAGAAAGCAATAAATAAGTTTAAAAAAATAATAATTAAATGCAAGCTTACATGTTGTGACCAAAGAGTGAGGTCACCATGCTAAAGATAATCTGACCTTTTGGAAACAGAAACCCTATCTGGAGTTTTTGAGCAAGAGTATGATATATACCGCAGTGAGAGATGAATTGCACTCTCTTCTCTTTCTTGGAGATATATTATCCAACTAACTGCCTGTGTTCTGTTTAGTTTTTTTATAAAGCCAAATGAGATCATCCATATTCAGGCTTGTTCAACTCTACTCTCTCAAGTAGCAATCAAACAGCTGTCTTCAGTTGCAACTTTGTGACTCATAATACATTCATCCCAAAATGCCCTTGCGCATCTTGTAGACCATATCATCATCATCATAATAATAGTAACACTTAAGCATTGTGTACAGTCTTTTTCATCTTCAAAGCTTCTTTAAATTCTATAATGCAATGAAAACGTGACAAGTTGAAAAAGTATGGAGGGTTTTTATTGTTCTAGGAAAAGGGTGTTGAATAGAGCAGCCTGATTACAGTGTGCAAACCCCTGAAAGGGTCTACAAGTTGGCAAAGTGCACATAAAATGAAACTTCAGAGCCGAAAATTATCAGGTTGAAATTATCTCTCCTTTTAGTGTAAATGGAACAGACATCTTAGCTATTAGAGAAATATCATGTGATGATGTGGTTCTTTTCTGAGAACTGGCTACTGTCTAAGTATCACATTAAACTTCAACTTATAAAGAAATAAATGTTTTGTTCATCATTTAAAAAGCCTGTATTCAAGCTTAGAAGTTTAGATACCCATTTGTGAAAATAGTTCTCTATATCCAAGCTAAATTTTTGGTTTTAGTTACCATGTTATTTTTACCAGTCACCTGAACTGCCTACCACGTTCATTTTTTTGCAGGCTCCTCTTTTTGCAGCTTAAATGACACATTTTTCCCCCTCCATCGTATCCTTGGAGCTTCTTCATTATTTTAGTTGTTCTTGGCTCTCATTCAAAAAAATCAAAATTGCCCCAAATTTCCTTATTTGGATCCCAGAAAAAAAAAAAAAAAAAGAAGAGAAAACACTGCTTCCTTTTTGGACCTCAATATTTTTCTTTGTGAACCAACCATTTACTGTCAGTTTCTAACATCTAACATCTAACAGCAGTTTCTATCCTGCTTCTCAATTTTCCCTTACAAAAGCTATAAATCGGTCATCATTATGGCTTCGCTGGTCAGACCAAAAGAGTTACTAAAAGAGTTCCACCTATTTGCTTATTGAAATTAATATATAACAAGCTTTATTGCAATCTACCATTTCATGAACCACTGGCTCCCCTGAATTGCAGGGAGGCAGTGAGGATAGCAGGGATGACCAGCTCTGAGAGAAGGGTACTTATGTCATGTTGATCTGTAAATACTGGTTGCTAGCCCTGATGCTGTGGCTCCAGGAAGACTCCCTGGTACCCTGCTTTTCCTCCCTACTATTTCCTTTTACTTGGGTGGAGGGGGTGAGGGAGAAAACCAAAATACAACTCTTTCCCCTGTGCCATTCTGCATTCATCCAGGAGGTCAAAGACACCCCCCACCCCAGAATCCTTCCTGACCCTCTATAGATCCTCGGCAGACCTCAGCAACTTTAATCTAGGTCATGACCCAAAGGGAATCACTGATCTATGACGATTCTTAATTATCTTTCAGATTCACCACAGAATAGCATATTTTTAATTACTTTCCACAGATATGTTGTTTTATACTTGTTTAATTTATATTATTATTTCTGTCACCATTTCCAGTTCTTTAGGAGTACTCCCATTTCAACATATTTCTTAGTGTTGACAATTTAATTTAATGTTGGCATCCATCTGCAAACTCCATTAATACAGATGCCTTTCTCCAATCTTTAGGAAGCTAAAGGAAAATATACTTGTAATCCCTTTAAATACCTTTATATAACAAAATACATTGTCAGTGTGTTCTTTGTATTTTGGCCTCTTTTTCTTCCATATAATTTTTTTGATGCTTAACTAATTCAGCAAGTGTTATTTGGGAACGAAAATTAATGCTTTGTTGAAATATGAATGTATTACCTTATGTTTTATTTCATTTAGCAGTCTTCCAAGCAATGCTATGTTTTTTTCTAAAACTAATTTGCTCTTATGTTATTATGCTGTTTTCCAAGTCTTTAGGCCTTAAGTTTTTTTTTTTTTCTGTTCATATTTGTTTGGTTACTTTAATTGTAGAATTATATCTGCAGTAACTCTACTCATTTTTTAAATACCACGAAATCCCTCACAATATTGGGTATAGGCTTCCGGAGTAACTCCAAAATACCTACAACCTAAAGAGGAACATCCAGGTTTTTATTTTTTATTTATTATTTTTTCCTATATACAGTTCTTATAGGCCTGGATGTGGGAATGGGTGGGTGGGTCTTGATATGTTTTTGGTATATCTGAATCCTTGTTATGAGATGCATTATACATGAGGTTTGCTGTACAGCATTATTTTTTAAAATCCAACTACATACAGTAATTTTCCCTAGTGTAATCTTATAAGCACTCCATTATGATGATTAAATCATCCCTCCACAACTTTCCCAAGCATTGAAATTTATATAATGAATATGTAAAGTCATGTTAGCTAAATCACTTATATTTTGCATATGTCCAAAAATATTCCTTGATGTTATCAGTCCATAGTCAAGTTTATTAAATACTTATGGTACAGTGAGCAAGCTTTGTAACACACAAGAGAACAGATTTCTCTTTAATTTCAAAGGAAAACCTTCACATCTGTCTAATAAATTAATAATAATTTATTTAATTAATAATAATTTAAATAAATTAATCTTCCTCCATATCTTGAAACTCCCCATTCCCTCTGAAATATGCACAGAGGTACTAGCATTTTTTTAACAGCGTGCTATATTTTAGAGACAGTTTCTGTTTCTGCATATGGTTTGTTGATTTGTAGATACATTTCAAAGATTGCACCTTTAACTGACATGTGAATTTCCTGTTAGGAATCCCAAAATTTTATAGGTATGTCACTTGTGAAGAAATATCTTACTACATAGGCTGAATTTGAGTAGCTCATGGAAACAGAATAAACATGGTTATATTTTTCACATTATCAAAGTATTTCCATCCTATTTGGAACTATGGATATAGTCAGTCTTCTCTGGTTGGGAGTTTTTACTTCCTGAGCTATAAGTTTTTAGCACAAAAGGCTGAGAATCATCAAACAGTTGTTCACTTCTGGATCTTGCAATCTATATTTAACTAAATCACTAAAGAGAAAATGATGCTGAGCTTGTGTAAGTATACAATTTAAACATGTTTCTTTTATAACAACAAATCAGATAAAATGGCAAAATATATATGCATCGTTAAGATGACATAAACGTTGTGCATATGCCAGAGAAGAAAGTTAAAATAAAGCTTTTTCTGGGATTTATTGTATGATGACATCTGAATGCATTTCTTCATGGCAATGAAAACTACTCTATTCAATAAACTTTTTCTAAATATTTAGAGACTGTTTAAGGTATTTTGTTTTTCTTTCTTTTACTTTTTTTGTGGAGGAGGGGGGCTCTCCAAAGAATATTAAATGGCAGTTAGAAACGTTTAGAGTTAAATAATCATTGAATTGAAAGGAATCTAAAAACTTGACCAGTTGCCCAAGCAATGTAGAAATCCCTTTGTTCTATTCAGTCTCTATGTGAACACTCCCAGAGACAGGAAAATGATTGCTTCATAAGATAGGCAGATTCATTTTTGGTATTTCTAATTGAAAGAAACCTCTTCCCTGGTTTCCTGCAACATCCACCAATTGTTCCTGCCTACAGACTCTGAATCTTCTAGACACAATCTATTTATTGCCATGTACTTCTAATATCATTGAAAACAACTCTCTCAGTCTTTTGATTTTAAGTCCCTCAACGGTTTGCCACTGGGATTGAAGTGCCCTTCATCAGTTTTGCCACTCCTGTTCGCACAGGCTTCCGTTTGACAATATCCTCCGAATGTCGGTGCCCCCAAATTGGAAACAAGCGTCAAATGAGCTCTAATGAGTTGTAGGTGCAATGGTAATACTATTTTCCTTCACCTGAAGTTAACAGACAGCACGATGTTGTCACCATTTTAGCATAGTTGTCATACAACATGGAGCATGCTGGCAATTAAAAACCGCAAGTCTTTTTTACATGGCTCTTGATGTATACACTTTCATGTATCCTGAACTAGTAAATAAAGTTATCACCTAAAATCCCATCCTACCTTGTGTTAATGTTATCATTTTTGACAACCATTAGTGATTCATAATGAAATACAGAAATCAGGTTAGTTTGGCAACAGATTTACGCTCTGCTCTCCCCCCCCCCCCTTATCTGTGGTGTCGCTTTCCACAGTTTCAGTTACCCCCAAGCTCTGGAAGCAGATGGTCCTCCCCCTGACTTATTGTCAGAAGCTCAGTAATAGCCTAACTCTATGTCACAATGCCTACGTCCTCCACCTCACTGCATCTTATCACACAGAGAGTTTACTATCGCAAATCGTTACAAGAAGGGTAAGTAGAGATCAGTAAGATATTCTGAAAGCGAGAAAGAGAGAGAGAGAGAGAAAGACCATATTCACATAACTTTTATTACAGTATGTTGTTAGAGTTGTTCTATTTTATTATTAGTTATTGTTGTTAACCTCCTATTGTGCCTAATGTATAAATTAAACTTTATCAGAAGTATGTATCTACAGGGAAAAAAACATGGTACATATAGGGTTTGGTATCTAGGGTTTCAGGCATCCACTGGGGGTCCTGGAATGTATCCCCCAGATAAAGGAGGAACTGCTGTATTCATTTTTAGGCTACCGATGACGACTTCTAGTAATTACTGCATTTTCCCCCTACTTGCTTATAAACCATCTATCTGATAACATAATCTTGAATTTGACTGGGGGCTGACAACAAGTTGGCTATCATGTAGTTGATGCAATTTGCTTTCACCCCTTTTAGAGAATTGGGATATTTTCACATCTCTAGCCTGGCACCTGTCCTGTTGTCCATTATTTCTTAAAGATTACTGACACTGGTTTCATCATTGCATCTGCAAATTCTTTCAGCACCATGGGATGTTATTCCTAAGAAGACTTGAACTCATTTGAAGTGCTAGGTATTTTTCTACTATCTCTTCATCTATTCCGGAATTCAATTCCCTCTTAACGATGTTTGTTCTAACCTTTCCAGTTTGAAGATCATGCTCCTTGATAGAAAAGTTGGGGGAAAAAAATGAAGTTGAGTGGTTTTGCTTATTCTTTGTTGCCTCTTAACATTACAACATCTGTCCTAAGCAGTGAATATAACCCTTTCTTGTTCACGTTCTGAAGCCAAATAGTAACATGAACAAGAACAACACAAACCTATTTTTATTTCTAGCATTCTGATCATTAATAATTAAAAGCCTTAATAATATTAATTAGTGTAGAGGGATTTCTTCCTATGCTAAGGTGATCGGCAGCTCCCTGAAGTAGAAAACCATTGAAAGAGGGGGACAAATTCATGATGAAATCTAAATTGTATACTGTTCCTTCCAACTGATGTGAGGATCTCTAAAAATGGTTTCCTTTTATTTTACTTCTAAAGCTAAAGAAATCAGAAGACTTTATTTTCAAACAGAAGAATAAAACTTGATTCAAAATCAAGTTAAGTTTTCCAACTTTATTAGCAAATATGCTCCTTTTTGTGGTTTATACTTTACATGTTTTGAAAGTTCCCTCTTCAGAAAATCTTGCAAGGCAGGAAAAATCATATTTCTAAACTTTTTGCAGGTTTTATAATGGCTTAGTGGAAGTTCTATGAAGACAATATGGATACACAGCCCTGTAAAACATGTGGCCTTCAAATTTAATGATCTGGGGGTAGAGAAGAATGAGGGTCTTGAGGTCCTTAAAATGCTTTGTAAACTAATAACAGAGCATTTTGGGTTTTCCTTTTCCGTATTTAGGAGCCGATATGTATTGATTGCTTAACATATGGTTAAATAGATTTATTTACACAGGTTTGCCAATACTAAATACATGTCAATATGTACACATTTATGTAGTACATTCAGTCTCAGGAAACATTAATTAGCAGCTATGCATGCAAATAGGCACTTTCACTACATCACTTTTTTAACCATACATATAAAAACATTTTGAGTTACACTATAAAAGTGCTAATGTTTCAGAGAAATGTGACTTTATTTTTGTATATAAACATCTGCCAAAACAGTGTATTTTCAGACAAAGTAGTTGAAAAACTTATTTAACGATAAATTAAAAATACACACAACATGTTAGTGTAACAGAAACAAGAGTAATATTATCAATACTAATTTCTCAGGTTAAAGAATTTCTGTTAACATCTTTCAAGGGAAAAATCTATACAGATTAAATGACATTTACTCAACAATGATTACTCTAAAAATGGAAAATGTTTAGAAATAGAAAAGTGGAATCACGTTTCAAAACTAGAAAAAATACTTTTTAAAAGTACTTTTAAAAAGTATCATAGTGTGACAAAATTAAATAAATAGTAACATAGCCAGTAGGGATAGTTAGGAGATGGTATTTCTAAACATATAATGAAACACCATCTATAAAATAAAGGGAGGCTGATAAATTATGGAAAGGCTTATATACATAGTGATGAATATCTTCCTGGGATGTATGTAAGTGGTTATCACCAGACACCAGGAAATACAACTAAACATTCACCAACAGCCCATGGGATTTAAACCCGTTGCTTGCAAAGACATTCTTCTGGATCAGCCTCCGTCCAAGGAGGCTGTCAGCGTGACTTATGTTACCCTTGCTCTTTCACCGCCCTTGTGATCCTACCTCTGTGTGGTTTTATTTACTTCTCTTTTTCCTTCTCTGCTTGCCTGCATACTTTCTCCCTACTTGGTCAGGTTGCTGATGCTACGCTGGATGACTTTCATCTATTTTGTTTATCTCAGACAACCGTAGTTGTTAAGAAGAAATGATTCTAGTATTAATCCACCTTTCGCAAACCGCTGCCTTTTGGTAACATTCAGTGGAATGGGGCTAACTTTAGCATAGACTAGTTTAATTCATTCTGTACAATGGTTACAAACCGTAGGCTAAATCCCAGCTAGCCATCTCGCATTTAATGCTACTGGGTACGGGAAAATAAAAGAGCAGATGGACTAGATATCCTGTGAGGGTAAAGCCTGTATCAACTTTGTTCACCACTTTGCAGTGCTTAGCACATGGAAGGGGTACATAAATGTTGAGTGTTCAGTGAGGCTACTGATCAGAAAAAAATCTATTACTACATGGACTATTAATAGCAGCCTAGTCCCACTAACCTAATAAAAATGTATATAAGCTATACGGGCAATTTAATTATTCCTACTCTGACTTATATACACAGTTCTCTATCTCCTTTATTCTGTCAGTGACCATAAAATTACAAGAGTCTTCGAGCAGAAAAGGACCCTGGATGCCATTTTATAGATGAGAAGACTGAGGTCTACAATAATTCAGATCTACAACATAAAATTAAAATTATAGGGGCACATGAGTGGCCCGGTCGGTTAAGTGTCCGACTTTGGCTCAAGGTCAGAATCTCATGGCTCATAAGTTCAATGCCCCGTGTCGGGCTCTGTGCTGACAGCTCAGCCTGGAGCTTGCTTCAGATTCTGTCTCCCTCTCTCTCTCTCTGTCTCTCTCTCTCTCTCTCTCTCTCTCTCCTCTTGAAAAGAAATAAACATTAAAAAAATTATAAAATTTTAAACACTCAGGTAAATGTAGATATTTGAGTGTTCTTACTATATGCTAAGCTATAGCAGTTAACGAAACCAAAAAACTCCCTTCCCTCATGGAATTAACATTCTGTCCTTCCTACCAAAGAACTTTTTCTATAACGCTACATATATGTGCTACATATATGTGAGATAAATGACAGTTGTTTAGCTAATTAGTTATGAAGCTGATTTCCATCCAGATCTCTAAAATATTAATATTTGTAATTATTCTGAAGTAGTATGTGGCTTTCCTGATAATCATCCAAACTATAATTTTCCAAATAATTTCCAGATGAGATAAGTTACTTTTTAATTCTACTTACTTTTTGGTATTAGTCACAAGATAAGATTATATAGGGGTGGGAAGCATGGGACTTTTGAGTCTACCATATCACAGGGCATTTCTCTACTCTCTCTGTCTCTGTCTCCATCTCTCTCTCTCACACACACACGCCCCCTACATATATGTGTGTGTGTTTGTATACATACATATAACTCAGTGACTCCACAGGCATTGTCAGTCCCATTTTATAGATGAGCAAAATGAGATTGAGAGAAAATGTCATAGCTCCTAATAGACATAAATAGATTTTCACCACAGCGCTGCCTGACGCTAAATCCCATCCCAGCCTCACACTACCTACAAACTAATCCTGCGCGGCCAGCTGATCTGCCAGGAAATTAACCTTCAGGAAATTAAAATCCCCGGGGGATTTTAGGGCTACCGTGCTACATTGCACCTGGATTCTTCAGGTGCTCATCTGAGGGAATCCCACCGAAACCTCATACAGTTTTCAATGCCAGACAGAAAATTAAATACCGGATAAAACCACCAGGATAGACTGCATTTTTGACTCAGGCTCAATAATGATTTCTATTTCACTTATAAAAGTAATATGAGCTAGCTAGCAGAACACTGTGAATTTGAGTCTTAAGAAATTAATATTCCAGCTCTCAAACTGGAACGATTGCCAAATCTAGTGGACATAAATCTTTCTGGAACCCTGCTGCATTGGAATTTGTTGAACACACTCTCCTGAAACTCCCTTCTCTTAGCTCCTGGATGTCCTCTGGTATCTTTGACTGCTCTGTCTTAGTCTCTTTCTCTTAACCAGGGTTGCTCTCAGGGCTTCTGCATCCCTTTACTCTTCTAAGTCAACCTATTCTCCCCATGTGATATGTTCTCCTATCATGATTTAAATAACCAAAAATAAACTGGTGGCTCCCATATCTTCATTTCCGCCCCAACCTTTCCTCAGATGCACTACTGTGTAAATCCAAACTCCCGATGGACATTTCCCTCTGAATTTTCCAGTTCTTTCACAGTTTGCTTTGCTAAAAATTAAAAATATCATCTCCCATATCTTCTTCTTGTCACCTGTTCCTCACTCTGCATTTGCTTTGTAATGTGTTTCAACATAAGTGTCTCCAGTCCTTGACTTCAAATGAGATCATTCACATTAATGCCTGTGGCTCACTGCTGTGTTAGTGACTGTAAGACCCCGGCAATGCGTTTTACCCCTTCAGGCCTAGGCTCAATACCTCTCAAAACCTAACCCGTTGCCTAGTCTCACTCAGCTTAGATCAGTGCTTCCCTAACTTCAACAGACACATGAATGACCACAGGATCTTGATAAAACAAATGCTGATTCAGCAGGGTTGGGTGGGGTCTGAGATTCGGCTCCCAGGTTCTGCCCATGCTGCTGTCTGAAGACTACACTGTGGAATCACCTTCTCACTGATCTTGTTACCTCCAAATTTGTCCTCTCAAAGTAGCCTCCCTTTACATTGGCTCTAGAATGAGCTGGAAAACTAATCAGGTCTACTGCTTAACGTCCTTCTCTCTCAGGCACTGGAGAAAATTCTTGCTTCGTCATATTGTTCACAAGGTCCTCTAAAGTCCTAGCACCAGTCAACCTCTCTGGACACATCCCACGGCATGTCACAGATTTTAATGCACAAATAATACAAACTTTCCATGTGTTTATTTCCCATTTCTGTATCATAAGCTCCTTACGGTGAACGGCGATCTCTTGGTCACTTTTGAGATCCACAATGTCTAGGACAGGGCTTGCATATAATAAATCTTCAGTAATTGTTTGCTGAGTTAAACTGAAAATATTTAAATTTTCCACTTTCCACCTTTAAAAGGGCATCAGCCTCTTGAAGGCAAAATATAAGTATGCCATCATGGTTTTAGTGGAAAACTACAGCATAAGCTTGAAGCATTGGACCACTTTCAGAAACAGTGGCAGAGGATGATTCAAGAAATTAATCAGAAACCAGCTGCTTTTAAGTCTTGTCTTTCTTTGTGGCACATTTTCCTCATGGACATTAGATAAATATCTGAATTGTTTATCATCTGAAAATATGAAATAGTATATCACCCTCCCTGCCAAAGTGATACTGCTTTGATGAACTAACTCATAATCACACATGCCAAATATTATGAAAAGGGAAGAAGACATAGGAACACATGGAAAATACACTAGTTAAAGCAACGGAGCTCATTCAATGGGATTGAGATATATATTTGAAAAAAGGCTGAAAAACACAACTTACAGCAATTGCTAGAATACAAATTAATTTTGTGAATGTATGAGTTTATTAATGGCATTAATTTTCAACTATGTCATCTCAATTTTAATTTGTGGGAGTCTTATTTGAAATACATAATACATTCAGCCAAAACCTCTGATGTCAGCTACAATCACAGATGAGGTAAAAAAACAACAAAGTTTGGGTTTCCTCCTGGCTGTGTTTAGATGACTTACTAAAATGTGCAGGTACCGAGACCTTCCTATTGGTAGATCTCCGGCTGCACAGTTCACTCCCTGCTTCGGCAACATACTAGGGAAAATTCATGATTGATGACCTGTGGAAAGATTAGAAGAAGGAAAAAAATATGCTACACTTGCTTCTCTACAGGCAGACTGAATTTCCCTTTTCAAAAAATAACTATTTTCTTCCCAGAGCTGTTTGCATGTAGGCAAATTCAGCTGGTTTAAAAAGCTTCTCTCTTTGAGAAAACATAAAGGTAAATAGCTTAGTTTATGGAAAAATGACCTTTATTAAGTAGCTGTGATGGCCAAGTTTCCCTCTAAGTTAACACTTTTCTGGGCTTTCTCAGTTGTTGTAACAAATGGGTGATATTCTTAGCAGAATGATTAAATGTGTCACAAACATAAACCAAACCAGTTTCTACTGAATAGTAGTTTACATTAATTTCTGACTTACATACACTTTTGTTTTGAGATTTAAAAAAAATACATTATATAATTTGCTCCTACAATTTAAGGATTTAGTGCCTCTAATTTTCCAGGTGAAACAGTCTTTAATTCTCCACATCTGCATTCTTTTGAATGGGTGAGGACTGCCCCTCCCCGCAAAGGATCTTCTCTATCTTCAGGAAACAGCTTTTTTTGTCCTCTTCTTCTGTAGATGTGGCATATTTTCTTTCAGTCTTACTGCATTGTAGGAGTCAAATAAGCATGATTGACCCACTCTAAACTTCCACAAAGGAAAAACATGTTCCTAATGACAGCCACTTTAAAATTACTTGTTCAGGTGGAGTTTCGATTCTCATACGTGTCAGGATTATGATGCTGTCGAAGAACACGTATTTATATTTACTCTGAGCCTTTTGAAAATTGAAAAACAATGCTCCTTTCTATCCAAAGGATATTCAAGTAAAGTTATACATTGAAAGGTCCTGGCAAAGCTGGACTTATTGGAAAACATTCTAAGTGCCTGAGGGAGGTTAGGGTGTTTGTATGCACTCGTGCCACTGGCAACTAACTTCTAGAATGATCCTCTTCCCTGACATGTGCACTAAGGAACGTTCCCCCACCTCACTCTGGTGGAGGACAGTTTCATGAAAGCATATTTGCCTCTGCATGGCAACTTTTATCCAAGAATATTTATGAAGTGACATTATGAGACAAAATAGTGGATAAAAATGAAACGAGGAAGAAGGAAACAAAGGATTCTTAGAAAATTATTTGTACTGAGATTTCTATCAGGAGAGTTTTGTAACAAAAACAGAAAGAAACTATCCTCAGTCATGAAATTTTATATGTAAGTTGCCACTTTTAAGTTACCTAAGAAATATTAAAACAACATTTTAAAAAGTCGAATTGGGAAGGATTAAAAAGCTCTGTTTTATTTGGGGGGGGGTTTGTTTGGTTTTTTTTTTGGTTTGTTTTGTTTTTTGCAGAAGAATTAAATTAAGCCCAATTCAACTCAACATTATTTCCTCTGTGAAAGGACATAAAAAACAAAAGTGAATTCCTAGAAGTATGGCATAGTATCAAATGGCATGAAAGATAAAATAAGGTTTGAACGTTTTTCAGGTGCTGTCTTTCTCCTAAAGTTACACAACAGAATCAAAATTGAAATGCACACAGTTTAAAGAAAATATTCCTGACATGGGAGGATTTCCTTTTTAAAGAAACAACTTTTAGTTAGGAAGGAAAATGTATGGCAATTCTAAAACAGGCCCCAGAATATGCAGTTTTGTGTGTGTTTAAATTTTGGGGAGTATTACAGTTGTTGGGTTTTCATTTAAAATAGCATTTGCAAAAACAACAACAATAACAACAACAAGAACCCACAGCATTCACAATAAATTTCATTCTTTTACATGTAAGGAGAAGGTTATAATGCAAATAAATAAGTGCCATATTTAAAAATAATCCAATCCCGTCCATTCTAAATACAGATCACTCTTCTACCTTCTCAAAAGGCAGTTATTTTCACCCACCCATCCCCCTTCTCTACTCTCCACCAGCATTTCCTTTTTTTACTGGGCACTAGAAAGAACAAGGAAAATGAGTTATTAAGATATTTTCTCCATTGGTTCAAATAGGAACATTCAATGTGTTGACCAATGTTAGGTGAAATCCTCCCACAAAGGGCCACCTTCCCATTAAGACACTGTTGCTCAGTTGCTGGTTTAGGACATTTTCCAGGAAGAGCCAGAGAGACAAATGGAATGATGCACATAAAGCACTTAGCATCAGGCATTGCTTGCAACAGGTACCTAGAAAATTTCAGCGATGATGAAAGTGGTCATGAGGATGATATGATTGCTAATAATAAAATACGTACATACATGGAGCAGGGCGGAACTACATTAGTGTATCCTAATTGCAAGTAGTATTTACTTCAATTTTAATGCATAGAAAACACAAGAAACTTATTCTTCAAGATCTACTGTCACAGACTTATGGGAAGATGTAACAGGTATATTTAGCAATGAATATTTTCAGTGTAATTAAGCAAGTAGTACTTTTAAATTAAATTTATAGAAAGTTGTTCTTCGTTTTTCAAGTTAATGTTTCAGTTTTTACTCTTGAATTTTGAGGAAAAGAGAAACAACATAAATCCACTAGTAGTGCATCAGAAATGCTTTGACAGTGTATTGGAGCAAAAGCTTTCAAATTGTATGAAGTGGTCAGGGAGAGGTATGATGTACACTTTGGTAGGGGAACGTTAGTGTTTTGTTACTAGAACATTAGTCTCTGAAATGTGGGTGTGACATATTAACTAGTTACACAAATTAGATTTTAAAACCCTCACACATAGTCTGGCAGGTTAAAAATACTTTTACCATCCTCAGGAAATCACAACAGTAAAGGCATTTGTGTGCTGGAGGAGCTACTGTTTTTAGTGACATTTTCTTTAGATGTTGGAATCAAGTTTTGTAAATCTTTCCTAAGAGCCTTCGTCATGAGGAAAAAAAATAATTGTCAAGCTGTAAAAATGACTGTTTGGGAAATGCTCAAATATAAAACCTAGCAGAGCACACGTGTCCCAATAACTTTTTAAAATTTGTGATCCATGAGTCCCAGAAGTGAACACTATTTCTGCTTCTTAGGGTGATTCTTAAATAGAGAAATGAGACTGCCCTGATCCTGTGATTTGCCGAATGTTTGTTGTATCCATTTCATTGACCTAAAATGTAACAAGAAAATAATATCCTCCTGAGCTGGGTGAAGGAAAAGTAACATAGCAGTAACCTGGTTCATAGAAAACGCTGTGTCAATCTGCCTATATTTCAATTATGGCAAAATCAGGTTAAAATAATTCTTCAGTCAAGAATTTTCGATTTCATTTTGCTCTTGCAATTATTTTTTAAAATTCTGGAGAACAGTGTGGATAAACAAGGCTAAATAGACCCTATTTCTATTCTTTAGGGGAATGAGAAATAATTTGGCAGTCCTAAGTATCAATCAACATTTATATGTCAGATTAAAAAATACAACACTTATTAAAAATATATATAAATACATCAATACATTTATAAATAAATAATTGTTTTTCATCTTTAATAAAATCCACACACCTGGTCTCAAATTACTAAATCAAAGTAGTCAGTATATTTGGGATAAAGTTACTAAGCCAATCCAGAGAACTGCCTCTTCAGAAACCAAGGTGTCATGGTACTCTAACAAAACAATATTCTAGAAAAATGTAGCGGTGGCATTAATCTTTGATGAGTTTTTAGATCCAGTTAGGATACCTGCCGAAAAGACTACTCACAGAATAATTTCCTTTACTCTCCCAAAAGTGCCCATCTCTTTAAAACGTTTGCACTGCAGTGTGACTGCTTTTTAAATGTTGTCAGCTACTTAGAATGATGGGGCACTCTTTGTTTGTCAGTTCATTAATTTATTTAAGATGTGTGTACGGTCAGATTCATGAAGGTAATAAATCTCTTTTGTAGAGACAGATAATTACTTTAACATGGCACGACACAGTAACACAGAACTTAATACAAAGCAAGCTTAGCATATGCATGATAGGAAACAATAGAAGGTAAGTATTAATAGAAAATAAAAAACAGTTCTCAATTACATAATCATTGAAAAGAACACATTTAGAAGTTGAACATTTGATATTTTCTCTGTCTAACAAGCTTGCCTTATTGCTAGATACTTTCCCACATTAAAATTCCACTAATGCCACCGTATGCAGATCTCTAGGGAGCCCTTTCTCCCTTGAAAATATTTTGGGGTTTCACAAAAATCGTTTGCCTGTCTCACTGGATTGAACCTCAAAGACTCCTTTGACGCAAGTGTTATTTTGACCACGTGAACGTGGTTTCCATTTTTTAACTAGATTAAAACATGCATGAACAAACTGCTCATTGAACTTTAATGTCGCTTTGTTGCTTTGATGGTTTACAGATTTCTGTTTCATAGACGGATTTCCCCCATACATTCTAAAAGTGAAATGATACATTGTAATTTGAATGATAATTTTGTTTTGATGATTTAATTGATAGCAGACAGAAGGATAGGATCCCTGCTTTTCCATTTATGCTTTTTCCCTGGCTGAACAGATGAGACAATTAGGACTTTCATAAACATCTGTAAATAATTAAGGGATGTTACAGTAAACTGTATTTCCTTTACCTTCACCCGCACTTTTCTTGAGGAACTACATGGTAATCCTGGCTTACAAAAAGAGCACCTTCTTCTTGTCACTCAGAAATCCTTGACTTTTTTTTTTTTTTTGTCAGTTTAGGTGACGATTAAAGGCAATCTGCCCACATTAATTTTCATGACGCCAGGAAAAGTCCTCACACACCCTTTATTATTATCATTGCGACAGTATTTGCATCCACTAACTTCACCTTTAGCACAGCATTCTAATACTGTTTTTTTTTTTTTAAACTGGGGTTTTCAAAACTGTTCCTGTGTTTTTACAAATCTATTTTCAAAAACATCAGGCAAAATGCTGGAAGGAAAAATAAATCAGAGTATTGTTTCTAATCTTCTTGCTTGATTCTCTAGCAATACCATATTTTAGAAGAGCTGTTTATCTTTGCATGGACATGTAAAAAAAAGGAGAGTGCCAGCTGTTCAAACCTGCTTCACCTCTGTTGCATCCAAGAAGCTATTCATTTCCGTTTATCAGCTATTAAAAAGATTAGATTACATCCCAAATGGACTCTGACTTTCAGTGAAGAGCGTCCTCAACAGATGAAAAAAAAATTAATTCAGCTACCAGAATGCCTCTGTTGGCTTCACTCCTAACAGGACCTTACAGCCTAGTAGAAAGAAAAATTCTATCAGCAAACTGAAAAACAAATCAAAACACTTTCATTGAGTGCTGTTTGGTTATCCTAACACATACAAGGTCAAAGTTGGAGGAGCTACTATATATTTATTTTGACCTTGACCTGCTCCCTTAAGTTTTCAATGTTGTTTTCTATTTATAGAAAGTTGAAGCCTGGGGAAGTCTTATGGCATTCTCTAGATAAACTGTTTCTCTCTAAGCCCACCTTCTAAAATTCCTCCCTCCACTCCCATCCCCTCAATGCAAGCAAAGTTTGTATTGTTGGTAGCTGGTTAGACTTTTCCACTGAAAGGTTCAGGAATACTGGAGGGACTTTTTTTTTTAATTACTAAGAAACTGTTGGAATGAAATATTAAATGTTTTAGTCTGCCGAGAAGTATAGTTTTGAATTTGTACACTTTGTTTGAAGTACAGTTTCCAGACAGAAGGGTGTACATAAGTAATCAGCTGGAAGAAGTTTTACAAACTGGAGAAACTCATGTATCCAGTCTTCTGGTCGAGAAACATTACCACACCAACCACAGAGAAGTACCTCTCTGTTCTCCCTTTTCCCCACCAATGGCGGCAATTGGCCTAAGCTTTACTGAACCTTTTCAAAGAACTTAGTGAATTATTATAAAGGGAATGCCTACATTATATCCACCACCTAGGTCAAGATACTGAACTTTGCCAGCTACCCAAAAGCCCTTCCACGGGCCCCCATGCTAACAGCGGCCATTCCTTCTTCAACTTCCATCCTCGTTTTTATATAATCATTTCCTTGCTTTTATTTTTATACTTTTATCAACCAAGCACGAATACCAACACATTATACTTGAAATTATGTTTAATCTTGGTAGGTCGGATAGCTCTCAGGGCATTTTCAAACAGTTGTACAGAGTATAAGTGATAATACAGTCAACATATTGATTTATATTTACTTGCTATTGCCGCACCTCAACCTTTACATGGCGAGCACAAAACTTTGGTATTATGAAGCTTGCAGGAGAAACAAGTTAGAGTGGATTAGTCAGTGGTCTAAGAAAGAAACAAATCAGTAACTAGTGCTTTAACTCTCCTTCTGGAGAGGCCCAGGAATGCACGAGCTGGGAGCAAAAATTAACTACCTTCATTTAACTGTGTTCTCCCCACTCTGGGGTAAATGTGTGATTCCTGACAGATTTGCATTTTGCCTGTTTGCACCTTACCTAGAGTATGAATGAACAGAGGACTCCAGTCTCCAGCCCTGACAGTCCCCTTTTCCTTGTAAAGTGCATTTATTCATCACCTCGTTAAAATGAAGAAAATGAACAAAATATAAACAAATTAGATGAGAGGACAGTAGGGGTGGTCTACTATTAAATTCTAACCTAGAAGAAAAGATTGCCCCAGGAGCAGATAGATGATAAGACTTCATGGCCAATGCAAGTCTTTCTTTTCCTTATTATTAGCATTCCGTTCAAATATGGGTCCAAGACACAGCAATGGGGTGTTTAAGTGGAAATTGGAGAACAAAAAAAATTCACACACACACACACACACACACACACACACACACGCCCAGAGAAAAAACAATCCTCCCCATCAAGAGTGCTTGTTGCATACAGTATTTCTTTTGGCAAAGTTTAGACATGTCTTTCTAGTTAACAAATGTATTCTGCTGTCAGCTCCTTTTAAGAATTATACTCCATGCCTCATGCCAAATAACCTCTTTAAATATTAATAAATAACTCAAGGTATCTTAGAGAGTCTGTGCTTGAGGAATTATGCTAATACTTTGAACAGAAATGACAGAGGGAATCCCCCCTTAGATATCTGCTCCCAGGAGGAAATTTCCCCAAATTCAGCCTCCAAGCTGGTGCACTCCCATAAAAGAGGGGAATAAAAAGGAAGTAGTTTATTTTATTTCTATGAGCTCTATGGTGCACAGACCTACTGTGAACTCCTCCTAAACTGTGTGGTTTCATTGTCAAGATTCTTCATTGTTAATCCAAACCAGGCCATCGTGATCCCGCCATGTAACCGACATTACAATATTTGCTGCTTAGATAAACAAGAATAAAGAGTCCTAAGTCAATGACTAGAATAACTCACTGAATCTTCTTCTGTTATCTGTGCCCATGTGGTGGGAACTTGAAGGGATCCTTTGATTAATCCCATTGCCATAGAGTGTGCCTTGTGTTTGATGTGCCACCATTACAAATTGTGTATACGTGTGTTTTCTTGGCTTTATCCCAGTTGGCTGATTTTATTTTTTGTCAGTCTTTCAAAGGACTTCGATAATCATACACCAAGGTGAAAATGATTTTTCTCTCAGTTATCTTAAAATAGTACAAATTATCCCTTCTGGAAATCACCCTTCTCACATGGACTTTAACAACTTTAGAGTTAAGATATTCATCAATTCACCTTTGTGACATCAGCAAAGGCTGAGATAATTTACAGAGGAGTGTCAGGTTAGAGGAGGCTGGTCTTAGGAGGTGACCTGTGTCCCAGCCTTCCTCACAGGGGGAACTTAAGACGATATGGACTCCAGCTCTTGGCTTCTTCCAACATAATCTCAAACAAGAGCCTTCCAGCTATACCCACCCTGATCGTCTCAAAGAGAATTAAATATCTAAATTCATTACTATTTAGTTGCGTTATTCTTTCATTATAAAATTAGTATGTTGTTAAAACAGAGCAGATCCCATATTTAAGGGTTTCCAATCTTGTTTTGTTCAGAACTGAGGGTGGAGGCCATGGACAATAACACAGAACACAATTAGAAAATTACTATTCTATAATGCAAAAGGTATATATAATTAGTTAATATTTGAATAATGTGTGTCTGTGTATATATGCCCACATATGCTGTGTATACATCTACACATATGCAGAAATAATGACACACACAGTCGTTATTTGAACTAATTATGTTCTATGAAGTTGCTGTTAACACTGAATTAGAGAATATTGAAGCATTGTTCCTAGGGGAAATACAGGGTTAGATTCCTGTGAACCTCTGGTCACAATAGTTTCATCAACTGATCAATACATAAGCTTGAGTAATGTATGTTTCTATTTAAAGATATGTTATTTAATAAGTGAAAAGGGAGAACACTGCCTTGCTTATAACTCACCTGAGAACATGTGTCTCCAGTAACTCAAATTTTTTGTTACTTTCTGCATGTTAGTAAATGACTATAAATTGCTGTGAGTATTGATTTTGGGTTTGCAGATAATTGTTACCAAATAGGCCAATTTGAAAATATGGAATCCACAAATAATGAGGAACAACTTTATTGTAGAGTGATTATATATCACAATCATATATATATATGCATATATATATCTCACATTCATATCGAAGCACTACAATTGGCTGAATTATCCCATTTTTGTTAAGCATTTAGGTGTTTATAAAATTTAGTATTATAAATAAAGCTTCAATGAATGCATTTATGCATAAGTGTATGTTTACATTCACATTATTTCCTGTAATGAAATTTCTCAGAGTGTCATAGGTATGAGATCAAATGGTAGGATGATTTCACAGCATTTGTAATCAGCTGTTTAAAGCCTTGGCTAAATTTACACTCCCACTAGTAATGGGTAAGTTTCATTTTTCCAAAAGGATGAGGATCTCTTCATGATCCAGCACTTGATTATCTCTCTGGAACTTAACCCTCTCATCACCAGTAGGATGACCCTACTAGGCAGCTGTACCACACTACTCTCATATACTCTTGGCCTCCATGTTTGTCTCCTGTGCCTTCACTACTATTACTCTGGCTAGTACTCATCTTTCTCATTTCATATTGGAACTGCTCCTCTAGCATGCCTTCCCTGATGTTTCCCAAATCTGAATCAGGGACTTCTCACATTTGTTCCTATAGATCCTCTCCTTCCCTCCTACATAGCCCTTACCCTCAGTGCCACGAACTACCCTGTTTACTTGTCTGTCTCCTCATCTAATTTTTAAGCTCTTTGAAGACAAAGATTCTGTGTTATTTATCTTGTATCTAAACCCCTAACACTGCACTTCACATAATAAAGATTTGTGGAAGGACTGAATCAATTAATAATATATGAATGAATCGCATAGTTTCTCACCAAATACCTACTGTCGACATGAGTGAACATGGTGGACTGACACCACACGATCAGTGCTGAGGATCAAGGGTAATGTTTGGGTTATACCTGCTCACTTTCTTTCTTCCTGCTATTCAGATTCGGGCAGAGTTCAAGATCACAGACTTGGGGCTCAACACAGGTTGCAATTCTAGTACAGCCACTTATCAACTCCATAGCTTTGAATAAGTCATTTTGCTTTCCTGAGCTTCAGTTTCTTCATCTTTAAAATTGGAATTATAACACCTACCTCTAAGTACCGTTGTGATGATTAAAGGAAAGAATATACATAAAATGTTTTACATCCACATAAAGTCTCAGTGTGTACCTGGGCATTAAAAATCACCTGAATTCATTCTGAACTCTGCTGTCAGACTAAATTTTCAAAACCTGTTCCCGGATATCTCATCCTATGTTCAAAATGCCTTTCTGGGGGTACCTGGGTGGCTCAGTCAGTTAAGTGTTTGACTCCTGATTTCGACTCAGGTCATGATTTCACAGTTGGTTCATTAGTTCATGGCCCATACTGGGCTCCACGCATTGACAGTGCAGAGCCTGCTTGGGATTCTCTCTTTCTCTCTCCCTCATCTCTCTGCTTCTCCCCAACTTGTGTGCCCTCTCTCTCTCTTAAAATAAATAAACAAACTTTAAAAAATGCCTTTTCATATTCAACTGGTCATGTTGTGTCCCCTTGAAGACGTCCTTATTCCTAAGACACTTGAGCCCATCCTCTCTTCTTGTATCTCCCACCAAACTCAATGGGGTGCTTTATGTTCATCTCCCCCTGGTCTTAGTCCCCACTGACAGCTCATTTGTGGTCTCTTCATCATCATATTCTCAGGTCCTTGTACAATGTATAGCTAATAATATGATCACAATGAATTTCTAATGAGTAAATAAATGGATTCTTCCTTCATTCTCTTTACCACAATCCTTTGAGGCCCATGTCAAGTGCCACTATGATAACCCTATCAAAGAGTCAACCCAAACTACTCACATCAATATTGCACACCCTCTTTTCCTTCCTATAAAACTTTTGGACTTTGACACAGTGGATTCCTCCCTCCTTTGAAGCCCATAACATTTTATTTATACCCTCATATGCACCTGGATTTTTTTTTACCTTGAATTATATTTATTTATCTGTATCATTTACCTTTCAGAATGTGTGTTTTTCTAAGGATGAAATCTTATGTTCTAGTAGGTTCTGTCTCTGCCAAGTACAACATCTTACACATAGTCACTAATTGATATTTGTTGAACTGAATCTATTAAACTGGTTGTAAGTCCTTCTTTAATACCACAGAGTAATACCCACATAATATCCTGTAGTTAGATATTGTTAATCTCTTTTACAAATTAAGACACAGAGAAAGTAATAAGTTGTGTAACATGGGGCTTTTGAGATAAACTAAAGACGACTTGTCTCTGCAATTTCCACAGTCAAAGGGAATATATATATGGATACAGTTCAGGTGCAACTCAATTTCTCATACCCACATTTGTGTTAATATTTACATATTTCATATTTCCCTCCAACATTCCTGTTACTTTATAATCCAGACAATTGTGACCTTCTATCTACATTTCTAAACTTTAATTTTCAAAATTCTAAGTGGTCTGTTTTTCTATCGTCAGATAAAGACAGCCAAAACATAATACATGATCTTTATTAACAGTCTTCTTAAACCTACTAAAAATAATTTGAATAATCATAGTAATATATTTTCCTTGTATACTACTTTATAGTGTATGTATATACTATAATTTGATCGTTATAACCACGCAGTGAGGCATTTAAGGCAGTGCTATTATCCTTGCTTTGCAGATGAGGAAGCTGAGACAATTACATGAAAGGTTAATTGATACTCAAGGCAATTCACTTGGTAAGTGGCAGAGACATGAGTCAAGTCCAAGTTGTCTAACTTGAATTTCTTTCCTTTCCATCCAAGTGTTTCCTAGGAATGCTCAAGAGCAACAGTGAGAAAAGAAAGATAAGAAAGAGTGGAGGAAAAGACACAGGAGTATGACAAGAGTGAGAGGAATCCATTAGATTACTTTAGGAATATTGTAACAAGAATATTCTAAACTGTCTGTGGAAGGGAAAGCTTAGTTTTGAAAATGATATTCTACACACACCAATGAATACTGTAGAAATTTCATTCATATTTGTGGAAGAAAGCATGCATTCTCAAATCTGAAATATGAAACTAAAATCTATAAAATCAATATGCAGAATTGATTTGAGTGTCTTATTTAAGGACTCAAAAATACAATAGAACTCAGGTTTACATTAGTTATTTTTAAAGGTTACAAACATATGAACAAAATAATACAGGCTGCGTCTTGCCCAAAATTGTTCTTTATAATTAAATCTTCATATCTGGTATAGAATAGAATCCCCACCCCACCCCCCAGTGAGTATATCATCTTGCCATAAAATGAAAATAATATAGGTATTTTAGTTGATTATGTTTTTGTAAAAATAACTCAAGGACAATAGAAAATAAAGTGATGGGTGAAAAAAATCACCTCCAATCTCACTGCCCTATCACATGAATGTATAAACACATAGAAGAAAGAAAGAAATCCACCCCCCACCCCTGCCTTTTTTTAAGCAAAAATCAGATCCTCCCATACGTGCTGTTTTGCGCTGCTTCCCCAGTCCTCTGGCTCTCTCTAGCATCTTTCAGTGAATGAAGCTGAATGTCTGGCACCTGCATTCCTTCAGCTCTTTATATATTGAGTCAAAAACAGTGGAGCCCAAAGGAAACCACATGTGTTGAATCTCTGACACGTGAATTAAACCCAAAGTGGGTTGTTATGAATATGGCTACTTGCTGATGACAAAATAGCTGGGGATTAAATTTAAAAGCACTAAGAAAGCTGATATATATAAACTCTCATGACAGAAACTCTGAAATGTCAATAAAAAATTTCCCAGAGAAACAAAAAGGATACTCTTCCAGAACGTATTAGAAAAGAAACAAATTTTAATTCCTGGTTTTCTTCATGACAAAAGAAACTTAAATGCCACCTAACATGTCAACTCTCATGAAAATATGTGGAACTACAACTTGATTCAGCACACACATTAATAAATATAAAGGTTTGTCCAATTTGTTTGAAATCTGTATAGTTTATATGAATTCACTATGCTCAAGAAAACCAGGGTGTTTTTTTTCAGGTTTCTTTTAAAGCTTTAAGTATTTTCAGGTTACTGTAATAACTCTAGTGACATGCTGAAAAAGGTGAAGAGGAAGACTATGGACCAGGAGAACTTTTTTTTAATGTTTATTTCTTTTTGAGAGAGAGGGCATGAGCAGCGGAGGGGCAGAGAGTGGGAGACAGGGAATCTGAAGCGAGCTCTGCACTGACAGCAGTGACCTCCATATGGGGCTCAAAGTCACCAACCCTGAGATCATGACCTGAGCCAAAGTCTGGCGCTCAGTGGACTGAGCCACCCAGGTGCCCCCAGGAGAGCATCTTAATACCAGCAGGGTTATCAAAAGGCCTTTTGCCTACTACCCGCCAGGATAAGATAAAATCAAAGTAAGTCCAAGACAAAGTCTCACAAAGCATTTAAATTAAATTGGGAGTTTAAATTATAGTCTGGAAATCTTCATCAATTTATCATAAAATAAAGAGAAATTCTAGTTAATTAGTGAATATTCTAAATTAAATTGTTTTAATGAAATGTAATCATTGCTCTTAAGAATGAGGCATTTTCTAGTATGATATTAAAAAGTATTAAGGGAAAATTACAACAATATCTTATTCACACAGCAAAGGTATTCATAAAACAAATAACAATAAAAGCAAATAAACAAACAAAATATGCTTAACTACCAGAAATTTTGCTAAAACAAATATGAACACAAATGAAAATGAATGTTAAATTAATAGGAGAGACCCTTATTTAATGAAAATTCCTAAAATAATACTTTACTAAAATGAACTTTGATTTCTTTCTTTTGAAAGGTTAAGTTTGAACTGCAAACATTACATTAAATTAAGAGGTATACATATAAGATGTGTAAATATTTGAGAATAACTTTAAAATAATTAATTATGATTGAAGTAATAACTGAATTATGGTGTGTCCAAATTATCTGCAATTTTCAATTACTAAATGTCTCTGACATTTGTCCCAGCTATTGCTGAACATTTTAACAGATGGGGTATTTTGTCACCCTGAAGAGGAAAGAACAATATCTTCCTTTGCCTAAAGGTCCAATCTTTTAAGGCCAAATTCCTGGATCTCTATGAAGTGACCGGGATGCGGCAAAGCCAACTCCAGAAGAAACAGATCCTGAAACTCTTCCCTGAATAAGCTAATATGTACCTGAGTTATTGGGCCAGGGTCAAAAACTCTCAGATTCCTGAACAGGAAAGTATTTCTTCTTTGTCACATGCAGCTGCTCTGTACTAGTCAAGTGACACATATAAAGCAAAATAGGGGGCTCCTGGGTGGCTCAGTCAGTTAAGCATCCGACTTCAGGCTCAGGTCATGATCTCATGGTTCATGAGTTCGAGCCCCACATCGTGCTCTGTGCTGACAGCTCAGAGCCTGGAGCCTGCTTTGGATTCTGTGTCTCCCTCTCTCTCTTCCTCTCCACCACTCACACTCTGTCTCTCAAAAATAAGTAAAATGTTAAAAATACTAAAAATAAATAAAAATTTTGAAACAAATTTTGTAAAATTATTTAGACAATAATGTCAATTTTTCCTTATTCTCCAAGTACCTGCATCTAATCTAGTAAGCACATCTGTATTCTACTCTGAAAGTTAATTACATGCCCATTCCTCCCACTGGTTGATTAGCTCTTTAAGGGGAAGGTTTATGCCTTGTCATCTCTGTAGTCCTCAGAGGACTCAGTATAATTTCTCCTACACAGCATATACCTGAATTGATCTCTCAGAATTCAACACTATGGATCAATTTTCTCCTCCAAACTCTTTTTTCTGTGGGCTTCTCTCTTGGTTTTCTTTCTATGACCCAGACTACCCTTTCTCAGTTGCTCCTCTTCTTTCTGAAGTGTCTCAGATCTGTCCTGTAATTTCTAGCCTTCTCACTCTATGCATGTTCACGTTAGACAATCTCAGATACTCACATGGCTTCAATTACCATCCATAAAAGAAAATCTGAAATTTATATCTCCAGCTCAGACCTCTTTTCTGAGCCCCAGATCATGTTTTCAAATGCTTAGTTGTCATCAACAATTGAGTGTTTCACAGGCACCTTAAAAGCAACATGCTCAAAGTGAGTTCATCTGACTTTCCCCGAATTTGTCTTCCTCGTCCAGTTTCCTCAAAAATCCACCATCCACCCAGTTACCTACGCCAGATATCTAGGACATTATGTCTATCGGCATATCTAAGGTAATAGCCAGGTCCTACTGAGTCTAGAATCTAATTATCTAGAATCTATCCCATCTCTCAATCTTCACAGCCATGTCCCTGGTCCAAGCCATTGCTCAGACTCCTGTAATGACTCAGAACAGTTTCTCTGTTTCTACTCTTGCCTTCCTTCACATTGTCCTTCACTCTCAATCCCAAGATTGCTTTTCTCAGAAACTTCCACTGAACACCTTTCTCTAGCTTCCTGTGGACTTGGAATAAAATACAAAGTCCATATGATCCCTGCCCTATCAACCTCTTGACTAGCTCTTGGAGCCCTCCTCTTATGCTGCTCCTCACTCTGCTCTACTTCTTGGATGCTCCACCATCTCTCAGGATTGAGGATGTGGAACTCTTATTAGTTTTCTCATCTGGTATGCTCTATGTCTTCTCTCTTTCACTCTTGTGACCTAACATTAACTCTTAATACTTCTTCACTTTTTAGCTTACTTGTCAGTTCCTTATGAGAATCTTTTGTCTTTGCCTTTCAGGTTGGGCACACCTATTATAAATGCTCATTTCAATTTTCCCTGGTCTTTTATGACATTCATCACATGCACACTTGTCTAACAATGGTGACTCTCCCTATATTAGACTGCCTGCTCCATGTAGACAGAAGCCAACTAGGTCTTCTTCCCTGACACACTCTGGGTGTCCAACACAATGACTGATACATAGTAGGAATTCAAAAAAGTATTTGCAGGACAAATAGAGGAGCAAATTCATGAACAGAAGCTGCTCAATAAATGTTTATTGGATGAACACTTGTGTGTCTCACTAAGTGTTCGGCAACTCAGTTTTTAAGTGTATTGCCAATATAGCTTTGGAAGAACCAAGGAAATGATCAGTTGTATTTTATTCTTATTCTTGTTTCCACAATGGATTAAATGTGACTACTTCAGTAATATTAATTCCAGATTCAATAACATAACTCATATGCTTAAGAGAAAGTGGAATTTTTTAACAAATGCTGAGAGTCTAACTTGCTCATTACTGGTGGACAAATACTAGCAAAGAAGAGATTTATTATTGCAAAAATGGCTTCATTATCTTCAACAGTTCAGATGAAAGAAACCATCTGTTCAGATTTTAAAAGGCACATTAGAAACATACATTTAGTTCTAATATAAATACATTAAGAGGAATTGCTTCAAGTAACTCACGAAAAAAAGATCTGGTTTACTTCCTTGCTTTTGTTAAACATTAAATATTAGAGTTCGAGGGGCGCCTGGGTGGCTCAGTTGGTTGATCATCCAACTCTTGATTTTGGTTCAGGTCATGATCTCAGGGTCATGGGATCGAGCCCCGTGTCTAGGTCTGTGCTGAGTGCGGAGCCTGCTTAAAACTCTCTTTCTTTCCCCCTGTCCCTCTCCCTTGCTTGTGCTCTATCTCTCTCTCTCAAATAAAAACTAAACAAATAAATAAATAAATATGAGAGTTCCAGAAATAGTGTATTTCTATATTTTATAATAAATATCCATGTAAGTATAAATATATTCTATTACATTTATCAACCAAAAATTTAGTGTGGCAGAGAAAAATTATATGAACTGATTTGTCTGTGAATTTTTTCACCTTTATTTTAAAAGGTTAGAATTTAGCTGGTTTTCTTTTTTTTTTTTTTTTTTTCACATAATAAGCATACATGTAACTCCCAAATAATAGAATTCTTATTCAGTAAAACCAGGCTAGCTCATTTAATTCTCGAATGAGAAAAGAGATAATGTGATCAGCCTGTTTTTTAGTAAATAATATTTCTCAACTATTACACAGAATTTTCACACTTTCTGAAATCGTGGAAACTTTTTATTTAGAAAATTGTTGAACCTGACTCATCTAAAGTCTAAATATTTATAAGGTAAATAGAAATCAAGCTAAATTTATCTCTTTGGTAGCTAAAGGTCTATATTGGGAAGTGTGCACTATAATAGGTAAACATCAGAATAGGAAGGTGAGAGTTTAGAGAGTTTTTCTGGGAAAAAAAAACACACTTTTAATATTTATATTCTCCATTTATATTTTCTTCACAGAAGCTTGAAGCACTTAGAATTTGTTTTTGGGTGTGGCCCCTGATTATATTTGGGGACCATTTTTTTTTTTCTGTGATGAAGAGTAGAGCATACCTTCAAAAAACCTGGAGTCATAAATAATATCCACACATGAATTTTAAACAAACAAACAAAAAAAAGCCAGTAAGCCCACCACCCTCCAACATTATAAAGCCAATTCCACTTCTGAAGACTGAGCACTAAGCATATTTTCAGGACAATTAAGAACAAAAGACCACTTGGGTGGCTCAGTCAGTTAAGGGTCTGACGTTGGTTCTGGTGGTTGGTGGGTTTGAGCCCCACGTCGGGCTCTGTGCTGACAGCTCAGAGCCTGGAGCCTGCTTCAGATTCTGTCTCTCTTTCTCTCTCTGCCCCTCCCCCACTCATGCGCACGCTCTCTCTCTCTCTCTTTTAAAAATAAACATAAAGAAAAAATTAAAAAAAAAAAAGAACACAAGATCAGTTCAAAAGCTTTCCTTGACAGGAAGACTTGGAGTACTACAAAATGCCAGGTAGTGTAAGGTGGCAGAATTCAGACTTAAAGCCATGCAAATTTCTACAGGGGCAAATTTCTGCTTGAGTGAAATATCAGTACTATGACACACTGGCTGATTTTCAGTTATAGTTCTATACAACATATTCAAATAAATACTATTATATATTGAACAAAATTCCTCTTCCTTCCAACCCTAGGTAATAAATCAAGAAAAGTATTTCAGTTCACTTATTGGAAGCCATTTCAACTCCTACACACCAACAGATTAGAACAGGTTAAACAGGTATTTTATAGAAGTATTAAAATGATAAAGTCAAATATCAATCAGTTTAACTGCCAAAACCATAATGTAGCTTCACATAAGAATTGGGGGAAGGTGTATTAGTCATGTCAGGAGATGGGGCAGCTTTGTGGGCATGACTCAGAAGGTATTACATGCCTACATCACCATGTACATACAGGCTGTATTTTAGAAGCAAATCTTTCCTTTGATGATCATTTATGTAGCACATTTCCTTTCATAAGCTTTCAAGGGGGAGTTTCTGAAACAGGGATCACATAATTTGCCTCTGGTGGAAATACTCACTAGCTCTGTGTCAGGAGCCACTGTCTGCCTTCACTATCTTGTCACTGCCCAACTCAAAGATATTAGCTGAGTCATAAAAGCAGAGAATTTCATAGGTATAATCCACCTTAGTGGTAATCTGATCCAAATCCCTCATTTTACAGATGAACATGTGAGGACCAGAGAGGCTCAGTGAGTGGATTCAGGCCACTTAAAATGTTTGTTAGCAGAGGGGCACCTGGGTGGCTCGGTCAGTGGGCGTCCGACTCTTGAATTTGCTCAAATCATGATCCCAGGATTGTGGGATCGAGTCCCACATCAAGACTCAGACTTTGAGCTGAGCATGGAGCCTGCTTAAGATTCTCTCTCTCTCCCTCTCTCTCTCTCTCTCTCTCTCTCTCTCTCTGTCTCCCTCTGCCCCTCTCCCCTACTTGTGCCCTCTCTCTCTCTCTCTAAAAAAAGAAAAATAATAGAAAAATAAATAAATAAAGGGTTTTGTTAGCAGAAACGGAACTTGAACACTGGTCCTGATTCCCAAAATAGGTCTCTATATCTTTAACCGTTGTCTCTAGACTTATTTTCATGACTTTCACATTTCAAATAATCATTTTAAAAATATACTTGCCAAAATTTATTTTGTAAGAGTAGACATTAAAAATATATCCATTAATCATTTACTATTACTAATTTAATTAAAGTAATGGCATTTTAACACCCCCCCCAAAGGGAGTGTTCTAAATTAAATAAATTTGATTTATGGAAATCTCACTGTATTGTCTTTGCTTGTTTTGTTGTAGGCCAGTAAATACTTCATCAGAGATCAGTATTCACACTGACAATTGTGTCCTCATTTGCAAGGAGAGAATTTGCTCGTGAGAATAAACTTAAACTCTAGGTTAAAATGATTGTAAAATTTCCTTCACTTCCTTCTCTTTCTCCTTCTTCAACTTTGATGAGCGTATCTCAGTGATAGTACATTCTTATTTCTGAATGAGGACACCTTTTCTGGTTTAAGCAGTTTGGTGAAAAGTTAGGGTACACCGGGGTAGCCACTAGCCACATGTAGTTATTAAGTAATTCCAATGTGGCTAGTCCAGATTGGGATGTGCTGAGGATGTAAAATGGATACCAGATTTCATATAAAACAGAGCACAAAATATACATAATGTTTATATTGATCACTTGGTGAAATAATGATAATTTGGACAGATCAGATTAAATGAAATATACTATTAAAACAAATCTTGCCTGTTTGTTTTGACTTTTTAAGTGTGGATACAAGAAAATTTAAAATTACATGTGCAACTCACATTCTGGCTCTCATTTCGCTTCTGTTGGCCAGCACTGGACTGTATGGAACAAGTTCTGTGGCTACAGTACTCATGTCCCCTACCTCCTTCCCCAGCTCTTGTCCTCAGAGGTCACACATGGCTCCGTTTCATTTCTCACAGAATAGTCAACCTACCAGCAGAGCACACATCCCGTCTTTGGGGAGAGGATGGTTCAGGAGACATTACTACGAGAACTATTTTTCCCCCTTGGTGAATTATTTCAGGTAAGTGTAAATTCTGCCTCTTCTATAGGATCTAAAGGGATAAAGCAGAGAGAAGCACTAGGTTCTCTGAAATTCCAGGAGCATCTAAATAAATTCAGGTGCTTATCCATATAGGCTTCTAAAGTAGATTCTGTCTACCCCGTGGAATACAAATAGGGAGCAGTACCGCTATCCTGGAAGCCTTTATTACACTGTCCACATTAGTAAACAGAGCACACACACAGAAACATTCTGAAAAAGCAAACAGAAAAAGAATGTGGATCCGAAAACATTTGGAATGCTTAACAACATTAAATTTCTTTTCTTCCATTTCCCTAAATTAAAGACATTGTCCGTGAGAGCAAATTGAGGGGTTTTCCCTATAATTTGAGAGTGACCACAGAAACTGTTGTTTTCTCTAAATCTTGATAAACTCAACCTTTTTTCAATTAGTGGAACCTACTGACGTTAATGTATAACAGTAAATTACTTTTTTCTCAACATATAATTCCATTTGGTGGTTGGGTCATAGGCTGTAGTTTTATAGGCAGAATGGCTGGACTATGGCATCACAGAATTATTCAGCACCATTTTTGATAATAACCTTACTCTACCTTCCAGGTATACTGCAGCTGAATACAAAGAGAGACTGAATGCATTGTTTAAAATGTCTCTGGTGACTCACTTGTCCATGGCCTCTGTCCAGTTAAACTGGTAATCTCCAAGTTGGCAAGGCCATGTTTGTGTATTATTCTCTGAAAGGCTTCAGAGACATGGCTATTGCCATGAGTTTTACACAAGGGGGAAGAAAGTCCAGGCCATCATCAGTCCACACCTGGAGTACTGTAGCAGCCTGTTAGTTGGATTCTCTTCTGTCACATCACAAACTTACTCCATTTTGTATGTGGCTGCCAGATGAGTTTTCTGATATGTATCTTTTTCATCATATCACAACCTACAGCATATCGTAACTCACAAGGACTAGCATATCCGGTATAATCTCTAACTGATATTGGAGTCTTTCATATATAAACTCCTGACCCATATCCAATATGAATTCCTATAACAGGGACCTCTTCTTGTCTTAGTCACTCCATGACCCTGAACTTCTACCTCCATGCATCTGTTCTTGCGTTTCCCGCTACCAGGCTTGCCACCGTTTCTGTTCATTGGCTATCTACATTCTAATAATTTTTCAAGGTCTTTCTTTCATGGCTCTGCAGTCTCTCAAAGATCTCTTTACTCTCAAAGATCTCTTTATTCTCAAAATGAGCTTACTGCTAAAGGACATACACCCTTGACTTCTTTGCTGTTTGTTTCCCATCTGTTAGTCTTTCCTCCCCAGCTGGATTGCAAATTCCTTGATATTGCACATTAGACTCAGCAAAGATCTAGACCCACATATAATGTCATGTTTAAAAGCAAGGATGTGTGTTCCCATAAACTTGCTTCTATAAGGTTTAGTTCTGTGGTCTGTAAAATAGTGATAACAGGACCTAATTCATGGTTGCTGTTGTGTTACATAGATGTCCATAATAGGTTTCCTAGCTTTCTCCAAGAGAAGTATTTGATACAGGAGGATGAAGGGAGTGTATAAGGGTACTGGATAAGAAGTATGGAATAAAATGAACACACCATAGAGAGGGAAATGGGCACAGAGACAAAAGTGATGGGTGTGGATAACAAGTTCATTTTGCATAGGGCTATTTTTCATTATACTTATTGCCTTACATTTATTTTAGTGTAGGTCAGTGCTATTTAGCACTTTTATGTAGCTCTTAGAAATGTAACACAGGGAATGGTTATAATATGGAAATCACAAATATACTTGAAAAGGATAAATTTTTAAATTTTTATTTATTTTTTTTGAGAGAGAGAGTGAGAGAGTGAGCAGGACAGGGGCACAGAGAGAGGGAGAGAGAGGGAATCCCAAGGGCTCTGCATTGTCAGTTTAGAGCCTGATGCAGGGGTTGACCTCACGAACCGTGAGATCATGACCTGAGCCAAAATCAAGAATCAGATGCTTAACTGACTGAGCCACCCAGCTGCCCCCAAAAGGCTAAATTTTTAAAAATGATTCCAATGTTTACATAGGCACTTGAGACTGGATAAGATTTTCAATGGTGATGTGTAGATTCAACAAGTGCTATACCTCTAACAATTTAGAAGGAATGAAGACAACGTGCTGCAAAAAAACAGTGTGATACATCAACAGGCAGCTCTAGTGATAAAGACACTGATGTCAAAGTAGTAGGAACATTTTGGGGAAAAAAATGCCTCATGGAATATTTGAATGGTGTAAAATCAGTACTACTGAGTTAATATCTTCTTTTAAATAGCTTTTTTAATCTGGTCAACAAATAAATATTGGAAATAGCTGGTAACTCATTATCATCCTAAAATTTTATTAGTTCAAGCAGGTCAAACACATTATTCTGGTTTTTTCCTCTTTTCCTTCTTATCTCCTTATTGTGAAAATGGGGGAATCACCTTGCTGTTTTGCTCATGTATATTGGGGCAGGCACGGAAGTTGCTCCCTTCTCTGTGCTTTCCTGACAGTGAGTCAAGTCCATTGTGTCATAATTATTTGTTTTCTTGCCTGTCTTCCTCCTCAATTGTGAATGCCTTCAGCGCAGGATCAATTCTGTACCATCTTTCTGTCCTAAAGATCTGTCTAAGCCAAAGCCTGAGTCAGATACTTCTTCACAGAAAGGGAAAATAAGTAAATCTAAAAGAAATGGCTCAGTAAAATTAGTATCATTTTACAAAATTTTGCTTTATTTCAATATTTTGTAGATAATTGTAGAATCTAAAATAAAGTAGAGCTAACTTTTATCATGATCATTTTCAGTACATTCTTGGGAACAGTTTGTTGAATGAATCATGAATGCATGAATGCGTGAATGATATGCTTTCCAAACAACATCACAGATCTTTGATTATAAAGCCCACTTTTTTCATATTTTAACATGTCAGAAACCAGGGTGTGTCTCACAGTCTATCTAAAAAAGATAGCATTGTCTCATTTTTTTTTAATGAACATTAGTAGTTTGTGCCTTTTTGTTGTTGTTGCTGCTCCGAGTTTTTACTTAAAATCTAGTTAGTTGATATTGGTTTCAGGAGCAGAGTTTAGTGATTTATCATTTACACCTAGTACCCAGTGCTCATCAACTATTACTCAGCCATCAAAAAGAATGAAATCCTTCCATCTGCAATGACGTGGCTGGAAGCTAGAGTTTATTATGCTAACGTGAAACAAGTCAGTCAGAGAAAGATAAATACCATACGATTTCATATGTGGAATTTAAGAAACAAAACAGATGAACATAGGGAAAAGGAGAAAAAAAAAGAGGGAGGCAAACCATAAAAGACTCTTAACTACAGAGAACAAACTGAGGGTTGCTGGAGGGTAGGTGGGTGGGAGGATGAGCTAAACAGGTGATGGGCATTAAGGAGGGCACTTGTTGGAACACATGAAATGATGCTCAGCGTCACTCATCATCAGGGAAATACAAATCAAAACCACACT
>CM053569.1:21749172-21830572 GCA_028646485.1 Cryptoprocta ferox | reverse complement strand
GAAGGGGAAGGGGGAAAGGTAAAGGGGGGTGATAGTCATGGTGGAGGTCACTTGTGGGGAAGAGCACTGGGTGTTATATGGAAACCAACTTGACAATAAACTATAAAGTTAAAAAAAAAGGAGGGCACTTGTTGGGGTGAACACTATCTCATAATTTAAGTGGCAACTCCTCTGTTTTTTTCTTTATCACAGTAAGAAAGAATTACAAAGAGGTGGCTGCCTACAGAGAGCAAAAGCTATGACTCGTTAATCACTTTCTGTGTACGAGGCACAACAGTCTTTTTCAGTAGATATTATGATCATTATTTGACAGATGAGCTCCCTGCAGTGTGGAAAGGATGAGTAACTTGTCTTAAGGTCACAACCGGCACCACATGTTCTGCCTTTTGGATGAAAGATTGACTTTTGAGAGAGGAGTGGAAAAAAATGAGGAGAAGCTTGATTCAACTTCTACAGGTTTATGCTGCAGTCTGAAATGCATCATGTATAGTACTTGTTAATCACAGTAACTGAGTTTGTTACAGTTCAACTATAACACCAGTTATACTCTAGTAACTGCTGCAAGTAAGATATTCAAGCAATTAGGGTCACTTGTTAAAAATACAGCAAAACCTTGGGTTGCAAGTAACTTGTTCCATGAGTGTTCCATGAGAGGAGCAAACATTTCTAATGAATTTTAACTTGATAAACGAGCAGGGTCTTGCAATACGAGTATTACGTAAAACTGAACATCACAAGATCACAATTGAGCTAATGGTTCTTCTCTCTTTCTCTCTCCTTCATTCACTGTAGGATTGTGGGTGACTATCTCCCATGCTCGGATGCTCAGTCTTAGGCTGCGATGTTTGGGAGAAATCAGTGATTTTTCAGAACGTTGCAAGGTACCCACAACTGGCCCTAGTGTATTTTGTCACTTCAAAGCACCTATGGACAATCCTTTGCTTTTCCATACAAGGGTAACCTTAGGAATGCTTTGTTTCATTCTAGGTCAGTCTGCCTGCAGATATAGACCCTTTCTTCTGCTGCATTATTGCCAGTTACATTAAATACAGTATACAACAAGAGCTTAATTATTGTTAATTAAATGTATTCTATTAATACTCTACTCTAGTCAACATCCAGGCAAGTATATACAAAGACCCCCACACAGAAAAAGATTCCATTGAGCCAATAACAGTGATTGTGTTAGTGATAGTGAAAGGTCATCCTCCACATGACATGCTTTGTTCTCTTGTCTCCCTCACACCAACCACAAAGGTTTTCAAAGGTAAGTCCAGGTTAATTTGTTTATTTGTCTTTATATTTTGTATTTTCTTTATTATTTTATATTATATTACAGTATTGTAATCATTTTTATATGAATATTTTTGGGCTGTGGAATGAATCATCTGAGTTTCCATTATTTCTTATGGGGAAATTCGCTTTGATATACAAGTGCTTTGGATTACAAGCATGTTTCCAGAATGAATTATGCTCTCAAGCCAAGGTTTTACTGTACGTACTGCTTAATTTTATTTTATTTTCATCTGAAAAGTTAAAAAAGGCAAATCCCTGCTAAGTACTGGAGAGAAAGACTAGGATAGACATTGCTTGCTTCTCTGATTTAACCCAGTTTTCAAAACAAATCCATTGCGATAAATTCAAACATTAAAGTCATTACAGCATTTGTCACCCATGCTATTAACTATAAAGGCTTCCATCAGATGTCCTCCCCCCCCCCAAACAACAGTAATAATATTAACTGTATACTTTCAGTTCTCTTACTTGGTTTGAAGGTGATGCCAGACTATTCTGTAATAACAAAAATGTTCAAGTCTCTTTAGAATGCTTTCTGTATATCTGTATATATATATATGTATGTGACTGTTTACACACACACACACACACACACACACACATACGTGCATATTTTTTTCATTCAGTAAATCTTCATTGACTATTACTACTACAAACTAGGCACTATGGAGGTCTAAATACATTCAGTATGAAATAAAATAGCCTGTCGTCTAGTGGAGGAAAAAGACAAATACATTTAAAAACATATAAATCATAGGAAAAGGAAATAAAAAAGATATGAAAAAGAAATGGATGCTACATAAAAGATATCAGAAACCTGCCCTGTCCTGATATTATAAGAACTTGAAAACATTTGCCCTTTGAATTAAACTGAATTCATGTACAATGACTGATTGTGTTCAGTAAAAGCAAAGCAAAGTTAATCAAGTGGGACGGTCTCTTAGGGTGCAATTAAAGAGGTAGGAAACCTTTAAAATATCAGTCAAGGTGATCATGAAACAATCCCAGAGAAGGAGGACATGGCTCAATTTAATAAGCAGAAATAGAATGGGATGGGTTGGGAGAGAGACACAGTGATCAGAATGGACATGAAGCATCCTGGCTGCTGTCTGGGGAAGAAAACTCTGTTGGTTAAGAGGACATTAGAATGAGAGAGAGAGAGAGAGAGGGAGGGAGAGAGGGAGGGGGAGAGAGGGAGGGGGAGAGAGGGAGGGGGAGAGAGGGAGGGGGAGAGAGGGAGGGGGAGGGGGGAGAGAGAGAGAGAGAATATGGTATACTTTTTAGATACAACTGTTACTGGTGAGAGTTCTCTAGGAGCAGAGAGTCCTCCCTGTCTGACAGTAACAAGAAGGCAGGAACCTCATTCATGTAACTTGAAGAAACTAAATTCTGCCAACAAGAATGAATTTGGAAGCAAGATTTCCCCTGGGGCCTACAGAAATGAACTCAGCTTGACTGACATCTGATTTTAGCCTCCTGATACTCTGAGCAGAGAATCCAGTGACACCATGCCATATTTATGACCCACAAAAATAAGAGCTAGAAGATGGGCATTGTTCTTGAGCCACTAAGTTTGTGGTAACTTGTTGCATTATCAATAGAAAACTAATACAATGTATACAGGTTCAATACAGTAGTCTGGTGCATTCCAGTATACCCAGTTAGACTGCAAGCTCCTCTTGGCAGGAGTCAAGCTTGTGGTGTTCATTATTATATTCCTCAGCTTCCATATAGTGTCGAGAACATAGCAGCCTTCAATAAATATTTGTAGATTCACTCATTTTCCTTGGCTTCATTTTTTTTTCATTGTCAAGGAACATGTTGGAATTTTGTGTACACAAACATAAGTATATTTATACAATCTGTGAACTTGTTTAATGTGAACCTAAGTCAAAGAACCAAATCCATGTTGACTGTACCTTATAAATATAGGTTTCTTGTCAGGCAAGGTAGGTTCAAAACCCTGGAAAGAGTGAATTAACCACAGCAAAAGTCACTCTGAGAGGAACTGACCAGGTGATCAGGTGGTCTTAAACACATAAGATTATATTATTGGGTGAACATGATGATTAATGTTATGTATCAACTTGGAGGGGCCATGATGCCCAACTGTTTGGTCAAACATTATTCTCAATGTTTTGTGGGAGTGCTTTTGTATGAGATTTACATTTGAATATGTGACTTTGAGTAAAGCAGAAATGACGAGTCTCATTTCACCAGTTGAAGTCTTACATAGAACAAAGTTCACCTATTTATTTAAAGCCTTAATTGAGCACATTAGATTGCAGGACTATTATGAACGTCTGAGGGTTCCATTATTTAAAACCTTAAAAAAGAAACTTGATAAAAAAAATACATAACCCTTTCCAAGTACAAACTGTAGATTCCCTCACATGAAGTGCTAGCACATGCTAATTTATTTCTGTAAAACTTTATTGCAAGTATGAAATGGACAGTACCATTGTATGTGAGTTGCAAGTGACTTCTTGGTCAGGATCATTAGGAAAAGTATGATTTGAAAAGGTAAATTGAAAAAGGAAGGAGCCCAGAGAGCAGAAGAAAATATAATTCTCTTTTTCCAATGTATCAAAAGGGGAAAGAGATGACAAAAAATGAAGTTCACTTGGCTATTATGAGCATTGTCTACTGTTGAACATGGTTGGGAACTGAGGCAGTTTACGAAGGACAGATGATATGAACTTTGGCATTCTGTCACCATGGGTGGAATGAGGTTATTTAATGCTTTCCTTTGAAGAAAGATGTGAAAATCCCAACTCAGTAACATTTAATAGAGTAAATACAAGTGACTGACTTTTTAAAATATTTATTTTGAGAGAGAGAGAGAGAGAGAGAGAGAGCGTGAGCAGGGGAGGGGCAGAAAGAGAAAGGGAGAGAGAGAATAGAAAGCCAGACTCCACATTGTCAGCACAGAGCCGGACTCAGGGCTTGACCTCACAAACTGAACCATGAGATCCTGACCTGAACTGAAATCAAGAGCTGGATGCTTAACCAACTGAGCCACTCAGGTGACCCTGATGTTTTTATCTTATTATCCTGGGAAGAATATCTGAGAACAAGACTCAGTCAGTAGAACCTAATAACTGATTCCTTAGGTTTAAAGTGTTGAATATCTGGATAGAATATAAGAGAATAATAATAGTAATAAAAACAACAACATCTCATAGTTGCTAAGGACCTACTATGTGCCAGGCATTGCTCTATACACTTTAGATGTGATTCCATAGTTATTCCTCACAAATAATCCTATGAATTAGATACCAGTTTTATATCTATATTATAGAATAAGCAATTAAGATACAGAGAAGTCAAGTGACCTGTTGAAAACCAGCATGTGTTGGGATTGGAGACAGGGTTTAATACAGGCGATCTAGCTTCTGAGTTCATGCTCTTAATCATTAGTACTCAGGCTCTTAAAATGAAGATTATCTACTACAAACCAGAAGAAAATTCACCAACGTATTTTAAAATTGCAGTAACTTTGTTAAAAAAAATAGACTAATCAGTAGATATCATGTTAAACTATAGGAAATGTGCAATTTGTAGGTCACAAATGACCAAGCACCAATAGCCTTTCTGATTCAGTGTGTACCAAACTCATTCTTATTAACCTCAAAAGTGCAAAATTTCATTGATCTCTTTAATAAGCTACTTTTATTGTTTATTGTAATTAATGATTCAGAAAAGCATCACATATTTTTTCCATGATCTTAGCCTTATTAATCCTATTTTTAAAAAGATAAGCTTTTAACTTCCTGCTTCATAATTTTTCAGAAAACTAATATCAAATAGTAAGGGAAAATTAATAATATATATTGTCATCTTGAACTTGGAAGTCATTAAAATTTTACTTTAAATAAGTATTTATCTCATTTACTAAGGAAATAATGATCCATGAAAAAATTAACTTAATAAATTAGTTTATTCTTAACTCTGCGTTAGCAGACCATCAAATTCAGAATAAAGAAGAGAAGTACCATTTATAAAGAGAATCTTTCTTGGAAATGTATTGAAAAAAAATTTTTTTTAGCAGCAAATATAAGGTATCCTCAGTGGATATAGTCACCCATTACATTAAACTCACACTTTAGGCCTCCGTCACACAGTGGACACTGTAATGGACTTCTAAACTCAAACTTCAGGGTACTTCTTTAATTTTTTTCCTCTCATAAATCTATTAGCTTTCTTCTTCACTCCCCCCAACCTGAAATGTGCTCTTCATAATTTTCTTATGCTTGGAGATATTTCTTCATCTTGGTGCCTATGAAACTCTATGTTAAGTTCTACCCCATATATTTCTATTTCACAAACCATTTCCTAATACCTATTTTTGAGAAATGCACTCTTTCCTTTGAGTTCCTATGGTATTTTGTTTACACCATTGTTGCGATTATCACATTTTCCCTCTTACTTATTTGTGTTCATGTTTTCCCCCAATGCTAGTTCCTTCCTCTATACCTCAATCCCATTAATTTCAACTGTTAAACATATAATGCAGGTTTCCTCTCTCCTGTGGTCTTGCATTTAGATTCATTACACTAGGTTTAAACTGATTTCATGGCCTGTTAGGATGCTTTCACCTATGGTAGCAAAACACCTCACTCGACAATGAGCATGTTTATCAGCTCACAGAAACAGAATTCTAAGGCTAGAATGAGCATCAGGGTAGAAACTTTGTCAGGGCTCAGTGCTATTGCTTTGAATTTAGTTTCTTTCCATCTCTGGACTCTGCAGTCCAGAGTGATTCAGCTTTGCTCTCATGCCTGTTTCCTTCACATTTGCTCAATAGCTACCACAGGTCCCCGTGTCACATCCAGACTAAAAATGGCCAGAGAACAAAACAAAACAACAACAATAGAAAACCAACAAAACCCAATTTATTCTCTTTGTCTTTTTCTTAGGAGTGAAGAAATTTCACTGAGAAGACCACATGTTACCTTATAGGCTTTTCATTTTGTTTTAAATTCAATGGAAAGGGTTGTATTAGGAAACTGATTATAGAGAGTCAGCCACTGAACTGGGTAAACCAGTTAGGAGTCAGTAATCAGTGACAAATATGGTATGTTAGGATTTGGAGACGGGCAGTGGAGATAGATTTAAGCAGATGAATTATAAATATATTTCATGTGTAGAAACAATAAGTACTGATCATTATTGATAGGGTGATAAGAAAGGGAGGCTTTGGAGCAGACCTCTGGCATGGACATCTTGGGAAATAGAGGTATCATTTACTGAGATGGTTAATATCAGAGAAAGAGCTTTTGGGGGAAAGCAATGTTGAAGATCAAGGTGTTGGTTTTTTAACATGTTACATTGGAAAAATGCAAGTAGATACTTCAAGAGAGCTGCCATTTTTATGGGTCTGAAGTTCCAAAGAGAAATACAGCCTAGGAATAGAAAAATGGGAGTTGCTCACTTAGTGATGATATTCAAAGACACAGAAGTTGAGACAGTACTTAGGAAGCACATGGAGAGTGAGAATAAAAAGGACCCATGGCTGAGGCCCATGGAACACCAGGTGGTGAAAAAGGAGTTGACAAAGGAAAGTGAAAAGGAGCAGCCAGAGAAGTAGGGGGAAAATCAAAAGTGTATCATGTCAGGATTGCCAAGAGAAGAGAGTGCTTCACAGAGGAATCAGTAGTGGAAAGGAAGGAAGGAAGGAGGGAAGGAAGGAAGGAGGGAAGGAAGGAAGGAAGGAAGGAAGGAAGGAAGGAAGGAAGGAAGGAAGGAGAAGGAGGAAGGAAGGAGGGAAGAAAGGGAGGGAGGAAGGGAGGGAGGGAGGGATGAAGGAAAGAAGGAAGAAAGGAATGGAGGGAGGGAGGGGGGAAAAAGATAAAAGAGCTCACTCATGGGAATATGCACAACTAAAAGAACAGAGATCTTCACTACAATGTCTTCGGACTGTCTTCTGCCCAACTTGGCACTACCTGAAGCTGTAAAATATTTAGAAACTGATCATTAAATGGGTTTTGAAAGCTCTTTTGTGCCGGGCTGTCTGCTTGCCTTTTATCTGATCTCTGCACCCAGTTCTGTGTTGGAACATGTACTGGTTAGAATGTCCATTATTATCACAAATAATGAATTAGATGACTCATGAAGACTGTGTCTTCAAAGTCAGACTTCCAGAAGAAAACTAAAAATTTCCATCATCTGAATGTCTGACATTAACGGACAATGCTCAAACCCAAGAAATGAGCACCTAATGATAGGATTTCAGGCACTAGGCACTGAGTAGGGGAGGATATTTTAAAGTAAGGTACGAAATTGTCTCACATAGATAGACAACTGCTTGTACTGTTTATGGCTTCAATAAACATAGAGATAAAATAATGATGATATAACTTATTTTTCCCTAAAAATAGGTTATGTGTTTGGAATTTCAAAGAACATATCAACTCTACCAATGATGATGAAACTGGAATAGTTCCACGTGGATAAGTTTGATTAATTTATCAGAGTTCGAACACCATTGGCCCAGTTTCCTTCTCATTATGCAATTTCTCTACACCCCCTGCCCCTAACAGGGAGAGGTCAAGTTCCAGGTATTTTACCCCGAGTCCAAGGAAGAGGAGTACCTACACAGACTGATCGACAGTGCCCAAGAGGAAGAGTTTTGGCAGTACCTAAAGTTGAAGTGTACTGAGTGTGGTTTTCCTTTGGAAATTAGGAATGAAGTACATTTTAGATATTAAGACCAAAGCTTCAGTGTCAGAATGAACTGGGGTTCAAATCTCAGTGCCACTACCTACTCAATGAACTGACTAGGATAATACTTAACCACTTTAAGCCTCATTTTCCTCGCCTGTAAAATGGTAAAAGTAATATCATCAGTGATTACTTGAATATCTGTGAATTATTGTGAATATTGAATATGTTAATGCATGTAAAGCAAGTAGCATTAAATAAATGTTATTATAACTGCAATTAACATTATTGTTCACAGCTTTTTATTCCCAAACCTATGAAGAGTGGAGGGGGATCCTAAGCTGCTCACCTGAGACGGTCTCCAGCATTGCTCTTTCTCCCTGATTGTGTTTGTTCCTTATGCTGGAAAGGTGGTTTGGGCTCAGTGCTGTTCTCTTCAGGAAGAATCCAACTAAAGGTTGGATTTTTTCCCTGGGTATTGGCTTTGGGGAAAGAGTGCTGTTTAGCTGCCTTTGATTCAAATCTGTATCAGCCTATCTAGTCAAAACAAAAGGGATTCTAATAATCCAATTTTGATTGCTGAAATTCTTCATGGGGGTTTGAGGACAAAACCCCAGTGGGTAATGAAGTGTCTGCTGGCTTCCATATTCTTTGGACTACCGAGAGGTGTGGTGACTTACAAAGAAAGTATTCAAAATGCTTACTGGTTCTTGTTTTCCCTCTCTCTGTATAAATAATAATCACCTCTTTTCCTAGAAAAATATCCAAGTGTTATTTTTCATTTATCTACCAGATAAGTACCACATTTATTTGACCATCAAACTGAAGTCAAGTATGGGATATATATGTTTTAAGTAGACTAATAATCTCATGTAACGAGGCATGGTATAATTAGTGAATGGAAAGTCCATTTTGAAAAGAAAATTTGATTCATTTAATTTTCCTGCTTCAAAATTTAATTTTGTATATCATATTTTCCCAAGCTTTTTAAAGTCTGGAATGCCTTTTTGCTTTCCTGAGTGATTTTACATACACGAGACCATTTGAGCCTTGCAACAACCCTGTGAAGTATAGGTTTATTTTCATTCCTACTTTTCTGATGAAGCTGAAGTTTCCAAAATTTAACAGATTTTCCAAGAAAACACATATAATAAATGAGGAAAGTATACTTGAACTCCTATGATCTTGCTTCAAGGTCAAAATGCTTTCTCCACCAGACTTTTAGGTTTTTGTCTCATAGGAATGGAGAGTCATAATATTTAGAAAAAAGATTTAAACTCCTTATTATGGGAGTTTAAACCCTATTATGGCTTAAAGGGCCCTATGTGATCTGTCCTACTAGGTTTCCAGTCCTCATCACTCCATCCAAGGCTCCTCAGCTTAGTCACAGTAGACACAATGCATTTATTGACTATCCAATGCTCATTCCTACCTAAGGGCTTTAGTACTCAGTTCCAGTTACCAACTGCTACATTACAAACCATTTCCAAAGTTGGTGGCACAAAACAACAATTCTGTTATGTTCATGGACTCTGCAGATCACCAATTTGTATAGGACACAGCAGTGACAGCTTATTTATGCTCAATGATGTCTGGGTCTTCAGCTGAAAAGACTCAAAGTTGAGGGAGACTCTGCTATCGGATATCTGGAGGCATGTCTATGCACATCTGGTGGTTGATACAAACTATTGACTGGGGATTCATCTGTGGCTGTTGGCTAGAACACCTGCTTTCTCTCCATGGAGCCTCGGCTTCCTCAGTATAGAAACTGGGTAATAAAAGCAAGCATCCCAAGAGAACAGGAGAGAATTACATAGCAATTTTATGACTTAGTCTTGAAAGACACTTAGTGTCACTTCCACCAGATTCCATTGGTTGAGATGATCACAAAGTTCTGTTCACATTCAAGGAAAGAATGTTAATGGAATACTGTAAGTAGAGCATATTGGATGGGATATGTTGTCTTGGCCATCTTTGGAAAATATAATCTGCCACATACTTGTTCTTTACTCTGTCTAAATAGTTGGCTATTTTGTTCATTGTACTACTGGTTCCTTCCTGTTATTCCACTTAGTTCATAGGCACCAATATGCCCACTATAAAAACCGCATCTAATATAGTATCCTCATTTCTCAGCTTTTTAAAAATGTTTTTATTTATTTTGAGAGAGAGAGAGAGAGAGACAGAGAGAGCACAAGCAGGGAAGGGGCAGAGAGAGAGAGGGAGACAGAGAGAGAAACCCAAGCAGGCTCCACACTCAGCATGGAGCCTCATGCAGGGCTCAATCCCATGACCCTGGGATCATGACCTGAGCCAAAATCAAGAGCCAGATGAGCCAACAACTCAACAACTCAACAACAACTCAACAACTCAACAACTGAGCCAACCAGGTGGTTCTCATCTCTCAGCTTTTTAAAATTCTTGTTTAATAGGGGCACCTGGTTGGCTCAGTCAGTTAAGTGTCCAACTCTTGATTTCAGCTCAGGTCATTATCTCACGGTTTGTGAGATTAAGTTCCACATTGGGCTCTGTGCTGACAGCACACAGCCTGCTTGGGATTCCCTCTCTCTCTCTGTGTGTGCCCCTCCCCAGTTCATTCTCTCTCTCTCTCTCTCTCTCTCTCTCTCTCAAAAAGAAATAAATAAGCAAAAAATTAAAAAAATAAATACATGAAATAAAATTCTTGTTTAATATATCACCTATCTTGTCTGTTTTTCTTTCTTTCTCTTTCTTTCTTTCTTTCTTTCTTTCTTCCTTCCTTCCTTCCTTTGCTTTTCTTTCTTTCTGCATCTATCTATCTTTCTATCATTGATCAATCTATCTATACCTACTTATTTATTCATCTATCTGTTGACCACTATATTGTGAGACACAGGACAAGCAGATAGTTAAAAAGTATTTGTTCAATAAATTAATGTGTGAGTGAATCTACTGACACGCATTAGATTATCAGATGGTGGGTGGAGGGGTGGGTGGGGAACTAGAGGCATGCAGACCAGCAATAAGACCACTGAGAACTTGAGTGAGGGAGGTGCTGAAAGAGATGGCTGTAAGGGCTGGTGAAATGGGAGGTAAAAACCAAACTCTATTTACTTTATGTTTTTTCCCCTGGCTTCACTCTGACTTTCCAAATTCCCAAATCAGAGTAGTCTGAGAAGCTTTATCAGCCTTTCCAAAGTATGCAGAATGTAAGAAACATGCCATGATACATCATTCCATTGCTTAAACTTGTTAACTCAATCTTCCTGTAGCTGAGTGTTCCTTTAACTTATAAATTTTATTGCACTAATTACTCATTCTCAAAAATGCTTTTCCCTCTTTTGATTTGATTTGTTCTACTTCATGACTATAGATGATGAAACCAGAGTTTAAGAATGTCACCTCAAATTTTGCTTGACATTTTATCAAGAGCTGAGGTTACTTATGTAATGATCTTCAAACTGCTTTTAATAAATTACTCATGTTTGTGGTGTCACTTTAGAGCTAACCAGTAGTTGAAAGAGAAGGCCTGTTACTCTCTCACATAGCAAAATTACCTTCCATATTTAATAACTAGGTTCAGATTTCCCTCTAAGTCATTGCCATAGATTAAATCTAAATGCTAAACTCTTAAATTATCTATTTCTAACTCAGACTTCTCTTTTAAAGATAAGATTTATATATCCAATTAGTTACTGGACATTTTCATTTTGATGACTCACCAGAACTTGACATATCTAAAATTTATTTTATCACTGGCCTGAAAAATTTCTTTCTATATTCTTTCTTTTAGTGAATGGACCCTCCATGAGAAGCAGATTTTTCATGAAGCTAACAAAACCTAAGCTTCTAGATCCTGTATTTTTATGAATTCCTTCTAATGCTCTAATTTTGTATTCTTTTTTTGTAAGCAGGATATGTCCATTTTCTATATCAATAAAAGGTAATCATTCTCTTTTAAGCATATGATACAGTTTTATTATCATGACCTGGGTTGGCCTTAAAAGAAAACTAGCCCTGCTTAATAACATTTGCCCTAAAGAGGGGTTATGTATCATTATTTTAAAATAAAAGTCATCATTTTAATAATATTTTATATCTTTTAACTTTTTTGTTACTAATAAATCCATTGAGCAAGTCACTTCATATAATTACATCAGCATCAAAGGTATACATGGAAGTCACATTATTCAAATCTAAATGTTCCCTGGGTGCTTTACTAACATATTTTAAGGACCTAGAAGAGTGATTGGACATGCCATCTTTTAAATTTCTCAGGCTATAGTTTTTATTATGTCATATGATATAGAATTTTGTGTTAAAACACAAAATATGTGAGGGGTGTTTGGGTGCCTCGGTTAGTTAAGTGTCTGACACTTGATCTCAGCTCAGGTCATGATCTCGTGGTTTGTTGGATCAAGCCCCATGTCAGGCTCTACACTGAGTGTGGAGCCTGCTTGGGATCCTCTCTCCTTCTCTCTCTGCCCCTCCTCCGCTCCCTCTCTCTCTCAAAATAAATTAAAAACTCAACATTAAAAAAACCCCAGATATGTGAGTATTTTCTCAGTGATGTATTGGTTTTACTTCATGTTATTCCTTTTGCTTATTTCTGGATAGAAAGGGGGTTTTCCTTACATCCAACTACTGTCCAAGTTAAGCTTTACAATATTCTTAGAGGTTTTCAACCTCACCACAGTTTGGCATAGGGCTTTAACCTGAATGAGCACACCAAAGGGCTGCCCTGAAGATACGTCAGGGAGGATAATTCTGAAGTCACTACCGTCCAACACTTGGCAAATGGCTTGGCTGGGAGAAATCATATTTCTAGAGCTATCCATGAAGTTTTTAAGAAGAAATTCAGAAATATCTTCTAATAGCTATTCTTGGATTATGCCAGAGTATTAGAGAACTGAGTACATAGCACATAACTCACTTTTAATCAAGTTGTTTTTGGGCACGTTAGTTTTGTCCTAAATTTAGACCATTATTAGAAATACCTCTACAAAAATTCTAAAGTTGCACATGAAAACACTGCTCATTAAGTTACACCAAGAGTTGTCTAGATTCTCTCCCTTCCTTCTCAAGGTGGCAGAATTTGATAGGCTTCAGAATAATCAGAAAGTTTGGTTTTACTCTTCTCTTTCCAGGGAATGACTGTGGTTGAAACATTCCTCTTATAAACAAAATGGCTGGGGGGATCCCATAGGTCTATCTTTTCTATACTGGTCTTCTTTTGCACAGCTTTATTTCAGTTTTGGAGGAAGAATGCTCTAGTTCATAACTACTCACTTATTCTTATCCATTCATTCATCCATTTATTCAGGAAATATTTATTGAACCCTCCCTATATGCTTGTCACTCTTCAAATCACTGTAGTAGCAGTAAAAAAAACAGTCCCTATACTCATGAATTTTATAATCTGTCAAAGGATAAGACTGTCCCTGACTTCTTTTATATAAGATATTGATTTAAATCTTAGTCCCAGGACTATCCTAATCACTTTGTTTATCTTTTGCATATAATAAACACTGGCTCATAGGAAGCCTGGAGCCAAATTTGTTTCCCTGTAGATGTTGATTCTGAGTGTGTGGTATCCTTTTTATGTTCTATCTCATTGCAGGTTCCATTTCTTGCCCCTGTCTTTATTTTCCCTTTGCCCAATTTCTAACACTACTTAGTAATTTGTTATGTCACTGTGCTACATGTCTTTTTTTAAGAGTCTAAAATCTTTTTCAGGAGTAACACTGAGGGGCGCCTGGGTGGCTCTGTCGGTTGAGCGACCAGCTTCGGCTCAGGTCATGATCTCGGGATCCGCGTTGGGCTCTGCGCTGACAGCTAGCTCAGAGCCTGGAGTCTATCTTCGGATTCTATGTCTCCCTCTCTCTCTGACCCTCCTCTGCTCATGCTGTCTCTCTCTCTCTCTCTCTCTCAAAAATAAATAAAACATTTTAAAAAAGGGTAACATTGAGTATAAAACATAACCTACAAATAAATAAAAACATTTGCCTCTTTACACCTTGCCTCCCTCCCCCACTATTTGACACTCTCTAATCCACCATACCAGAAGCAACTTTCTAAAAGGCTACTTCCATCATACCGTAAACTTTCTCATACCTTTGGTGCCCCCCCCCATAGGTCCTTCATTATCTGCTCTTACTGTTACTTTATTTCAGCTGTTTTCCTTCCTGCAGAGTAAGTCCCTATTTTAGTGAATAATTTGTAAATTCCCGTAAGTGATTTGCTCTCTCTCACCTCTGAGCCTTTGCATTTGCAGTTTTCTTTGTTTAAAAAGCCCATCTCCTCCACACCCTCCCAGCTGGCTTGTTCCCATTCATCCAGTATCATCTTCCCTGGGAAGCCTTACCTGTTGCCTCAGGCTTAGTTGTGTGCCCCTCCTTGGGTTGCCATAGTACCCTCTGCTGACGTCTACCCTGTACTTATCTCACCGTATTATAAGTGTTAATTTGCCTGTTCTTGTCTGTTGCTAGACTGTGACCTTCTTCAGGGAGGGGACTCCCTTTCATCTGCATGTCCTGGGGCCTAGCACAGTGCCCCACAGATAGTGCTCAGCACAGGTTTATTGGATGACTCAGCGAAGAAGAGACAGATTTCCAAAAGTTGCCTAGAAAACTGGCTTCCTTTCTTAAGTGGCTCTTACTTCCCTGAAGGTTTCAAATAGCCTATGATTTGCTCATACTTTTTAAGTCAGACTGGGTGAATCCTGATCTCTTCTAGTCCTATTTCTCAAACTCTGGTTCAAAAAGACAAAAGAGAACCCCCAAAAGAAGTTGGTCACTTCCTTATAAGTTTGCTATTTTCTTTTCTCAGGTTTACCATCTCATCGACTAGCACTAAGCCTAGCATACAACGGGTGCTCAGTAAATATTGGTTAAGTTAATATGAGTTAGACAAATGACTCACTGGTTGAATGAATGAATGAATGTAGAAGTTTTGCCTGCATGGTACAGGTGGCTTTATAGTAAGCCCAACTGATTGTCTTCTTGTGCTGGAAAACCTCTGCTCTACCCACTCTGTTCTGTACCATCATTAATGATCCATCCTTCTAGGTTAAGGATTAAGAATAAAGACTGCAGGGATGGTACAATACTGAGGGACTTTATTCAAAAAAATTACAGGACTATTTGGTTTGTGAGTACAGGGCAGCTCCCATTAATGGGAGTACCATTGGGGATGGGAGGGCAGGGCTGAGAAATGGGTAGAAGTCTGAAATAGGACAAACACAGGGCCAGTGGAGATCAACCACTGAACCAAACTTTGCCTAAGACAGGCTCTGCTAACTCAACACATCACTACTTTCTCTCACCCTTCCTGCGTCCTTTCTTCCACAAATATTATCTAAGGACTTGTCATGTGCCAACTACCTTAGAGACGCAAGGGATAGAATAGAGAGCAAAATAAACATAGCTGTTTCTTTTTGGAGTTTTCAGCCCAGCATGAAAGACTGATAATACAATAAGTTATAACACGAATTGCAATGAATGTTATTAATTAATTAATTTATTTGTTTTGAGAGAGACAGAGACAGCACAAGAGGGGGAGGGACAGGGAGAGAGGCAGGCAGAGAATCCCAAGCAGGCTCTTCCCTGTCAGTGCAGAGCCTGACTAGGGGCTTGAACCCACGAACTATGAGATCATGACGTGAGCTGAAACCAAGAGTTGGACACTCAACTGACTGAGCCACCCAGGCATCCTTGCAATGAATGTTCTTTAAGAGAGATTTTCAGAAATGTAGGAACCCATTGGGAATATCTAACTTAATTCCCAAAACTTCTTTGGTTCCGTGGGTGGCTGTTTAAGGTTTTGTATCCAGGTAGTAGCAGCTTGAAAAAGGAGTCCTTGAAAAGGCTCTTGTGTCTTTGTAGAAGGTTGGAGCTATGTAAACAACTCTCCTAATATCTGAAATGTACTGGCTCCCCTACAGTTGCCTCAAGTTCTGTCTAGACCCAACCATTGTTCATTGATTGAGAGTGTGTCCAAAATTTCTCATGTAATTAAAGTGTATGGCTTGAACACATCAAAATATTTGATCTCAGGAAATCCCCCAAATACTACATTTCCCTTTTTAGAGGTGAGAATAAGGACAGGTTTATGTGCATATATGAGAAAATGGATGAATTATCCATTAATGTTTGAATTATCCTATTAAATTACCTGAAAACACCATGATCAAAATATAAATAGTGCTCTCGGTATTTATCAAAACAACTGAAAATATTAAAAGTGAATGATCACTTTTGAAAACCTCAACATAATTGAAATAACTCTTGGAAGCTCAAAGCTTGATATTAGTTTAAGGCTTTTCATGAATCAGCTGTGGGTGTGTAAAAACAGGTTTATCAAGATTCTAGAACTAGTCTTTTTTTTTTTCTTCGTTGAAAACATAGTCTGGGACAAAGTGATATGCTAGCTGAATAGAGTAAGCATAGATTTTTTGCTTAGGTTACCAAATTATTATCTTATCAACATCTATTATAACTCTTCTATAAACTATGATATTAAACACAGTATCAACTAAATGGGGCACATCAGCATGTGACCATCTTGTTAACATTATGTTTATAACGTAACAGCCAAAGGAATTGACTAATTTGGTAAATTAAGTCAATTGCTGATATTCAAAAAGGAATAACTAACTAAATGAAGATAAATTTATTTACATAAAAATTCCTTGACAAGAAACCTTGCTGTTTGACTAAACTTTACTTTTCAAAGGATGGAATGCTGGAGTGGAGATACAATTCAAGTGCCTGGATTTTGGCACAGAGAAAAATTAATTCCTTACCTACTTCTTGTCATCTATTTTATATGAAGACTTAATAATTAATAAATAGTTATGAAACTGAAATTCCACAATGTGAATCATACAAAAAAGTTGTAGGACAGTTTGCCTACTGTCTAGATGATCAGAGAAGACACATAAAAGCACATGGAAATCAATGAATAAAACCAAGTGGAAAATGATGAATTCCAACTGAGTAGTACGGCCAATTAGTCTTGGTTGAGTTTAGAGGAAGTAAAAAGAGAGAAAGAAGGAGATTTGGATCCAGCTGCTCAGGATTTGAAGAATAAATAGGTGAGGGAGAGAGCCTTTTGAGGATGAGAGCCGTGCTAGAAATGGTAATATGTTTGAGAAATTGAGAGTAATTAGTTAATCTGGAGCAGATACTTTGGTTTTTGTTTTAAAGAGTAATGGAAAAATGCCAAAAGGGAATTGTAGGTTGATTTTACGCTACAAAGAGTAAGCCTCCTTCCCAAATATTAAGAGGTAGCCTCTACTTAGAGGCTAGCCACTGAATAAAATATTGACCTAGAAACCTTAAATCCTGTTTGGAAACATATGTTATAAACAACTTATACCCATTTATTTATATATGATGATGTATCTAATAGCTTTGATTCTTCAAAAAAAATTTTCAATTTCATAAAAAATTAATGTTGTCGATGTTTATGAAGAACATTATCCTAAACTCTGTATTACACACTTTACATACTTTATTTCAACTAAACTTCACATCCAAGACGCACTATCTTACTTTTTTTTTATTGTTTACTTATATTTGAGAAAGAGAGAGACAGAGACAGAGTGTGTGTAGGGAAGGGGCAGAGAGAGAGGGAGACACAGACTCTGAAGTAGGCTCCAGGCTCTGGGCTGTCGGCACAGAGTCTGATGTGGGGCTCGAACTCATAAGTGGTGAGATCATGACCTGAGCCGAAGTTGGACACTCAACCAATTGAGCCACCCAGGTGCTCTTGTCTTAGTTAACTCCCAAAACAAAACTGTGAGATAGAAACTGTCATCATTTTCATTTAATGGAGGAAGAAACTGAACATGAGAGAGGTCCTGCAACTTCTCAAAATCATAGATCAAGGGCTTGGGGTTGGTCAAGCTTGATTCCAAAGCCCAAGCTGGAATCACATCGCTAGCTTCAAATATAGATAACTCTAATGAATTGTGTAGGAAATACATTGCCTCAAACCAAGACTGATGCTAGACACTATGTTCATACTTCACAATGATCTCTCTTTTGAAATCCATTATACCGTGGTAATATATTGTTATTGTATAAAACATATTTTTCTTGTATAAAATGGGTAATAGAATTTCAGAGAATTAAATAAGTAATGATATTCAAAAGACAACAAGTGGGAAATGGAAGGGTTGGTTTTTCAATGTCAGTTGGTAGCCTACAATCTGAGAGGTCACCAAGATTGCTGTAGGAAATGGGAAATGATTCCTTTACTCTTTCCCAAACTCCTCTCAGGCCTTGGCATCTACTGGTTCTACATCCGTGGTTAGGAGTATAAACCCGAGAATGGGAGATGTGGTTCACCCCAGCCTTGCTCCTCTCACGAGGTAACCACAGGAGAATATTGTTCATTTCTCTGAGTTTCTTCGTCTCAGTTTCTTCTTCTGTAGATTGGGATAATAAAACCTCCTTGGGAGCATTGATGTGAGGATGAAATGTAAAGATGTATACAAACTATTATGTGCAGTGCCTGGCACAGATTTAATGTTCAATAAATGGTAGTGATTATTAGTCACTTTAGGCACAGCATTGTCCCTAAGAAGAAAGAACTGTTCAAAGCAAACAATGAAATCAGAGTGGATTTCCTGTTCTCTGCCTTTTAAGCTTTTCATCAAAGGCAACACAATGCAGCAGAGTCTCTGAGAACAAGCCCAAGACTGAAGCCTCCTTCTCTGATTAATGCGGTGCTTTGAGCACGAGCAAATAATCTGAAGAAGGTTAAATTCATGCATGGCTTAACTCGAACCAAAGTGGTCAAGGATCTATCTTCACAGGCTCTGTGCAGCTGAAGAATTCTAGGCAATTGGTTAACCCCACAATCTAGCCTAAAACAAGTTTGAGACAAAATGTCATCAAGAAATAGAAAAAGTTTTGGCCTTGTGGTAACATCATAACATATAAACTGAAGCATATAAACTGAAAATTCAGTTTACTCATTTAGGGATTATGCCTTCACTCATTTAACAAATTCCCTTTCTACCTCTGGGAAAGCATCAGCCTAGCAACAGAGTAAGTTGCTTACCTTTTCCCCTCTGTGCACATGCGAACACAGGAGTCCAGGGTTAAGGGTGGGGAAGGAAGTAGTTCTTCTCTATTCAGACAAGCGATACTAGGATATACTTCTGTATCACTTTACAGATCATCAAGTGCATGCATATGTATTATCTCACTCTATTCTCACACAGCAGAGAAGGAAAATGAGACACAGAGGGTTACATACTTGTTCAAAGGCACACACCATACCAAATGGCTAAGCCCCTATTAGGAGACTGACCATAAACTCAGGCTCAGCTAATTTTGCATCATACCACAATGCCTGAGCAGTGACATTCACTAACGTTATGTAGTGCTTGATGGTTTATAAGTCCTTCTACATATATAATTCTACTTGATTGTCACAGTATTTTGAAAGCAGAGAAAATTTTGCCCTCACTTTAAGGACCAGAAAATAATCTCTGAGAGTAAGGAGATCTAGGACTTCAAATTTATGTCTTCAAAATGTCATTTGTTCATTGATTTATCCATCAATTCAACACATACTTTCTGAGCATTTCTTATATACTAGGATAATGGATAATGAGGGTAGAGAATATGACTTTCTGTCTCCATGGAGATCAGATTCTAGTGAAGGAGATAAACAATAAACAAATGAACCAATAAAAATAAAAGATAACATCAGATAAAGATAAGTAGTATCAAGGGAACAAAAGAAGAGAATAATAAGGATAGGGAGAGGAATATTTGATATGGAGTGAAGACAAAGAAACTTACAAGGTGAGACATTAGAATAGAGACCAGAACGAAGTGAGCAGCAAGCCAGAAGACAAGGTAAAAGTTTCCAGGAAAGGGAATGCCAAGGTTAAAGGCACTCCAGCTTACGGTGCTGGAGAAACCACAAGATGGATAGACAGGCAGCTTATGCTGAATGCAAGGAGATGGGTATTGAGAGACAGGCAAAGCATTGCAATAGATAGGGGTATGTCGTAGTACATCATGACTTTTACAATAATCTCACTGGGTTGGAAAACAACACACAAGCATTATGGTCATAAGCCCTTGCAAATTTCCTCTCATTATCAATTCATTTCTCTTCCTGTCCTTAGTATAATTCTTCTGAGCCATTCTCATTCTTACCATTTCCTTTCATATCATTGGGGGTCAGTTGGGCAATAGTTTCAATATCACGACTACTTTAATGAGATGTATAGCCATCTCAGAAGCAAGAGGTCATGTGTATTGTATTTTAACTCTGTGGCTACTAGTCATGAGCAAATAGTTTTCAACAGCAGAGTATGAGGACCTAAGTTGTGACAATCCTGAAGTTTTCTAAGCTCAGTGAAGAACTTGAAGCAAAGTAGAATCTATGAAAGTAAAGTCATTTATCAAAACCTGAGGAAAAGTACTGCAGTTATACCATAAGTTTATATGGATGCATTGGAAATCCAGGTTTTCATGAGAAATTGCTAGTGATATAAATGTGATTCTTGTGTAGAATCAGGAATAGAGGATCTGATTTATAAAATAGTACCATCAATTTATCTAGTAAATTTTTAATTAACCTATTACATATTTCTCTTAAGTCTTGTGTGCTCCCAGTTTGTGTATAGCAAAATGTAGCAGTAACAAAATGTCTCTCTCTCAGTGAGCCCTGATAGGAACACATCTACTAGTAAAGAGTGAATTGGGCAATGCCAGATAAGCCTCTTAGTATGTTTGCAATATCATCAGTGAGTTTCCAATCCTACCTTCTTAAGAAGCCACCTATCATCCCAGCTGAATAACTAAGGAACAGTCCAATAGACAATGTTTGGTGATATGAGGTTGAATTACTTTTGAAAAAGGGTAACTGCCTGTGCTGACAGCTCAGAGCCTGGAGCCTGCTTCAGATTCTGTGTCTCCCTCTCTCTCTGCCTCTCCTCCCCCTCCTCCTCTCTCTCTCTCACTCTTTCTCTCTCAAAAATAAAATAAACATTTAAAAAAAGGGGGGAGCTGCTGTAATGAAAGAGAAAAATATTTTTCCAAGACAATTAACATGGATAAATCAAAGATTTGTCTTTTAATTCATTTATGGCTTCTTATTCTATCTTATTTTTAAAAATTGTTAATGTTTATTTTTGAGAGAGAGAGAGACAGACAGACAGACAGACAGAGCATGAACAGGGAAGGGGCAGAGAGAAAGGGAAACACAGAATCTGAAGCAAGATCCTGGCTCTGAGCTGTCTGCACAGAACCCACCCAACACATGGCTCGAACTCACAAACTGCAAGATTATGGCCTAAGCTGAAGGTGGACACTTAACCAACTGAGCCACCCAGGCACTCCTAAAGTTTGCTCTAAATATAGGAGGTATGGGGGCATCTGGGTGGCTCAGTTGGTTAAGCATCTGACTTTAGCTCAAGTCATGATCGGGCGGTTGGTGAGTTCGACCCCCACATCGGGCTCTGTGCTCACAGCTCGGAGCCTGGTGCCTGCTTCAGATTCTATGTCTCCCTCTCTGCCCCTCACCCGCTCACACTGTCTCTCTATCTCAAAAATAAATAAACATTAAAAAATTTAAATATAGGAAGTCTGGGTCCATTTAAAACTTCAAGATGACCTTATAGCTCTTTATATTTGCAAAAGATTTATTCAGAGAGATCTCATATCTGTATAGTCAAAAGTACCTCTATAGCCTATAATTTGCCCTGTGAAGAGCAGTAGGCAAGAACTGATCATTCTTTTTACTTTTTAAGTTTTTTTTTTAATGTTTATTTATTTTTGAGACAGAGACAGAGCATGAGTAGGGGAGGGGCAGCCTCCAGGCTCTGAACTGTCAGCACGAGAGCCTGACGCAGGGCTTGAACCCCTGGACTGAGAGATCTGACCTGAGCTGAAGTTAGATGCCCACTGACCGAGCCACCTCGGTATCCCAAGAACTCTCAATTCTAAGTGATGCCTTCAGAGTTTCTCAGAGTGTTTCTGGAAGGTGACCACCTGCCCTCTGATGCCGTGGCCAGGGCTTCTTTCCCCTTCCTTCAGCCTTTCTGACTGCCTGGTTCTTCCCAGTGCTACGCCTTGCTCACTCTACAACCACTGGTTGCAGTGCTTACTCAGGAACACTGGATACTGTTCCCCCAGGGGTCTCTCGTCACCCACCCCATGCAAGGATATCACTCTGTGATTGCATGTGAAATGCAGGAGGTTCACACTGGGTTGTCTCCTTTCTCCCTCTTCTCCACTCATATTACACCCTGTCTTCAAAATTACCTACTAGCTTGTGTGACTTAGGTACACCATACTGGCAGTAGCTAAATACATTTTTTAAAATAGCAAAATCTTTCTTACGTAGGAACCATGTGGATTCAAATTTGCGTTTAAACAAACTTATAAGCATATTTATCTTGAGGACCTCTGGGGTCATCAGCAAATAACCAAATTTGAGAAAGTCAAAGAGCATTGGGTTTTCAGAGTCCTTTCACACACAAAACTGCATTTGATTTCAAAGGATCCCTGCCAGACAGGTGCAAGGGGCATTCTCCTCCATTTTAAAAGTGAGATAATGCAGAGATGTTTCCCCCACAACCAGAAGGGCAGGTACTTTCCTCTTGATTTCAAGCCTGCTTCCCTTTTGCTACATTAATTTCAGTTAAGCTATTTGAGCACTTATACAGGAGACAAGTAATACGACAGGAAAAAGAATAGCTTGATTATAATATATACATAATATTATATTATAATAGTAATAATAGTCAAGTTTTATCAAGCACTTAGTACATACTGTGGTGTTTCCACATGCTTGACTTTGGACCTCATTTATGATGTATCATCACCAAGGTCCTTAAGTAACATGAAAGGTTTTGATAATCACTTAACAAATATATCAAGTATAAGAAATTTTATGTGATTGTATTGCCTTCTTAAAGTATATTGAAAAGATTAAAATACAATTTAGAAGGACATTGGATAACCTCTAATTTTTCTCTAAATGTAAATAGAAATTCTTTTAATAGCTCCACTTGTGGTCTTGTTGAGTGATCAATTCACCAACTATCAAGATTTAGTACTTACCATTATTAGAACCACATTAAACTTTTTCTTACATAAATTTTACGGATACAAACTATACAATTTGATCCAGATGTTTGTTATTTTAGTCCCGTTTATTGATGGCAAGTGAAAGATTCAGTTAATCCAGAGAGCCACCTCAAGGTTGGCTTCCTATTATTTCCTGCATTGAATTTCTTCTCCATTTTTAGCTATCCAAATTAAATGAGATCTGAACAGCTGTGATAGGACACACAGGAGAAAAATAGAAATGATGTAAAAGCAAAGGAAGTGAAAGTGAGGTGGGGGGGATAACATGTTGGGTTAACACTGGTATCTGGACTACAAAAATAAGCTTTCCCCTTCTTCCTGGGCACAGAGCTGGATTATATTTCTCAGCCTTCCTTGGAGTTAGATGTGGTCATATAACTGAGGCCACTTGGGTGGAATGTGAGTAGAAGTGATATGTGCTACCATGTTCCTTCTGCTTCCTGAAGACTAATAGAGAAGACAAGGGCAAACTTGGAAGCCATATGTTGAAAATGGAGCATCAGTCTTAAATTATCTTCTTGAATGATTGTGCATAAAACAGAGACACTGTTGACTTAAAGCTGCTCCTGAGGCCTGTTTCATAAGAAAAAGGCAAACTTCTATTTTGTTACCTTACTGATTCTTGGGAGCTTAATATTCTCAGGAGCTTAGTCTACTCTAATGCATATGGTTTATGTTAGCCCAGAGAAGATCAACATAAAAAGCATAGGATGAAGATATGGTATTGGAAAGTAGAATATGGAAACATAATTCATAATAAAGCACAGGAAAATATTAGATGCTTTTAAATCCTTGAAGCATGCTTGAAGGAAAAGAAATTGAATGATGACAAATCTGAATTCAAATATATAATGCAATGATGACACTTATATTCTACATCTACTCTTTGACTAAGTAGACATAAGTCAAGTGGTTATACTAATATCTTGGAAACTGCATTTCAATGATTGCAAAAAGTGTGATAGCAACACTTGGAAGGGAAATGTAGGAACAGCACATTCTGTAAATTCTAGAAATTGATTAATCTTCAGTTGCCAAACATCTCCCATTCTAGTCTATTGGGAAGGGCTCTACTTTGCACTGTTACTTCCCTCTGAGGCAATAGACTGCCTTCTCTACTAAGATAGGGAATTCTTCTAAATTCTACCTGATGACCTTTATATTCCTTCAGTGTCTTGTTTGGGGCTTGAGACTAGAGACTGGTATTCTTTACATATGCATACTCAATAATCATTTTTGACACTCTTACAGAGAGTCCTTTCAAATTTATATTTAAGTATATATATTTATGTTTGATTATTACTAATTCTTTGTTTCATTGACATAGCTTCACTACTTAATGCATATAAATGCCTTATGCTGAATTGGCAACCAGAAAATTCAATCCTAGTCATTCATACAAACATAAAGCCCATCCTTAAGAAAAGGGTCGCTGTAATATTAGCCAGATTTCTGTGGCATATTTCATATCATTTCGCTCAATCTAGTATCTTATATGTGTTTAAAAGCTGATGAAAGTAAGGAAGAAATGTGGCTTTTTCAATGGTGGATCAAAATAAGTAAAGTGTTAAAATAAAAGGCCAAAAATGTTGCCTCTCTTGTGAGAATTATTCAGAGAAAACATGTTTGGACATTTCCAATATAGAGTAGAAACACCCCCTAACTCACTGGAGGGAAGAGAAATCCCAGCTTGGTGATACAGGTACCAAAACATAAGAATCAACTACTTGACGACCGCAGCCATGGAAGCAGTTGATAGGAAATATACACAATTGAAATTAAGTTTCAGACATGGTAAATCAGCCACCTTTAAAACAGAACAGATTCCCACTGGATGTGCCCTCCCTTGTTAAAAAATGATGAAAGCTAATCATTTATGCCTTCTGTAACACACACAAGACAAAACATTAAAAAAACACACATGCGTCGAGAAAAAGAATCAAATTCCAGAAACCTCTCACACACATCTGCATAAACTTCAGAGTAAGTTATTGCCTCATTCCCCAATCTTTTCAAGGGACCACGTAAGATCTAGAGGAGAGTGGTGGTATTGACTTTTTCATACAGAGTATCAGTCAAGCTACTGAATTAAAATCAGATAGAAAAAGTCAGTGTGAAGGCAAGGGGTTGTAGTAGATAATTTTAAAATAAGGCCACTGGTACAAACAAAAGTAATTGGACGAAAATACCAACGTGATACATTATTGAAGTTGGCAGTAATGGTAACTATATCAAAGACTCAACACCACTGACCTATTAAGCACAATCAAATTCAAAAAATGGGATATAGGAGGAATTGCATCACACACCCATATTAGCTCTAGTTCTGCTGAGACCTTTGAAATATTCCTCATGTACCTTAAAGGGATCTTAAACAGCAGATCTAACACGCTTGTGATTAAGGGAAACCAATATGAAGTCTAAATACGGAAATTGACTTGTCCAAGGTCACCACAGAAGTTCCAAAAAATTGACTGACTGAAAGTCATCCTTAGTTCAATGCTCCTCCCTCCATATCTCATCTTCATCTCTTGAGCCCACATCTCATAGTGGACCAAAGGATTTAAGGATACTTGCATTTTCTTTTCACTGAAGATATTGCCATTTTTCTTTTGGATATTATCATTTTTATTAAGAATAAAATAGTAATGGCTACTGTAAGTTTTTGAGACTCTATCATATAATCTGATAGTCATGTAACAACTCTAACTTGCTGTGTTATCTTACGATAACCCTATTCTGCAGCTAGGAAAATTATAGCTCAGAAGATTAAGTAGCTTGTCAATGTCACATGGCAGAGCTAGGATTCAGATACAAGTTTATCTTAATCCAAAGTCCATATTCTTTCTACTATACGTCATTACCACTTTTAATCTCTTGGTATTTTTTGAGGCATGTCAAGAAATCCAGAGCAGAGCTGATACTTGGAAAGCCTGGCTGATCATTACAGAATCTACCATTTAGCCATTCAAACATTGTCCAAAACGGATTCATCAGATCAAGACTATTAGAGATCCTGCTTCTATAATAAGCCTCCCAGTAAGAACCATTAGCAGTGTCATATACAAAGAAGTGACTAATTAATTTTATTTTTAAAATGATGGTAAAACAGTAGTCACTGAGTGAAAGGCTGGTGAAAATTTTATGATCTGGTAAAAGTCTCCGCAGGCTAGTGATTATACTATCCTAACTGACATAGATTATGTCAGCCCTGCAGATGGTGTTAAAAAAAATAACCCTCTGTCTATATGAGATCAAAACACCAAGACTGAATTTAACCCAGATGCTTGGCACTATGTAGACACAACCTATGTCATATCTTCCATTTTCTGTTGGATGCAGCAGAGGAAGGGTGTGACTACACACAGTTGTGAAAGGAATAATATTTTCAGGCAAGCCTGCATTAATGCCTTAGGTGGGTTTTTTTTTCCTTCCTACTCTGTTTAAATTCCTAAAATGCATCAGACCTCATGAGTTTCAGGCAGACATACTCTGTTAGGAGTTGAAGGAAGATTTGCACATTTCTTTTCTGACATGTGGACAAGCAGACGCTCAATCGCAGGGCTTTGACTGCTCACTGGCTTTCTTTGTCTTCGTTCACACATAAGCCTTGCCAATTTCCCACTGAAAATGCCACTGCAGATCCTGAAAAATTTTTGGAAAGAGTCTCATGGCTTTCAATCTCCTCGACAGAAAGAGAAAACTGAGACAGTCTTAATTTAAAAAAAGAAAAGAAAAAAAATGAAGGCAGTTTTCATCATCAGTACAAGCATCATAAAAGCACTTAGAGATAATGGGTTAAGTGTAACTGAATCAGAAGCACACCGATTTGGCAGTAATCTCATTCACAAAATGTTGGAGTGGTTATAGGTGATGCCAAGTTAAACAGGATGATGGACTCAACACAATACATGTTTGCAACACTAATGGATCATCAGTTCAAGGCCACCCACTTCCAGGTGGCGGGAAGCAGGGGCAGCTGCCCCATCTCTGGAGAGTCAGATGGTCTTCCTGCTCACATGGTCAGGTGTCTGAGGCCATGAAAAAGAGAGCTAGAGTTTGCTTGCCCTTGGTGTTTAATGATCCATGAGGAAAGGAACATTTACCCCTACACAGAGAACTGAGATGTCTCTCTCATGGCCTCTAATTCATTCTTGGGGTAAGCCAAGGGATAGATGGGTAGTAGAAGTGTCCTGCACTTCTACTTAGTGGGAGTAACTAAGAGCTGTGGTCTTAAATGGCAGAATACTGAGAGGAATATTAAAGAGGCAGCCAGACGTTTCAAAGCCATTTGACATGTATGGCGGCTTCATCCAGAACCCAGATATTTTCTTTTGCCGCCCTCCAAGTTTCTTTCTGGCTACTACTTTGTATAGTGTGCTGCTTTATGCCAAGACCAGATATTTTTTACCTTGTGTGATGTGAAGACTTTCTGACTCGCGGTGTCTTCACAGTGATGGTCCCCACGCTTCGAATGCTAGGACAGACCTAGTGGCACGGGCAGTAAGTAATTGCCCCACAGAGACAGGCATTATTTGAATGTCCTCCAGTATTTACATTGAAAAGATCACAGTTGTAGAAAGTGACCTTTAAAAATGTAATTTGATTTTGAGTTAAGATTATAATTTTAAAATAACAATAAATGGGGGCACCCGTGTAGCTCGGTAGGTTGAGTGATTGACTTCGGCTCAGGTCATGATTTCCGGGTTCATGAGTTCAAGCCCCACATCAGGCTCACTGCTGTCAGCCTGTCAGCACAGAGCCGGCTTTGGATCCTCTGTTCCCCTCTCTCTTCACCTCCCCCACTTGCCCTCTCAAAAATAAATAAGTATTTAAAAAATTAAAACAACAATAAATGTACTAGTTAATACTAATTAATTTCAACTGGGTAACCAATACTAATAGTGATTACTATGTGCCAGACATGCTTCTAAGCACTTTAGATATATTAGCCTGTTTAATCTTCACAGAAACCCATTCCATTTTAGAGGTGAGGAAATCAAGATGCAGAGAGGTTACTCAAACTGTCCAAGGTTACTCAGCTGGAAAGCAGAAAAGGCATACTTCACGCCCAGGCAGTCTGGCTCCAGAGTGTGTAGTATTTTCTGTCTCCAATAGTATTTAGCACTGAGCTAGATACAGATACTGGAGGACTCAGAAGTATGTGTATGAAGCAATAAGACTATTTTTTTTTTAATCAAATGCCTAGGAATTAAATTTAAAGTTAGAACCATCTCCTTCAGATTAGTCACCTTTGGAAGCAATGCACTTAGAATAATGAAGCGTCACTCTTTAAAACATGTGTCACTCCACCCCCCAGTGTTGCCATCATAACTAGTTTATAAATAAATCATCTGCCCATATTTTAGAGTCTTAGTTTATTCCTCACTAGAAAGTGTAACGCCCTTCTTAATCACTGAACGATTCATAAGTCCAGGCTCCAAATGACTGTTGGCCACTTTCAAAACCCAAATCCATCTTCAAAAGTCAAAGATTTGTCATTTTAGGAAATATTCCAAAGAATCTGCTGGGCCATAGATTCTTAGGGCAGGCCCCCAAATATTTTTTATTTTGGGTTTTAGCAATCTTTGATTTTGGCAATTTCTTTGCAGTGCAAGTGAACCATTGCATTGTGGCTGCTTGGAAGGTGAGGGCTCTCGTTTGGATGTCTAAATTCAGATTTCTTTTTAAGACAAATCATTTGTATAGCTTTATAGTCAAATATCATCTACAGGTATCCCCCAGGGACTTTATACTCTCATTGGGGAGGAAATCTTAAACATAAGTAATCAGGGAAGAATATATGGCAGATAAAAGTCAAGGGCCAACATATATGGCATAAACAATATCTGCTATGGCATTTCATGATGGTGAAAAAAATGTAAAAGGCAACCAGTAAATTAGGAAGGCATCATGGAAGAGGTGACCTGAGCCTTAACCTGAGCCTTGAGTGAAGAGGAGAATTGGACCTAATTTTATTTATTTTATTTTATTTAAAAATTTTTTAAAAATATTTTTTGTTTGTTTGTTCGTTGGTTTTTTGAGAGAGACAGAGACAGAGCATGAGATGGGGAGGGGCAGAGAGAGACACACACACAGAACCTAAAGCAGGTTCCAGTCTCTGAGCTGTCAGCACAGAGCCTGATGTGGCGCTGGAACCCGAAAACTGTCAGATCATGACCTGAGCCAAAATTGGACGCTTAACCGGCTAAGCCACCCAGGCACCCTGAATTGGACCTAATTTTAATCATTGTGCTGAGAACTATGAACATGGTGGATAGATGATAAATATTTGATGACTAACTCTTAATTCCTGACCTTCCCATGTTTGCTGAAACGTTAAGAGAAAGGGTTAACGTCCATACCTAACCAGTCTGAAACTATGTTAAATTTCTATTCATTGTCGGGGCGCCTGGGTGGTTCAGTCTGTTAAGTGTCCGACTTCAGATGAGGTCACGATCTCGCGGTTCCTGAGTTCGAGCCCCGTGCCGACCTCTGTACTGACAGCTCAAAGCCTAGAGTCTGCTTCGGATTCTGTGTCTCCCTCTCTCTCTCTGCTCCTCCCCTGCTTATGCTCTGTCTCTCTCTCTCTCTCTCTCACACACTAAAATAAACATTAATTTTTTTTTAAATTTCTATTCATTGAAATAAGCAAAGCAGAATAAAAAGCCAAATAATCCTAAGAAAAAGGGAAAACACTGTTCTTAGAAAGTGATTAGGGAAATGTTTTTGTACTTGTTATTTAAAATGTGAGCCATATAGGAGTGCCTCGGTGGCTCAGTCAATTGAGCGTCTGACTCCTGAATTCAGCTCAGGTCATGATCCAAGAGTCTGAGATTGAGCCCCCCATTGGGCTCCATACTGAGTGTGGAGCCTGCTTAAGATTCCTTCTCTTCCTCTCTCTCTCTCTCTCTCTCTCTCTCTGTGCCCACCACTCCTTGCTCACTCTCTCTCTCTCTCTCTCTCTCTGTCTCTCTCTCTCTCTCTCTCTCTCTCAAATTAAAAAAATAAAAAAAAAGAATGTGAGCCTTATAAAGGAGGGACAGGACTTACACGTGTTCTTTACAATCTGTGTTATGCTTGAAAATATTTGGTAGAGTTGTAACTCTAAAAGGTGCTGTGCAATGCCAGAGACAACTCTTTAAATACCCCATACAAAAAAACGGTTATAAATATGCAAGAATGAGAATGATTGCTTCCTTCCAGACACAGAACTTAATTATTCAGGTCTTACAAGATACAAGTCAATTCATAGCAACAGTGGCATAATTCTGTTAACTAGTGATTTCTGAGTTGACACTAATCTAGAAATTCAGAATCGTCCACAATGATCCCAGTCACGCACCAGTAGATTGAATACCACCAACCAAATTGCTCATTCTAATGTGTAAACATCCTTGAGGTTAAGTTGGTCGAATAGTCTGAAGAATTAATTGACTAAGTTTTGAGGATGTTTAAGTTTCTCTTCATTTCTTCAGGTAGGCCTTTCTGTATATAATCAGATTCGGTTATAAAATATAACAGGATGATTAGATCACAAAATATTTACCTCTTGTTCTTTCCCTCTTCCCATTCTTCCCTACTCTTTTCTTCCTCTCCCTTTCTTTTTTTCCTCTCCCTCTCTCCTTCCCTCTCATCTTTCATTTTCATCAGGATACCTCCAAGACCTGAGTGATAACAAATCATTAATTAGGATATGGGCTATAACTAATCCACTGGCACTAAAACAAGTTTCATCCTAATATAATTCTACTGGTTGGACCAAGTTGAAAGCAGTCTCAAGATTGGTAAATAACCATTCAATATGATGAGTTGCCATGAGGTGACCACAAAAAGGGTGGATGAAAGAACTGTTTAAAGAAACACTCTGTCAGTACGGCATCTTTGTAATTGCTGGCACACAAGAGCACATGCACCAGCTCAAAATAAAACAGTCAAGAATAAAACACTCCGAAAGAAGGAGAAATTTGACGAAATAGACCATAGCCATAATTTTAACCTAAAAACTATTCATTAAGTTCTACTCTAAATGGAGTTAGTGATGAGGGGATATGAAGACTTCAGAGATGATCTTCAAGTTTCTTGTAATACAGCTGGATGTGTAATGCATGAAGTCATCCTTAATAGGAGACTCGTTAATGAACAACAATTGAATGTTAACTAGGCAGAACATAGGGCTAGGGTGGGCTTGGGGACACTTGCATAGGAGACACAATATGAACACAGATTTAAAAAAAAGATTTTTGTTGGCTTTTTCCCAGCAATATATTATTCTCCCCTTCTAATCTCATTGGAGGCACCAACAACTTCCCTCCACTGTCCAACAGAAGATAATCCAGTGTGTGTGTGAGTGTGGGTGGGTGTGCACATGCACATGTGTGTGTGGCAGGGGGTTGTGCATGTGTGTTCTGAGGGAGTCACATGGGGGAGCCACATTACCTGCAGATCCTGAACTATACTCACTGTTGTCTGTAAAGGTATAGATGATGTCAATTAAAGACAGTCCTCCCAGAATTGAGAAAACTAGGCAGGGAGTCACTCATTAAATGTCACCTTCAGTAGGTGCAATAAAGATGTAGGGAGGAAGAAGCAGTTTGTGCCAACAAGTGTTTTCTAAGCACCTACTTTGCTTTAAGGTGGCTGATCAAAAACATTGTCAACAAAAGTACACCCTGCAAGTCTTATGGGAAATACAAGCTTCTTGCAAATTTGGGGATAAATGCTTGGATGTACTGCGTGTGTTCTTTCATCTAATTCTTTTTTGACTTCCTACAGCTCAGGCACTTTCAAAGCTACCAAAGTTTGGTCCTTACCCTTGTCTAGTTATTCTGAGCAACTTTACTATCCTCTGGAATAGAAATCAAGAGTGTGGGACTGATTGAGCAGCTTACCCTGCTTCACACCAATGTCCTTCATGTGGTTACATCATGTTTTCTTCTACTGAGGCTTGCCTGCAATTATTTCAAACCACTGTCACTTCCCTGTCTGCCCTGCTTGTACTCTGAAGCCTGCGCTAAGAACCAGTGCAGTATCCAAGGGCATCATTTGGAAAACGTGGATCCTGGATTCGAGTTGGGATGTGTGTACTCTTTGGATAGCTAACGCATCCCCTCTTCATAGAAATAGAACCCCAGGCCAACATTGGAAACCTGTGCACCTTGTAGTGCGTTACTTCAACTTATCAATCCGGCATGGGGACAGTCACTGAGATCAGGACCGAGTGTTTCAATAGGGCCAAAAAGCTAAGAGATTCAGATGTAACACCTACCGTTTCTCTGCCTCTTCTTTCTGTAGCAACTGCTTAAGGAAATTGGAGTAGTTCGCACAATGGAAACATTCCAAGTTTAAAAAGTGAGAAAGAGATTGAAAATACTAGTGTGAGCTGAAACACAAAATATTAGAGTGTCCTTGAAACAAAGAATTCTAATAGTGTCCCTGAAACAAATGTCTGGGAGAGTAGAGATCCCTATGAGGTGCCACAGAAGATACTTGAAGTTGGCAATAAAAAAATCAGGGTGATGGATGAAGTGAAGAGATAATTCTAGCCCTGTGACTTCTGACTAAAGACTTCACTAGTATCCAACTTAAATGATAATTATCCAGAGCCTCCATGTTAGTCATAATTTACTAAACATTTTCTATGGGTCTACAGGATTGTGAATAGATAGTGACTGGAAAGCATACATTATGTGTAAATTGGATCAATGGGAACCTTGGAGAGTCTCATTATGTGGTTTACCTTCTTCTCAATTGTTCTTTTGAACATGTGGAACTGTAAGTTAAAAACATCCTTTTAGAGTATACCCAACCAACTTCTGCCGTTTCTTTCCTGATTGAGTTGACTCTTCAAGCACACTCTTGACATTTCAACTGTGCTCAGTTATTGTGGTTACTCAATCAATGCTGGTTTGGTAAGATAAGTAAGCCAGAAGCACACATTATTGGTGTTCAGAGGAGATGCAAATACTATAGATGCTGAGAGGAGAGCAGTTAATTTTAAACTAGATGACAAGGAAGGTGGTGATAGCATTTGACCTGAGCCATGCAGGATAGGTATCATTTGGACATGAAAAGAGGAAAAAAATTATTCCAGGTGGTGATACTGCAAGAGCATAGGTGCAGAGTTGGAGTTGTGAGTAAACAAGGGAATTGATCAGTAAAATGACAGAAGTAACAGGGAATGAAATAGAAAAGGTGTAAGCCAAAAGAATGCTGATGTGTCCAGATTTTAATATGTGGGCAATGAAGAGTCGATGATTTCTAAGCAGATAAGGAACAGGATCAATGTCATGATTCAGGAGAATTTATATGGAAGCAAAGTTCTGTGTTTAGAGAGGGAATATAAATCATAACTTCTCTTGGTAATTGTAAATCAAAGTTTGATTTTTATACACACATAGTATTGAAACATCACATTGCCTTTGCCATCTTTCCATAGATGCTACTAAAAAATGAATATAAATGATCAATAGATGTATATGTACGTGTATGTAGTCAAAATAAACTAGCATTAATCTGAATACATGAACATGCATGCGTGCATACACTAACCTCTACTAGGAAACATTAAACGCAAACTAATATTTATTTAACATAAGTGCCTTCTATGTACCAGATACTATTCTAGAAGCTGGAGCTTGGGATAAACAAGGTCCCTGTCTTTTAAATGTATAAGCTATCTGGAGGATGACAAATAAATGTAATGACATGTGAAGAAAGAAACTGTAGTCATGTAAACAAAGTACGACAAAAACATAAACAAGGTCAACAATAAACAAGACCTGGGGGCAATAAAGCAGGGACTTTCTAATAATTAGGTGTCCTCAATCTTAATTCCTCATCTAGAACTGACAGAAGAATATTGGTCTGAAGAATCCTCAGTGAAAAGACCCCATAGGTAGGAAATAAGCAAGGCTTAGAAGATACGTGTTTTCTCTTATTTTTATTCATTTTTGGCTAATATTATAGATACACGTGTTTATGTTCTGCTAATTATTTGCTGTAGGTTGAATCAGGTTGATGCTTTGGTGTTTTCCCAACATTAACCATGGGGAGCAAGTGAAATGAGCCAGACTGAAGAGTGTGAAAGGTGAGTGGAGATTCTATGACCTAAACAAAGCTTTGAGTGGCGGAATCACTGAAATGATGATGTGTGATCTTAGAGATATTGATAGAAATGGAGATATACGTAGCTGAAATAGCATAAACTTCTTTTCAATAAAGTCTACAAAATTTAACTTTAGAAAGCAAAGGACAAAATAACATCTAAATCTCATTTCCTGCTTTCTTTCCATTTCGTTCCTTTGATGGCACATACAGCTCACATGAAGGTATTTGAAGTCGGAAGAGAGCTAACTTTTGTGGAAAGCAAGGGCAGGAGTGGGAGAATAGCTTCAAAGAATCTAGGCATACCGAGATTCCAGAAAACCTGTTCCCACAAGAATGTTCTTCCAGGGGTTTGTGCTGTGAAAAACTATGCCTAGAGTCACCCAAACAACAAAGGCAGGTGCAAACTGCAGAAGCAAAAAGACTGGTGTAATTCAGGGCTGTTTTGAAATCAGTTAATTAAGGAATCCAGCAAACTCATTCTGCAGCTAGTTACTAACTGAATAAAAGATGCTTGGACTCTCTGTCATGCATGAGAGCCTCAAAAGTAGAAAATATATCCATCGCGATGACATTTACTCACATAATTTTGGATTAGCACCAACACCATATTTACTTTTTCAGCTTTCTTTTATATTTGCTGGCTCATAGGGTTTTTCTCAGCAAAATAGTTTTGTTATGCTTGCTTTTATTACAGAGCGATCCAGGTCATGTCTTCAACAGATGAAGAAGATTTGCGAGTCGGTTATATTGTAGCACTACTTATATTGCCAAAGTACAAAAATCTGCAAATCATGAAAGAAAGTCTCTATTGAATTAGTACCACAGAATAAAGCACTAATAATGTGTTGATGCAGGAACTATACTGTCAGTGTATACTAAAACTTGTCTAATATTTTTTAAAACACATGGGAAATGACCTTATTATATTATTGCCTAAAATGATAGGTTGGCTTGGCTTTTATTTATAAACTGTGATTTCTTTCCAGTGACAGAGATTGGATATTTTCAAACATCTTCTCTTGAGTTGTGGCTGAATTATAGCAATAGGTAATGTACAATCTGTATGATTGCAAAACTTTCTTATCAAAAGTTATTACCCTTTTAATCTCACAATTTATATTGCAAATATAAATATGAGGCAAATTTAACCAAAGAGCATAAATCTTCTGACTTACTTTTCTTTTACTATATGTAACTAATTTTGAAGATATAATCTATGTTATATTTTACAGTTAAAGTGCTCAAATAGATTACTAATCTGAATCCTGCTGTCATCTTGAATAAGCTTTTAGTCTAAGACTTGAAGAGCACTATTCTACACAGGAATCTTCATGTTAGTGACATTAGTGTGAGCAGCAAAGGCTTTTTTTCCTTCCTTCCTCCCTCCCTTCTTTCTTTCTTTCTTTCTTTCTTTCTTTCTTTCTTTCTTTCTTCTTTCTTTTCTTTCTTTCTTTCTTTCTTTCTTTCTTTCTTTCTTTTTCTTTCTTTCTTTCTTTTTCCTTCCTTCCTTCCTTTTTTCCCCCTGCATTAACCCTCATTATAGTTGATGATCCTAGAGCAAGCACAAATCCCTCAGGTGAGAAGACATCACAGAAAAAAGCAAAACCCAAAATATCTGTATAGGGTTAATTTCACTTTCTAATTCTCTGTTCTGATTGCATAGCATACATTCCAGGGTGTAAAATTCTAAGGGGGATACTTCTGATGCTTTTTAGAGAAGAGATATTAGGCCACTATTTATTTTCATCAGCATACTTTTCTAGGAGGCTGCCGTGGGAAAAAAAAAAAAAAAGAGCCCTCTGCAATGACTCCATCAGAGCCAACTCGCAGGGAGAAGAAAAGAAAGGAAAGTGAAGAAAAGAGAGGAGGGACGAAGAGAAAAGAACCCAAATTTGGGGCAGTGAGAACAGATCCTGGTTCTGCTCCACGGACTAAAGTAAAGCATTTCTGCGGTTGCGCTTTAATTCACCCTCCAGCAACACCCCTCCCCCAACTCCCCACCCGCCTGGTGCTGGGTCAGTGATCTGAGAACATATGGCTTGCTTAGAAACGATGTTCCTATTTTTCTTAAGAAATTGTAAGTCTCTGTCAGCGGAGTAGGTTAGGAATGTTGCTGCTCATACACAGTAAGAAATCCAACTAGGAATCCCATCTGACAAGTTTGGCTCAGCACATTTTATGGAATAAGAGAACCCCGTGTCACAGGATTATAGGAAATAAAGCCAGAGTAGATTATCTGATAGTTTTGATTTCAGGTAGATAATCAACCACCTCTTTTAGAAAGAGTGGTGTGTATCTGGTCAGTTGTCTTTAGGAATAATGTTCGAGAAGCATCTTTAGTTCACACTGAGTCTTCTCAGTATCTGATACCTGCCGACTTGATTACTCTAAAATCATGAGGCATAAATCCTGACCAGGCAGACCCTGGTCTATTTCCTCGAGTTTGGAACTGTCCTAATCATCTGCTATAATCCCGAGTGGGCAAGTGACTACAAAGGCTTGGATTGAACTTCTTCCACGACAAAATTCTTCAAGAAGTGCCTCATGAAACTAGAGTTCTGTGGAAATTAATGGATGTCTTGTAAATAGAGGTTATGGGTTCAAGTTATTTTGGAAGTGCTTGGGTTAATCAACAACAAGCAAAGTTCTTTACTAACTAAAGTTTCTTTCTCAGAACTTCCATGTGCATTACTATTTTCTCAGAGGGGGATAGAGGATGGAGTATTTTTTTAAAGTGAATCTTTTCTCATGGAACGTCAAGTTTTCCATACAAAGCTAACTGTAGAGCACCATTTCAGGTGGTTTCATATTGGTGTTGCTCCTTTTAAACCTATCCATGGAAATCTGTGGGAAATTAATAAATCTTGTGAATTTCTATAACAGTGTTGTCTGATAGAATTTTCTGCCATGATGGAAATGCGTTGTCCAGTATGATAGCCATAGATACATATAACTATTGAACACTTGAATGTGGTTAGTGTGGGCTAAGAAAAAGAAATTTTAATTTATTTACTTTTAATTAATTTAAAGAGCTACATGTGGCTGGTGGCAACTGTATTGGGCAGCACAGGTCTAGAATTTGACACATGAGTCAGAGGAGTTTAAACAGCACATGTGTGTTTCCATGTGTCCCTGAGCCTTGCAGTGATCTGTGGCATTGGGAATGTAATTCTCAGTTGATATAAGCATGAAAATTCAAACAAGCAGACTTCGATTTGTTCCTGACTGCTTTCCCTCCCCCCGCCCTCTCTTATCCAGATACTTTGACTCACACATTACAGGGAATTGCATAGACATTTAAACCTTTCCATGTGAATTCTGAGCCAGGGACAGCCAGCATCTACCTTGTCTTTTACTACAAAGGACTCCACCGAGACAAATGTGCCTCTGTGCCTGGGCTCAGCTGCATTCTCTACATAGCTCACCCATTCATCAACTACACGGCTGTTCCAACATTTACTGTAGCACTCCTCTGTCCCCGAGGCTTTGCACCACTTGGCCCACTACCTTTTCCTGTTAGAGCCTGGGATCACACTGCTTCTGCCGGTTGGCACCAGATTAAGCTGTTACGTGCAATCAAATGAAAGGAAAACTTGAACACTTAAGAGAACTTTTCCCAGTAAAGAGGACAGCACTTCTGTTCCATTTATAAGGGGAAAAAAGGGAGTAGGGGCAGTGTTACACTTTGGTTCCAAGACCTATAAATGCGGAAGGTGTGAGGAAGAAGACTTTCAAGGAGAATATGTTCCCTCCTCAGCTCAGGCTGTGGTCAAACGACTTAGAAGCTTCACAACTGTTCTTTCTCTTGTTGGCTGATCGGGTTCCAGGACATTGCAAAAGATTTATTTACAATCACCCAAAGAGCCAGAATAGCCTCACCTTCATCTGGGAAATAATAGCTGTTTTGTGCTATTTCATTCAACAACAGTGATTCATTATGTAGCACTAGGCCTTCCCTGATACTTGTAACTGTCAGGCAGATTTCCTATGGCTTGTTCTCACACAATAGACCTATTTTGTCAGATTAAACCTAGAGATGTATAATTATCTATGTGTGTAGATATGAGTGTACTAGTTTATACATATATAGGGATGCAAATGTATTTATTAACACGTGGTTCTACAGTGATATCATTCTAAAATGTTCCTTGTAGCCATTGTAGGAGTGCTCACCTGAGGATCCATCCTCTTGGTCATCTACACAGGACTGACAGTATTCAAGGGCAGTCAGTGAAGGCTTCTAGTTGAAACATAAAACACGATTCCTCTTTAGGCATAGAGGTGAGTTGCCAGGGGAGAGGGAGACACCTGGGTTTTTTCATATCTCTGGGAAGCAGGTTCACCAAAGGAACTATTTTGCATACAACTCTTATTATGGAGGTGTTAACAAAAATACATAAAGGGCTGTGATGTCTAATGGTGAGAATTCATCCCAGGTTCTCATCTCTCTGTTTGTCCTTTTTGTTATCCTCTGAATCCTAGTATGCATCCTGTGAAGTGCCGGAAGGGGAAATATCAACGCTCTTCCTCGTGTTCAGGGCTCTGTAGATTTCTCTTAACTAATTACAGGGGTAAGTCTTGGATTTGGTGTTTTTAGTCAACTTTTATTTTAGAATACATTTCATTGAACCTACAGACAATAAAGTAGGTCACACTTTGATTCCTCAACCTTCTTTTAAGCTAAAATAGAAAAAGTAATATGATATAAAATAAAAATGTAAGATACTGATTCTCCAATCATCACTTATCAAGAAATTTGTCTCAAAGTTCAAAAATGAGAAAACGCTTCAATGATGAGATAATGATTTTCTGAAACAAAATAAGCAATCTATTTTTAAGCAAAAGACTGTCAGAAAATTCTAAATCACTTTCAAACCATTTGCCCTATACTAATTTGATTCAAACTTTATATGGTACTCAAGGCTTACAACCAAATTTCTAACGACTTACAGATTCCCAGTGGTGCTTAAAAACTCTTAAAAACATTCAACAAATGGTGAATTTAGCTTGTAAAGACATTCTGTGACCTGAATAACATTCTAGTTGAGGACAGTGATTTGTCTAAAATAATTATCTAAATGAGGTCAGATATAAATTAAAAGTCAGAGCCACTATAGATGCAACAAATAAATGTGAACTGGATAATTTTTTTAATGAGTTTGAAACTCACTATTAGCCTAGACATATGTTTCCCCCAAAAAGTCAATTCTAACCATAAAAATCATCTTCTATTTTCTTCCTGCTTGAATGTCAGCTAATAGCTAAGCTGCTATCAGTTAGAAAGATCTATTTAAGATCTTTGCATTTTTGCTTGTATTCATTCGTTTGTTCATTCGTTGAAGCCAATGGACTAAAGCAAATGTACTTACCAAGGAGCCAATATTAAAGAAAACAACAACAACAACAACAAAGAAACTCAAGGGTGAACCTAACAGATAACTCAGTGAGTCAAGAATGTAACAGAATGTAACTCGCAGCCAGAAGAATTTATGCAATCCCACGTTGTATCAATGATGGTGTCTGGAAAGGAAAGTGCATAAAATTCCATACATTGATTAGTCGGGCCTGAAAAATTGAGTTCATTTCTGGGTAGCACATTTTCAGAAGGAGGCTGACAAACGAAATATACCCCTAGAGAGTAACCAGAATATTGAGAGAAATGAAAATCATGACAAACACATATTTGGGTTTTATAACACAGAGAAGAAATGATTCAGTGTTGGGGATTTATTTGGTTGGGTAAATGTCTTCAAGTATTTTAAAGATTTGCGTATATAATAATAATGTTCTTAAAGAAAGTAAAATTAGTATCTAAGTTGGTAAACTCCATGTAGTCAATTTCCTCGGATCATAGGAACTTCCTAACAGCACACGGAACAAGGTACAATGAATTGCCATTTACCTAGTAGAATTCTAGGGGAAACTGTATATGAATCCCCTCTGAATTGCAATTACAATAGCTTGTAAAAGGAAATGAACCTTTAGATGGGACAAACAATTACTCTGGCTGTCTGGAGACTCTCTTCTTAAACTCTTCAAAAGATTTGCTGAGCATCTATTATATACTCACTTCCTTTTCAAGAGAAATTATTTTAGCAAACTGGTTCTAGAAGGAAGAGAAAATACATTTGTAAATGGCTCCTGTGTCTGACATCATAAATTCATGGTATGCTAAGACCTCTGAAAGTTCAGTGACAGAAATCAAAGATGTGTGATCACTGTTTAAGCAAACAGAGATAAATTATGCAGAAGAAAATGCATTTCATTTATTCCAAAGTTCATTGTGCAGAGGAAAGAAAGAAGTGGGAGAAAGGAAGAGAGGGACTGGGAAGCCCAGCCTCAGTCACTTTCATTTCCCTTGAGTGACAGGGTATTATCCACGTTCTGGGAATTCACAGATAGTTTGAAAAATGTGTGTCAACTTGGAAGGAACGTTGTAGGCTCTGCTGACTGTGCTTCCACAATAGCTTTGGCTATCCTGGGTCAGAGATAGACCAGGGAAGGGAGTTGCCATATTGCAGATGACTTTGAGCCCTGGGCCCTGCATGGCTTCCTCCTTTTGTCATCATTCATACCTGCTGTGGCAGGAACGTCATAAATGGTCTCCTGTCTGAGTCAAACCTTTGTAGGTTCCAGGTTGCTATGTTTCAGGAGCCATGAGTCTCCACCTGTTTTCTTGACTGGGCCCCTTGCCACTTTTTAAGAATTCTCACAATTTGATAAATGTGAAAGATTCAGAGATGGGGCTGCTGCATGGCCCTCTCCACTTTTAAAAACTATCTTTATTGAGGTATAGTTGGTATAAAAACCAGCACATATTTCATAAATGCAATCTGACAAGTGATTGTGGTGCCATTTCTATCTATCTCTGAACCAGGAGCTCACTTTTCCATTCATTCTCAGCTGTCCTTCAGTCTTGCGACACTGTGTTTTCCCTAATTTTTGGCAGCTTAACATTTATTTAACTTTGACTTCCTCAACTTCTTTCTCTCTAGTATTAGTCTTAAACTGTTTTTTTTAATGTTTAATTTTATTTTGAGAGAGAGAGACAGAGCACCAGGTGGGGAGGAGCAGAGAGAGAAGGAGACACAGAATCTGAAGCAGGCTCCAGGCTCTGAGGTGTCAGCACAGAGCCCAACGTGGGGCTCAAACTCATGAACCTAGAGATCATGACCTGAGCCGAAGTTAGTTGTTTAACCGACTGAGCCACCCAGGAGCCCCATCTCTAGTATTAGCCTTAACCTTAATTCTTTCCATCTTCCCCTGCACCTAGATTCTCTGATCTTCTAGAACTGGCTGTAGCTCTTCCTAGAAATGATCCAATGTTATAAATTTTAATTTACAGGTTTTCAAAGTACAGCATCTCAACCAAAACGCACTGTCATTTCCTAGTATCTGGATTAGTTAAGGTTCATCCCTAGTGACAACTTACAGTGAAGGTGTGCATTAGGTTTTTAGGAAAATATACAATTAATTATTCAATAAGTATTTCATGAACAATGTGCTAAACTCTATGTTAATTATGAAGGCTAGGGTATTGGATAGGGAGAGATTCCTGTTCTTAAGGAATACATCATATTGGGCTCATTATAGTATGTAAGTGTTTCATTTTTCTCTATCCAATTTAATAAAATTCTTGTGATATTATATTGCTTTACCTCTGCTTGCACTATAGTACCCTCATTTTTCTTTTTTCCTTTCATACACAACTGAACTCTGCCACTTCTTCTCATGTATTGAAGAATGCCTCCCCTCTGACCTTCCCAGTCACTCCTGAAAATGCATTTGAGGTTAAGAACAGCATCTTAAACTAGAATTTAAATATGGGGGTGTGCGGGTGGTAAATCACACACAAAAAGCATTTGACAAAGCAATTTATCACGTAATTTTTAAAGACATATATATTTCAAGTGAATTAAATTTACATATTTTCTGACTCATTTCCATTCCATTATCATAAGCTCTTTTTAAAGAGTTGCTACATTTTTACATTTTCAAAGGAAGCATTTGTGTCATCTGTGACTTCCTAACCTTTGCTTTCTGGAATTTGACTATCAGAAAATTCTTCCTTTGTCTAACCTCAATGCGTCTTAGCTGAGACGGAGCACTCAGTCATCTTTTGGAACTGTAAGGAAGGGGAAAGGTCAAATCCAGTTGGGTTTCTCCTTGTATGAAAAGCCACACTACCAGTGGTAGTCTTTTGGTTCTAGGGTTCTCATCAAAAGTCATCATTTTAGTACTACTTCTTAGCACTTCAAATTTGTCAAATTGTAAGAAAAAAAACTAGCCTAGATGCTTGATTGGTTAGGATATCATAAATGGGTTATCTAGTGACAACATTGGGGTACTCCTATGTCATTTTATAACGTATCTATTGATTCATCTCAACATCATGCTCTTACTAATAAACACGATTGCTGACTTGGGTTTTGCAAGTGGTCTGTTAAAACTTGCATCTTCTTGTACTTCATGTAAGCGCCGTCCATGTCGAAATACATAAGCGTCATAAGCTATACTTAATTCCAAGGTGGCATTTTAAAACAATTGGACTGAGTTTTTGAGGAAGGATACCATGTTGTATGGATATTTGTATCTCCCGAGCAACTGGTTATCCACAGTCACCACAGTGCCTGACACAAAGAAGGTCTTCAATTTTTTTTAAACCTGAGTCAATAGACAAATGATGGCAAGTGTTAATTTCATTGAATGTTTAGTGTGGGTTAGGTATTGTGCTAAGCTGTGTATATAGACTATCTCTTGAATACTTCCCAAACTTCCATGGTTCAATTATTATTTTCAGTTTGCTAGTGGGGAAGCCGAAGTGCAGAAACGTTGTTCAAAGACACACAGCTATGAAGTAGTTGAGCCAGGACTCAATTCTAGGTTGTCTGACACCAGAGACTAAGCTCAAATTTGCTATTGTAGTCTCAGAACCAGTTTCATATAAATAAATAGAAATAATAAATAGAAATAGAAATAGAATAATGCATGTTTAAAGAGAAATCACCCTTGGGTTTTGGAAAGAACCATGGCCAGGGGTTAGGAGCTCTTGAGAATTTTATTTCTTCTCTACCTCTTTAACAGTGAAATGCCCTTAAGTAAATCACCTTACTGCTTCATCTCGGTCTTCATCAGCAAACTACATATTGTACAAGCAAGAAAACTCCTCCGGCCTGTCACCTTCCATAATTTATCGGTTCCATGAAAATGTGCACAGTTGAAGGTGTTTGCAGGCAAGCAGGCCTTTGGGTTGGGTGCTGAGCCATGACTGGGGACAGAACACAGAGCTGGTGTCTGTTCTTCCTGTTGGTCTTATTGCTGGGTATGGCATGTCAGCTGCTGCTTATTTTCCCTGCTCAATCTTTTCTTATCAGAGGCAGAAGGCATAAAGGATGCCATCTGGGATTGCTTGTTTAGATACAGCATGGTGTTAACAAGTTTTTCTCTCTTCTTACTCTTTCTTGTTTATTGCTGGTTGCAAGGAGCAGAGAGACACATGTACAAATGCAGCCATTGCCCAGGCTCTGTTCTTCATCATGAACTTGGGGGCCAAAGGGAAGTGGGAGGCACAAGCTGTGAGTAAGCTAGAGGGAAGGCAAGTAGAGTTGGGGCCAGGAGCGGGCACTATTCTGCAGCACTTAGAGGAACTCTGAACCATGAAAGAAAATGTACGAGATTTTATTGACACCTTCTCTGGGAGAAACAACAGGAGACTGCATACTCCTTGGAATCTGGAGATTGATAAAAAACACGGCTCTTCTTAACCCTGTTAAGAAATTTTATGTTTACAATATAGCACAGTATTAAGAGCCTGGTCTTAGAGTCATACAGGATTTGAAGCCAAATTCCTCTACTTATTAACTAGCAGTGGATGCTCTAACCGGCCCACTAAGATTCCCTTTACCTAGCCTTGCACTTAGCTGATGGACTGTGAATGTTGGCTGCTAAACAGTGGTCACAACTGCCCCCATGCACCAGGGAATTGCCCTTGGCAAGAATGCAAAGAACTCTCCTGGAAAGCAAAGACTCTCAGCCTGGTACAAAAGACTCCCCTTGCCCCAAGGTGGGACCAAATCTATGGTGCACTTTGTGCCTCAGCACTCCCTATGGGATCAGAGTGAGGATGGATTTCAGCAGAGGCCCCAGTCTGCTCCCAAGTGCCTCCTTCTGGATCTGTTTCAAGGGAAACCAACCTAGGACATTAGGTGAATTTGGGAAGTAACAGCCTCTCTCTGCTTCTGGTCTCCCACCTATTAAAATGAGATTGATACTATCACCATCCTTAAGATTTTAACTGTTCACAAAGTGCTTAACACAATACCTGGCACATAATGTAGTTATATTAGCAGCTACATTATTTGCCGCACAGATTGGGGATTCTGAGAAAATGATGCTTTCTCAAACATACGGAAACACCAGAAAGATGAAGTTTACTCTCTACTCCAGAATGCGAGTAATTATTATTTGAATATCCTGGTTCCTAATCAAATGAAAACAAACAAACAAAACAAATGAACATTCTAAACCAATCACAGGAAAGATATTGAGCTCCTGGTGCCCAGTCTCATGTCACAAAGTGATGCATCTATGTGTTGTGGGTTGTTCTGTGTGCATACTGGCTGCTGGCAGTCATCTGTATTTGTGCAATGGAAAACATTGCTCTCTTCAGATAGAAAAAATATACATACATATCTATCTATCTATATATATATATATAATAAGTCTCCATACTGCTAGTGTCTAAATTAAGAAATGTAAAAACCAATTCATGTAAGCCAGCAGGCAAAACCAACAGCAGTGCTGGCTGTGAAAAGAGCAGACTTCCCAGACACGGAGCCTCTAGCGGTGCCTCCCCCATCGTGTTCGTGGGTTCTTTCCAAATTGCACATTGGCAACTGCATGGCACCTTGGAGCAGATGTTCATTCAAAATGCAATTAATTGAGTGAGGGTCAAAGAAATAGGGGTAGCTTTAAAGTGTTGATAGAGCAGTTGAGAAGCCACAAACTGGAAAACAGCACTGAGTGTGCCAGTCAAGAGACCCAGAAGGGGAGATTCTGGTGCTGACTGCAAAGCTTCCTTTGCACTTAGTGGCATTGAGGAATCTCACCTACTATTTACCATCTGCTGTTGATATCTTACCTTGGTCCTTACTTTCTGGGCGAGAGAAATTGTTTCCATTTATTCATTTATCCAATTAAGACACTTCCCAAGAACACCCCAGCCAGTATGTGGAGTGCTCATCATAGAACTACCAGAAAATAGACACCATCCCTTGGCTCCTTAATATTGAAAAACAATACTGGTAATTCCCAGTGTGCCCCAAAGATGAGTTGCCATCCTTAGGGAATATTGCTAACCTGTAAAAACTTTGCCTGTGTAGCTGGACTATCAACTTCCAAAGGACAAGAGAGCTGTTTTATTTATTGATGGATCGCCTAGCCTGGTGCTTGGCTCAGTTGACACAGGGGTTGATTTCCCAACCCATTTTCCATGTACAGTTTCTGGAAGAATTCACATAGGCATGTAGTATAGTTCAGCTAACATAAATCCATTTTGCCTTTTTTCACTCTGTCTCACCTGTAGCACAGCCAATACTGCAATGTTGACTTTCAAGAGAGTCTGTCTTAGTTTCCTGGGGCTGCTGTAACAAATCACCACAGACTGGGTGGCTTGAAACAACAGAACTGTATTCTCTCACAGTTATGGTGGCCAGAAGTCTCAAATCAAGCTGTTGGCAGGGTTAGATCCTTCCAGAGGCTCTGAGGAGAATCTTCCTGCCTCTCTGCTAGCTTCTGGTCCTGTAGGCAATCCTTGGCCTATAGTTATATAACTCCCATCTCTGCCTCAGTCTTCACATGGCCTTCCTCCTCTGTGTGTCTTCTCCCCTTTTCTTCTCCCATAGAGACACTTGTCATTGGATTTAGGGCCCATCCTAACCCCAAATGACTTCGTCTCAATATCCTTCACCATTATATCTGCAAAGAACTTTGGTCATATTCACAGGTTGTGGGTGGATAACCCTGGGGCCATTTAACTCAGGCCTCAGGGTCCTAAAATTTCCAAGGGAATTACTAGGAGTGGCAGGCTGTTGCCTAGTAAACCACACACCAAATATCCAGAATTAGGCAAAGACTACTGTGGGGTCAAATGGGACTTGGAATGCATGAGTCACATACACCCTGTGAATAAGTATTGAAATCCAGCCCATTGATCCTCCTCTTCTTACCTGGGGCTACAACCAATCCAGTTTTTTAGTCAGATCATCAAGTCTTTCATTCCCACTTTTGTTTCTTCTCTTGGCTTTTGTATTTCAAGGGCAAGATGGTGAGCATTTTGGGAAGATATTGCATGATGCTTTCTTTTACTCTTGGAAGTGGAGAAATTCTTAATTCTACTGCTTATGCTCCTCCCTCATACCATCCTCTGGTATTCTGATCATATTTTACTTTTCATTTTTCTTTTCTTTTTCCATTGAAGTTATTCATAATCTTGTAATGAGGCCTCCCTCTTTTACCTCTAACTTGTCTTCTCTTAATTTCAGTTTGTTTTAGGCACTCGCCAGAATGCCTTTTAAAGAGCTACTAGTCCCTTCTTAGATGGAAATAGCATTTCAAAAGAGAGCTCCTGTGAGAAAGAAAATAATGGACTTCTCTTCTCCTTTCCTTTGCCTATGCCCCTTATCAAGGATATATACTCCACAATAAAAACTAATGTGTCTGAGAAATCCCATTAAGTTTTTATTGAGGATCCAGTTTGAGTAAACCTATATGTGAATGGGATCTGAGAGGAAAATGACTCTTCCTTAATGAAACCTGTCTGTTTATTTACCCAGCAGCCATTGATAGGCAAAACAAAAAAATAAAGTAGCAAATCCAAGCCTCAGACCTGGTATGAGCCCCTGAGGTTGAGCGCCTTCCCCTTTGCTGATCAATTTAACATGTTTCGTGACAGCTGAAGCAACCAGAAAAAAATCACTGGGGAAATTCTGGAGACTGAGTTTCTTCCCAGAGGATTGCTGTCACCACTTGCTCAAGGTTTTATCACCTTAGAAACTCTGCCAGGATTGGACACACCCAGGCCCAAGCTGATGGGTTGTGCTTGCCTTCTTGCTTGTCTAGAATGCAATGAGCAAACTTGATCATTCTAGTAATCTTAATCTCAGCTTCTTTCTCACTCAGTACCTCAAGTCTGGTCGACAAAAGACATGAACTTGATTTTCTTCTCTGTCTAACCAGACTGATCATTGCATCACCTCAGAGACACTGTCTCCACCTGAAATGTAAAGGACAGGGTATTTTGGTCTTTGCTTTGAAATGCTGATTTAACCAAATCGTCTTGTTATTCTCTTCCTGTGATACCTGATCTCTCACACTCTTCTCAAGACCACCTTGGGTTTTTTTGTTGTTGTTGTGGTTGTTGTTTTGTTTGTTTTAGCCATGGGGCACTTTGCATCTTAGTTTCTATTTACCTATAAATTCTATATTTGAACTGAGCAATAGACCATAGGAAATGCTTCACAAAGTGAGATTAAGAATACTTGTTTAAGATCTACTTTTAGCTGAGCATCAATTTTCTCCTTAAAAAGATATCCAGAGCCAAGGAAAATGGCATAACAGAGTATTTCATAAATAAATTTCCCCCATATTGTATTACTTTCTTGACAATTTGAATCCAGAGTTACTTCTGAGATTATCAGTTCCACATGTATTCAGACAATAGCCTCTCCTGTTATAAAGACACCACAGGAAAAAGCAAAAAGCAAAAAAGCAAAAAAAAAATATTCATATACTAAATGATCCTGTGTCTTCACATCAGTGTGTTTGATCACAAATGAAATCTGGAAGGCCAATTAGTACACATTTCCTCAGGGCACTTGGGAGTAAGTAAGAGGAAAGATAATTTATTTTCTAGTTTTCTCTAATCCTTCTGCTGCTTGTTTTCATTAGATACGAAGGCCATTCAGCATTATCCCAAACAGCCCAAGCAGATTTTAGGCTCCTGATGATGGGCTTCCTTTGGCCCATCAAGAAAACTCTTTCAGAAATGTGTTTGGAGCCCTTTGACAAACTCTGGGCATCATAAACTCCTGCTGCTTTTCCTCTCTTCCCTCCCCCTCAGTAATCTCTCCCCTTTACGCCCTCTCTCTTACAGCGAGTTCCCTGTTTTTAGCTGAGTCACAGCAGCTGGCTGGCACCTCCAGGGTCATACTGTACGTAACACAGAATCCTCTCTGTTGGCTACCATGGTGCTTCAAAAGAGGGGCTGTGGCAGCCGCTGCAAAGCATCCTGGGTACTCCAGCCGAGCCCTTCTTTGAAGCCCTGAAGCAAGCGGCTGGCAGGAGCCTGGGACGGCTCAGGGATCCAAAGTTCTGGCTAACATGGCTTCACTGAATCCCAGGCTCCTGCTGCCGCTGGGATGCTGCTCAGAAGCAAGCCCTTAAGAAATTCAGAACAAAATCCAGACGGACAGAAGCAGAGTCATATGGCCTCTCAAAGCCAATGGCTGCCAGGAAATAGTCTTAAAACTGCCAGAGCCTTGGCAAAAGGCCTTGAGCTCTGCCAGCGGGGGAATAGTGGGGTAGGAGTGTTGGTCACATTCTCCTTTTCCAGTCAACTGGATTGTGCCTGGGCACAGAAGCGCACATATGGAAGCGTGAAGCAACAATATATCACTTTCCCTCCTGAAAATAAATGCTGGCCTGTTTAAGTAAAAATACACCCTCACCAGGTGGAACAATACAGATTTTCATGGTTAAAAACACAATCTTCTGGCTTTCAAATACTGAAAACTGGATGGGTCCTCATTTCCAAAAAACTGTCTGGAGGCTGAATATTTAACAGACTATAGATCCTACAGCCCCCAGGTTGATTTATTCTTTCTTCCTACTCCTCCCTACTTTATGGATCACTACCTGATTCTTGTTCTTTGAAACAGGTTTCTTTTACGAATAATTCATAAACCAACTATAGTATGCTAATGACGATGATGATGATGATGATGATGATGATGATATCTAAGCTACACAGGGTTCTTTCTGCAGCCTGGTGCAGAAAATTTGTGGATGATTATTAACATTTCTTAAATGTATTTTTTTTTTTACACACAACCTTTAGTCTCAAAGGAAACATAAATGAAGAAGTAATTGACCCTCAATGACAAATTACATCACTCAAGAAGCCCTGTGTCGCATTCAAGGTGTGGCCTGTAGGGATAGTCAAAAGATTTGGTTTTGACAGCTCTACCCTTCACACGAACCCTATGTGGCAAAGGAATTTAAAAAGATAAAATGAGATGAGGGTAACATCTGCTTTCTGTAGCTTGATGTAGACATTAATATAAATCTACAAAGCCAGGTTATTTACTAACATAACCATGGTATATACAGACATAAATTAAAGCAAAGACTAAAAACAAAGAAACAAGACACGTCATCTCAAAATTTTTCCATTTTTCAATTAAAGAGTTTCCGTGAAATACAAGAGATAGGATATTTAACCTCAAATCCAAACTTTTTAATTAGGATGGTTTTCCTTGGCTGTCAACGCCTAAGAAAGCCAAAGTTAAGCAAAAGTATCACTTAGAAGACAGAAGAAGAGCAAAGAAAAGAGTGACATTTGAAATGAACCCCTGAGGAGCTATTAGTAATTGCTTTTCTGAGAAGTTAACACCTATAATATGTGACAGAACAGGTTATCTTGGATTCAGCATGCTAAAATGTTTTTTATTCCTGGTTAAGCCATTTTTAATAAACAAAATAAATTATAATTGATTTGTTAGAAGCCAGACAATTCATCAGTGCAACAGGTATAAAGAGTTTAGAGAATGTGATCTGCCTGAACTTATTTTAAAATCTGGAACTGTTTTTCATTCCTTATAACAAAATCTATATTCTTTCAATCATAGAGAACCTGATGTTTGAGGCAGGATTGAAATGAGAAAACAGCACAATTCTCCTATGAAGAATGACATCTGTTGAGAAACAAAATGGAACACTATATACAGAGAAATAAGTAAATGTGTGCTGTATCAACAACTGTAACATAATCCACAATTAAAGAAGACAACTTAGAAAAACAATAGTTGTTGATGCAAGGAAACAAAGAGAAATGAACTGTTTAACTAGGATGTGATGAATGACTTAATCTGAGATTATGATATAGGTGAGAAATCTCAATTATTAGTCTAGAAATATCAGAAGAGGAGAGATTACCAAGAACTATTAGTAAAGCATTTAACAGAGTTACTCAATTAAACTTTCATTGTTTAAAGACAGGCTTGCTTCTGATATTTGCAGAATCTGGAACAAATGGCAGTCCTTCTGACATGCATCTAAATATTTAAAAGGTTTAGGTTAAGAAATGGTTAAAATAAAATATGTTTGATTGACATCCCTTGATAAGTATACTTCTCAACAGGGGCACCTGTGTGGCTCAGTTAACCAACTGGCTCTTGATTTCATCTGGCTCTTGATTTCAGCTTAGGTTATGACATCGAGCCCTGCATCAGGATCTGTGCTGACAATGCAGAGCCTGCTTGGAATTCTCTCTCTCTTCTGCTCTGTCTGCCCCTGCCCCTCTTGCATGCTGCTCGCTCTCTCTCGCTCTCTCTCTCTCTCTCTCTCAACATAGGTAAATAAGCTTTAAATTTTTTAAAAATATATACTTCTCAATATACAGATGGCCAGGTTTGAATGTAGAATTTTCAGAAGCCTTGGAGACTTGTGGTCCGATATGAAGAGCTGGTTTGGCTCCTGGGCCGTGTTCCTGTCTCACTCTCTCTCTTCCCACCATGAGGAGCTTTGTGCCTATGCGTGTAGACACTCCAGCCTCTAGATCCAATATCAAACAGCCAATAGCAAAAAACAGCATGGCCAACATATTGGCCTTGGAGTATTCATACCAGGGGGTGGTCCACCGTTAGAAAGACAGATCCTGGGGAGAGGCCCACTGAGTGACCATTTGGGACAGGGAGTTCTGACATCATGAGTACCCAGAGTATGCTCTAGAAGTGGAAACAAGAGCCTTAGGAGGGTATGCCTTCTTTGCGCCACACTGTGGGGGATAGATACAACTGTAGATGGGTGTAAGGCAGAAGTCTTTCTTACCCAGGCCTAAATAAAATCACTTCATATACAAACTTCCAGTTATAAAACAAGTCAGTCATAGGGATGTAAAATTAAAATAAAATCACTTAATCTAACTCAGACATACAATAAATATATAAAACATAATCTATGTAAAACATAACTTCAAGTGGGATGAATTCCAGTATTAGAGTCTGTGATTTAATTGCTATTATAGCAACTGTTTTACTATAAGAATAATAGGAATACAATTGATTCTGGTTAAGCACCTTGTATTCTACAAAGCTGCTAAACTAACTTGCTAGTTCTAGTAGCTTTTCTTTCTTTCTTTCTTTCTTTCTTTCTTTTTTGGTTTGTTTTTTGCTATATTCCTTAGGATTTTTCTACACAGATCATAATGTGTTCTGAAAATGAAGCCAATTTTAATTCTTTTCTACTTGTCTTATATCACTGGTTAGAACTTATGATACAATTTAGGTCATTGGTTAGAAATATTTCTTCTTTTCTATTATAGATGTTTACTGCTGCAAATTTCTAAGTATCACATCCTGAAAACTTTAATATGTTGTGTTTTCATTTTCATTTCACTTAGTCTAAAGTAGTTTCTAATTTCCCTTTTGATTTCTTCTTTGACCAATGGGTCATGCTTCCTTTTATAGATTGTACTCTTGGTATCCTACCTAAAACATTGTACAGTTTTATGTTTTACATTTAGGTTTATGATTATTTTGAGTTAGTTTTTGTATAATGTATGAAGCAGGTGTTGAAGTTATCTTTTCTACAAATGGATGCCCAATGACTCCAGGACTGTATGTTAAATATATTATCCTTTCTACACGAAAAATGCCTTTGAACTTCTGCAAAAGTTCAGTTAAACTATACTTTTATGGTCTTTTCTGGGCCCATTATTCTGTTCTGTTGACCTTTGTGCCTATTCTTTCAAAACATTCACACTGTCTTATTGAGGATTTTTAAGTCTTAAAATCAAGGAGCATGAGTTCTCCAGCTTTACCTTCCTTTTCAGGATTTTTTTCTGGGTTATTCTAGTTCTTTCTCTTTCTGTATAAATTTAAAAATCATCTTATTGATATCTAGATAAAACTTTTCTGGGATTTTGACTACGACTGTGTTGAATAAATCACTGAGTTACCATCTTAACAATACTGTGTCTTCCAAACCATGAAACATATACATCTCCACTTACATAGATCTTTGAACATTCTTTCATCAGTGTTTTTTTTTTTTGTAGTTCACAGAATAAAGATTCTGAGTGTATTCCTTTAGATTTGTATATAGATGTTTCCATTTTTTGTGCTATTTTAAATGGTATTCCTAGGTTTGTATAATCTTTCAGTATGGCTCAGCCTGGTTCTTTCTGATGGTTCTTCCTGGCCTGTGGTGGTTTCTTCAGATTTCTGTAGATTTTCAAATTACTTCTCTGTGCAGTTCCTTTTCCTTTCCTTTCGTTTCTTTTCTCCTGACTTCCTTCCTTCCTTCCATTCTTCCTTCCTTCCTTCCTTCCTTCCTTTCTACCTTCCTTCCTTCCTTCCTTCTTTCCTTCCTTTCCTTCTTCTTGCAGGCACAAGAGTGAACCAGGGAGGGGCAGAGGGAGAGAGATTCTTAAGCAGGTTCCATGCCCAGCACAGAGCCCAATGCGGGGCACAAACTCACGACATGACCTGAGCCTAAATTAAAGTGTCGGCCACTTAACTGCTGAGCCACCCAGGTGCCCCTGTGCAGCTCTTTTTTCTTCAGTACCCTGAACTCCCCAATTTCTCAAATCTGTCTTTTCAACTCAGAGCTCCTGCAGGCTCTTTTTGGTTCTCTTTCCCAGTATTGTAGCCTAGAAAATCCCTCTAGGCAGTAAACCGGGGCACAGAGCACTCATATAGGTTGTTTCTCTTCCTGAAGAGATTGCCTATTGACCAATGTCTGAAAAATCACTGTTTTATATATTTTCATCCTTGTTGTTATTGTTTAAGGCAGGAGGGTAAATCTAGTCCCTGATACTTCACTGTGTCTATAAACAGAATTCTCCACCACAGCTTTCCACGTGAATTATATGTAATAATATAGTATAACCTTTCCTCTCTGCCTCTATTGCAGGCACACTGAACTTCATTCAATCTTCCATGTATATTAAGGTAATACTCAAAGGGCCCTTGTACATAGGCTTTCCTTTGCTCAAAAGGCTTTTTCCTCCTATTGTCTGCTGAATTCCTACTCATCCTTCAGATTACAATGCAGTCATTGAAAGCATTCTCTGACTTCCCTAAATTGTCAAATCTTGTTATATACTCTCACAACACGCCTTTATAACATTTACCTCATTTCTAATTTTACATTTATTGTATCACTGTTTGATGTGTGTCTGTTTCCTTCTCTAAACTGTAATGAGCATCGGGTCTATGTCTGTCTTGGCCTATCATTTTATCCAAAGTACCTGGCACATAATAGGTAGTCATCAAATATTTATGGGATAGAGAAGCCAAATGGATATTATTTTCATATTTGTCTTTTGTGAAAATTTCATTTTTTCTTATATTTCCTTTTAGATGTAAGGTACCAGTAATGATAGCTTTTCTCCCATAAAATTAAAGTTTTCTGTATCTCACCCAAGCAAAAATAACAAAAGGACCACAGCTCTATCAAAACTGTAACAACATCTACTATTTAGAGGCAACTAATTTAAATCTTATTGTTAAATAAACTACTGATAGGAGAATTCTGCAACCAATTAGTGTTCTTAAGTTGCCATTTGCTCATCGCAGATGCAATAAAGCACAACTTGGCACACCAAGCAGACAGAAACTGACTCATGAGAGATATCAGATTTCCTTGCTTCCATTTTGTTTTCATCTTTCTAGTTTGTTTGGAAACTCATAAAAACCATATGATGAGTTTTCACATAACACCCGTGGTAGTTCTATGCTGACTTTTTTGTCCCCTTATAGTTTGAGGTTTTATTTTAGGTCTGTGGTTATAGTATCACAAACAATCATCCCAAAGAAATATTCTTGCATTGGATTTTACAGGCAAGGTAGATGAGAAATCTGATGGCTAATTGGTTTTTATGCAGTGGTTCTATCACTTCCATTTCAAGCCCATTGAAAATGTACCAGTTAATGCCAAAAACTGAAATATTTGGTAGGAGGAGTTGTTACTTTTATTGAAATAGTTGCCACAGTACCACTAGATATTTTCTGTAGTTGCAGAAAGAACACAAAAATCGACTTTGTTACAACTCAGACTATCCCTCTAAAGTAGTCATTACTATTTTTCACTTAAATAGAGACATATTTTATTATAATCATCCTTAAATATAGCAAATGCTTTCAAAGTTAAAAATAAAATTTGAGATCTATTGAGAATTAGATATAAAAGATTTTCCTTCCCTTTGCTTTTGTTTCACTATCTGAAAAAAATCTGAGAAATGATTGCTACTTACCTTTCCAGCAGAAAAAATTATGAGGATTATTAAAATAATGTATGTAAATTACTTCGCTGTCAGAAGTCCTGCATACCTGTGTAATATATTGCACTGCTAAAAACTCACAGTAGTAGACTTTAAATTTTATCTTAATGCTCAAATAAGTAATTCCCATATATAGCTCAGTCTATTGGCCCTGATTTTTCTTTTTAAGTAGACAGGTGCTGCTTTAATTAATTTGAATGGACACAGACTTAAAATTACCCCTGTGAGAAAGCATTGTTGTTTTAATATTACTAATATTAAAAATCATTAGAAGCTTGTTCTCGGGGTGCCTGGCTGGGTCAGTAAGAAGAGCATGTGACTCTTGATCTCCGGGTCATTAGTTTGAGCCCCATGTTGGGTATAGAGATTACTTTAAAAAAATGAAATTAAAAAGAAGAAGCTTGTTCTCATTTCCATGAGACTTCTGTTTTGAATGCAGTACTCTTACTTATTTAATAATTCTGATCTCCTGATAGATATACATGATTTAACATGATGTTACATGATGCAACAATGTAAAGTGTCTGGGTTTTGGAGTCAAACATACTGTATTCAGACTCCACATTTGCCATACATTAACTGTACGACCTAGAGCACCTTCTTTTTTCCTCCGTGGCCTATGTTCTTTCTGCATCAAATGGGTGAAAATCCAGTAGGGTTTCTGAGGATTAGTGACCTTCATGTAAAACAGTACAAATAGGATGCTCATGGAGTGGGAGTTACCATTTTTACTGAAAATTGTACTATGCATGTAGTAGTGTGATTTGGCATTAATAAGAAAACATTAATTAAGAACACAAAACCAGTATTTATAGATAAATTGCTGTGTTCGGTTACCATCTGATTTGTAAGCATTATTTTGTGTAATTCTCACAAAACTATAACGGTATTTTATTCCCCATTTTGCAGATACGGAAATTGAGGCTAAGTGAATTAAAGTAATTTGCTCTAGGTGGGCCTGGGATTTGAATTTAGATTTGTGGGAGATCCAAGTCTGAGCAACATGCCTTACTTCTGAAATTGAACTGCGTCATCTTTTATTTAAGTTACTTTTTTCAATAAATGACACACGGGACTATCTGTACTTAAGTATCTCTTTTTTTTCTTTACCCAGGTTTTCATCCATTTATTTGTTTCCTTTTGCATCATTTTAACAACTTTGGAGGAATGAAGTAACCTGTGGGTTTGGTTGAATAGGAAAATGAAGGATAGTTCTTAAATCTGCTTATGTCCATAAGCATTTTTTCCATAATATTGACCATTTATTCATTACCAAAAGTCATCACCAAAGTTATAGAGAGGGGCAGTGGAAGTATTGCCTATATTCCAAAAATATTCCCACTTAAAATACATGGTGATTTACAATTTCTGTTGGAAAATTTGGAGAAAAAGCAACTGCTCCATTTTCCTTCTTGAAGTCTCCTTTCTAGTATTAGAACGCACACCTAGTTATATCACATCTAATATTTATGAATTTCTGCATGTCACTTCTCCTTCTAAAACAGTAATTTATAATTGTCAACCACTTGACAGATAAGAAGGCCATTGAAGTCTTATAGCCTTGCTCTGGTTTTATTATAAACGACTGAATTGAAAAACAGCACATGACATAGAAGAGGGCAAATACCACCTGGAATATTCTGTACAGGGTTCATGATTTATATTCTACATCTCTTCTCAACAAGTTTATAGACTCACTCGTGCTTAAACAAAAAAAAAGTATATGAAGGAAGTCATAGGAAGATTGACTAATTTCAATATTATTTTAATTATAACTAATGCAATACATGAGCATGTGTAAAAAATCGATTTGTTCCCAAAGATTTATTAATGAAAGTAACATCCCTGCCTTCTCTCTATTTAGTCCTGTCCTTAAGACACAATAAAACATTTAACTCTTTAGATTTTCTTTTCTGGAATTTATCTCCAGATTTTTAAGTAATATGTCATATCTTGATTTATACATTTTGATATTTTTAAATGCCTTTTTGATACATGAGAACTTGGATCACTTATACCAACCTCATTTTTCTTCCCATTCTTGTTATTATACTAACAGCAATATGTTAATTGAGTTAATCCATGTTGACATAATCATGGTCACATAAATGTCATTTGTTTCACAGTGATTCACTTTTTGTACAGCTCTTTGTTTTACTACTAGTCTTTAAATACTTTATATTATTTTCTAGGTCTATTTGTCACAACTACCTATGTAATAATTTTTCAAATACACCATTATAATATAGGATTTTTTTCACGTTCTCCCCCCTGCCACAACATATACCTTATTTTCCCTAACACCCTCCCTTCCAGCCTCAAGAGGAGAGTACTTGGTCACTTTTTAAAATTTTTAATAACTTTTTAAGTTTATTTATTTATTTTGAGAGAGGCAGGGAGAGTGCAAGCAGGGACAGAGGGAAAGAGAGAATTCCAAGCAGGCTCCACGGTGGGCACAGAGCCCAACGTGGGGCTTGAACCCACAAAACTGTGAGATTATAACCTGAGCCAAAATCAAGAGTTGGATGCCACTGAGTGGCTCAGTGGTCACGTTAAATAATTAACCATATGTGGGGCACCACGGGTGGCTCAATTGGTTAAGCTTCGTACTTTGGCTCAGGTCATGATCATCAGGTTCATGAATTCCAGCTCCTCATAGGGCTCTGTGCTGACAGCTCAGAGCCTGGAGCTTGCTTCGGATTCTGTGTCTCCCTTGCTCTCTGCCCCTCCCCCGCTCGCTCTCTCTCTCTCTCTCTCTCTCTCTCTCTCTCAAAAATAAATAAATATTTAAAAAATTAACCATGTGTTTGTAAGCTACAGAAGGATGGGGGCACTGTCTATGTGGGTTTCCTTTACATTCCCAACACCTAACATAGTGCTTGGCATATAGCATATTATATACTAAGTACATATTTGCAAAACAAAGGGATAAATAGTGTGGTTTTTATACATATACTTTAAAGAGAGAGGGGAAGCTAAATACCCGACGAGTCATCACAAATCTTTAAATGATCTCAGTATGGAACAATTAAGCAGAAAGTGTAAAAAAAAAAAAAAAGAGTGGTTTCACAATTTGCTTCTCTTCCCTATTATTGTCAAGGAGGTTAACAGCTCTTTGAGGGAGGCTTTTGTGCCCCACTGGCTAAATCCAACTCTCTCCTAGTTTTTCAATCTAATTAAAATTCCTCAAAGGCTAATCTAAAATAGTCTCTGAGTAGCAAAATGACTCGTGCAGTATGTTCTATCTTCAACCACAAGTTTCAGTCCCTGACAGTCAGGCATCTCCTTTCCATGCTGAAGGAGCCTGGGAAGTAGAAAGAGCAGCAAAACGTGGGGAGCAGAGCAGGGGGTCTTTGGCAGATCCACCACTGGTGCTTTCTGCCCACATTACTGACAACCTGGATTCTTCCAACTCTGGTATTTCCAAAGCAAATTTTTAAACTATCAGTGGCTACAACTCTTGTATCACATTGTAAACTCAGGTAACTCATAAAACATAAATATGGATTTTTCTACATCCTATTGATAAAGCGCTTGCAGCTTCAGGTGCCGAAACTAGATTTAGAGCTTGCCCTTGGAGTGAGACTAGAAGAGGAAAAAGTTTGGCTGAATTCAAAATAAGTGTACATGAAACACGGACACGCAGGAGTTGACTTGCTCTGGCTGCGGCCGCCCTGCCCACTCATTATGAATTGATTTCTAACACACCAGATTCCCCTTCTTTTTCTCCTTTACCTATGATAGTATATGGAAGCTGCGTATGAGGAGGCCATGGGGATCCTGGGTCATTGCTTTACTGTAGAAAAAGAAGGCATTTTCCCTGAATCTTAAGTTTCAGATTCTTCCCTTAAGACATACTGTAATTAAACAGCTTGTGTGCTGCTTCATAAAACATATGGGAAACCATCACTTGTTTTATTTAGGACAGGGTGCTGCTGCGGGAGGATCTGTCAAGTCTTTGTCTAAGGCTTTACTTATGAACAGAAATTCATTGGCAAATGTCAGGTGACAGAAGAGAAGGTTAGTCATAAAATTGAATGCAGTGCAAATTTGAGGACATTTAACACGGTAAATATTGTCCCCTGCACATGAATTATAAAACAACAAAGAATCTCTCAGGACAGAGAAAGGAAGTGTTCTCGTTGTCTAAGAAAGTTCTGAGAAGATGGCAGGTGAAACTCTCTGGCGCTGAAATTTGCTGTGAGCCAGGAGGATTAAAGATGCTGCCTTTGGTAACTCTTTTTGGCCCTGATGTCTCTTTAGTCAATCTCTTTGTCTTTGTCATGTCTCCAGAGGTGCTTGAACATGAGTGTAAGTTGAAGCTAAATCCAATTTGGAGCAGAGAAGCAAACTTCAAGCTGCCATCAGAAATAACCCTTAAACCCTTCCCAATCTCCCAGTAACACTGGATTTTAGCATCTAGACTTAGTAACAAATACTTCTGAGAGCAGCAAGAGGAGCAGCATTGTTTCATATGAAAAACAAAAGAATGTGAAACCCAGGAACCCAGGAACCTACTCTGAGTTGCCATTATTTAAGCTAAATTCTCCCTGCAGTTGTTCCCATTAACAGTTTCAGTGAAAGCCTAGTTTTTCCTCTAGTCAAAATGGACCACATTCACCCATACTCTCAATTAACATTTACACTTGGGTTCCAACACACACTTTAAGAACTAAAAGTGTAGATGAATGTTTAGTATTTAAATTTGTCTTTCTAAAGAAAATATCGGTATCCCAAAGTCTTATTCTAGATGAGAGGTAATGATAGTATAAAAAGGAATTTAGAGTTAACCATTTGAAAAGATTTTAATTCTGTTATGTAAAGCTTTATTTTTCCCTAATAAAGGAAAAAATATTTTTATTCATCCTCTTGTTAATAACAAGGCTTTCTGAACATGCGGGATAGTGACATATCCTTTATATCCCTCCTCCTATTTTAATGTCAATGATGTCTCTATCACTTAAGAAATTGATTCCTCACAGTCACTGAACTTGCTCTTCCCTCTGCCCTGGAAACTCTTCACTCAGATCCTTTAACAAGACTCACCACATCCCTTCAAACTGATAAATCAATCACTGTTTTAAATGTTACCTTTCTTAGAGAAATTTCCCTGTATGCTATTACCATTGCACGTCACTTTTCTTCCCTCCTTATGTTATTTTAATTTACTTTACAACACATACAATGCCTAAAATCACACTATATATTACAAACTTTACTACTTTTATTTTTAAATTATATTGATTGTCTCTTTGATTTATTACTGTCTTCACCCATAAAATCTAAAAGCTTGACAACAGAGATTTTTGCTTTGCTCACTGTTATGCCTACAGTGCTTAGCATACTCCTAGGCACAAAGTAGGTACCTACTCAACAAATGTTTGCTGAAAGATATTTTTGAATGAATCCATACATTACTGAAACAACAAGATAAAGCCCAAATGTTTTACAAGGCATAGAATCCTCAACTCTAGGCTTCTTTATAACCTTTTGGTCCCAGCTCCCAAACATCTATATATGCATCCTTTGTTTCAGCCTAATTGAATTACTGGTCATTAACTATACTGTGGAATTACTCTTTGCACATGAGGTTCACTTCTTGTGGAACGCTACCACTCAATTTCAAATGTCATTTACCGTGTGAAAATATTTTCAACTCTCCTGAAGTCTCTCCTTATGTTCTCATAGCACATAATATAACCTTCTATCACACTATTTATCAAATACTAGCATAATTATTTGCTATGTAAGTGTCAAGGCCTGGGGCGCCTGGTTGGCTCAGTTAAGCATCTGACTCTAGATTTCAGCTCAGGTCATGATTTTACAGTTCTGTGAGTTCGAGCCCCACATCAGGCTCTGTGCTGACAGCACAGAACCTGATTAGGATTCTGTCTCCATCTCTGCCCCTCCCCTGCTTTCTCTCTCTCTCTCTCTGTCTCTCAAAAATTAATACATAAACTTAAAAAAAATCTTATTTAAAAAAAGAAAAACTATCATGACTTTTTATAACCCGAGAATTGCAAAGTGCCTGGTACGTAATTAATAGTCCATACATGCTTGCTGAATAAAAGTAAATCCTATAAACTCAACAACAGTCTGATTTCTACCACCAAGTAATAATTTCATAATGTATGACTCCTTTTCAAATTCTGTTTTTTATTACAAAAATGCATCAGTCTTTTCTAGGCTAACTAAGTATAAATGGTCGAATGAGCAAAACAGAATGCTGGTCACCTGGAGAAGGCTGGTAGTTGACATTTCATAATATTCAAATACTTGTAAGGAGCAAAGCTAGGCAACCTTAATATATATTTCCACTCCAAACCTCCAATGGAGAATAGACTAGGATTTTTATAAGTGTTTTCTTTGGATAAGCCTCTTAATAAAGCTTTTGGATTAGAGACTTATAAACTGTATTTCTAAGAAAGGGTGTGGAGTCTCATTCTCTGTGAATTGGTAAGGATATATAAGACAGGTATCTCTCTGAGAGGCACACATGAACTAAAGGATGTTTTGGCAGCCTGTGATTCTATGAAATCAATTTTCCTAAGACCAACAAATCAGCTTCACAAGAGAAATTACATACAGTTAGGAATACATACACCCATAAGAGTCAGAAAAAATTCAATTTTTTTTATGTGTACTACTTTATGATGAGTAAAGTTCACATTTACATTTGGGAATCTTCGGGAAAAAAAAGAAACCAAAAACCATTAAAATTATTTTCCTCTAAAGGAGGAAAACCAAAATGAAAGTAACATTTCCATGAAGGGTTTAGAGGTCAGGTATTACATGTAGAACTACAATGAACAAGAAATCTCAAATATTTTTTATTAATATTCTTTTAAAACCATTTTTAATCTCTAATCAGGTAGAGTTACAATGAATGCCAGTATGACTTGATCCCTTGAATAGTAGAAAAACTCTTCTCTTCAAACTGATTTACATACTCTGGGTTCTTGCAAACCTGAGTAAAGGGACATCTTAAAAATAACATTGAAGCTTCCTGTATTTGACAGTGCTATTATATTATTATCTATTTCCTTTAAATATTAAAGATTACCCATCTGCCTCTATAAGTGTGGGACAGCAAACAGATGAGAAGCAAATCTCGCAAATAAGAACTTTATAGATATGAGTTCTCCCAACTTCTTCCTTCTCTTAATATACCATGGAGAACTTATGTGGGGCCAAGTGCCTGGCCCTTCTAAGCACTCAGTAGAATGTTAGCAATTCTTATTATTGGTTACCACTGTAGAGAATGACTGATAAGAAAAACCAAAATCTATTTCTTTGACAGTCCTTCTACTCAGCTGCCCAGCTTCCCTCAGATGTTGGAATTCTTCTCCTTTACTCATCTCCTGTGCATGGAAAAGAGTTCTCTCAAACTGAGTGGAAATGCCCATGACAGAGTTCCTACAGGGCATGGCCTGAGGGACTTAACAAGAGGAAGAAAGAAACACTCCTCTGTTTCATGGCTCAGAAGGATCTATACTCTCCTTCAGTCATGGGTCCAGATGAGAAAGTTAAGACTTAAGAAGAGAGACTCACTCTAGAGTAGAGATGAGGCTGGAAATCAAAGCTATTGAAGATTTTCTCACCCACAAGTTTCAAATCTTTTTCCCAATTCAGAAACATAATTGAAATTTTTTTCCTTTCCAATAGCAATCCTTTGGTTTTTAGAGAAATGAGACACTGAAGAGTCTATTTTCAGGGAGAAGAACATGAACATATAGTAAGGAAACACCATGATTGTTGGATCTGTGTTTGCTTTTGAGAACAATTTAATTTTTCTGATGCTTGTCAAAGTCATAGATGACACTTTAGTCCATGCTAAAAACGTTTAAAAAGTATTTAAAAAGTTATATTCTGCTACCTGAGTTTTCCCATTTCTTTGTATTTAGTTACTTAGTTTGAAAACTCACCTATACATGGCTCTTCCTATCTTCACTATATTTACTTCTCAATGTTCACTTATACTTGCAAAATGGATTGAAATTGACCGTGGACAGTGTTCTGATATTTTTAAAGGAGAAACGAACAAATAGCGAGATAAGAGACCATTTTGATAGGATGCCCCTCTCCACTTTGAACCCATCCTTGGAACTTTTATGTGTATCCATTTTGTGTTTTGGTATATTTGTACATCAAATATCTTGAAAAGTTCATAATGGTTTAGGAAATGATACTTTTCTTCCTTAAATGAAGAGAAAGAAAGAAAGAAAGAAAGAGACGGGAGGGAGGGAGGGAGGGAGGGAAGGAAGGAAGGAAGGAAGGAAGGAAGGAAGGAAGAAAGGAAGGAAAAAGAAAGAAAAGAAAAAGAAGGAAAAGAATTGCATCAACAATATCCTTCCCTGAAAAACATGGGCTTTAATTTTTTTAAAATAATCTGCTTATCAAACAACAAACAAATAAATGAAGAAAAAAAAACCCAAAAACAGAAAGCCAGAGGAAATGTTTGTAGCTTCATAATTAAATTTCTGTGCAGTTGTATGAAACTTTTAAGTTGACTTGTGAGAGAACACCCCTGAGTAATCAGCCCAACATTCTATATAAGTTTTGTTCATATGCTCACCTGCTCACCTCCCTGAAGGAATGAGATTTCACTCCATAAACTATTTTTAGAGGCTTTTTTTATTAGTTATGAAAAAATAATAAGATTCTGACTATTTCTCCATAACAAAACGTTTTGATAAAACTGCAAACTTCAGATAGTACTTTGAATGCCTTATTTTCCTGCACCCAAAGTCTGCATACAGGAGTTAGACAGAAACTGTCAGTAGGCACCCTGTCAGTAGGCACGCCCTCCTGATCCACCATCATACAAGGAAATATATCCCTCGTTAAAAAGTTTCCAACTACATTGTTTCAAACTGTTGACTCTTCTCTTACTATTCAATCCTACTCTGCCTGTTTATCTTGTCTTTGGTTTTAACTTTGATTAGCAGTGCAGCCCTCATCTTATTCTGATAGTACTGAACTACCTCTGAAGAATAGTGAGTCAGAAAGATGAGCTCTGTAATGCGTTTGTGCCCTATTGCAGAGATCTGTGGCAACTGTTTTCATCAACAGAGGTTTTGTCAAGTGATTTAAGGTCTTTCGTTCAGCCTTCTTTCTGGGGAAATATGGAGTAGTAATGATGATGGTGATAATTACACATCTTCAGGCAGAGTGCTTATAGAGCCACTGTCTTTCATATCCACGAAATTGGTTCTTACAGGAATAGGAAAGTCCCAGCCTCCCACTCACTAACACTGTATTCACATGAGAGATTCTACTCCAGTCTCCTTGTTATCCTCACTCATCTCTCTTTGCACCAAATTACTGAGGATGATTAACAAACACAGCCATGGAAACTGGACCAACAGCTCTGTAGTCTGCACTGTGAATTGAAATGGTACAAGAGATGGTGTTACATAGGCACTATTGGAAAAACTTGGAATTTTGGGGGGAAGGAAGGAGGCAGAAAACAGAGAAACTTCTATGTTTCATTTCATAAAGTGTAAAGCACAGTAAATAAAAATTCCCTTCTCCTCTGTCAAGTAAGATAAATAATTTCAAATTCTCTTGATGGAACAAGTGTGTTGATTTCACTGCAAAACAATGACATTGTCAAGTTTGCATTAAATGTGAGGAGGCAAAGATAAGTGGTTGTGAAAGCATAAATTTAGAAACTAGGCTTTCTTCTGTAAAACTTGATGAAAAACAAACTTACCCATGGGACATTTGGAAGGTATTCATTAAATATCATAGAATTCATCCTCACATACATTTAAAGAAAAAAATTAAACTAAATATGACTTTAAAACTATCTTTCCCTATAATCCACAAAGGTAGAAAAATAAGTGAAATCAAGAATCCCTACATCCCCTCATTGTCACGTTGGCAATAATTTGTAATAATTATGCTATTATTTACATGTCCTCTCTGAAATAAAGTCTATCTAAAGAACCCAGTATGTCACTCTGGCTTCATGAAAAGCTTTCTAAAATAGAAAACAATGGACATATTGTCAACACTAGAATGCTATTTTAAAATATATAAAAGTATTGGAAAGAGTTCAGAGAACACCAGAAAGAAGGGTTTGACTTTCTGCATGAAAAAAGATTAAAAAAGTATGTATAGCATGGCTATGCAATAACTAAGTAGGAACATGATAACTGCTTGCAAATCTTTTAGGGGTGTGAACACAAAGAAGCGGGGTGTCTGGTGGCCTTAAAGAGAAGACTCAGATTCATGAGTTCAGTTTGTCTCTTTCATTTTAATCCTATTGGGACTGAGAATTTTACAGTGTTACAACATTGAGGCAGGATTTTCCAATCAAAGAAGTTTACAGATTTTTTTTTGGAGGGGGGAGTGTATTATTTGGGGACATGTTAAAACTAGATCTGAAAGGAGGGGAAACTATGTACATAATTGCCAGTCACATCTGCAACTAATTAGAGCGATAATTGTGTCATGTTAATGGTGTAATAAATGTAACTTACACAAATTGTAAGGACCAAGAGAGGGAACCATCCCTGGCTTAGCACACTTTGTAAACTACATTATAGTTGTTGTGATTTAAAGAATATCACCAATACATTTAAAGCAACATACTTGGAAAAAAGAGGAATAAAAAATGAAAGTTCAAAGAGCTGTCGGTCAATTGTAGTCAGATTAAACCTAAACCCTTGAGAAGATCATGATGTCGTTAGCAAGAAATGTAGTGCTACCAAAGTAATACTCATTTTTAAACAAATAGGTTTCTATGTCTTATATACACAGTAATATACTTCTATATTAGCAACATCATATACATGAACTGAAAACATATTATCCTTGTGCTTCTGAGGAGGATGTGCTAACCTACCAACCAGAGTCTGAGAAATGTTTTCTTCAACATGATCACTTAGCTAAATTAAGTACTTGATACAAAAAGTGTAGTTGAATACATAGCTACAACACAATGACATTCTCCCCCCTCCTGTGTAATGTACACAATAGAGGAAAGGGTACCACAATATAGGAAAAATGCAATGTTCAATAACTACTCCGTTGCCCATCTATTTTCAGTGTAAACAAGGGAAATTTACTTCCCTAGCCATGCCATTATAATGCCAACGTATTTTTCCTCTTACTCTCACTCAGCATTTTCTTTCACGTTGTATTAGAAAGTAGAGTAAATCATTTAACTTGTACTTCTTGTACTTCTGTTCTTGAAATAGTTAAAATGTATGTAGATTCAAATCTTTCTTTGAAAAGACAATTTCAACTGGCAAAGAATAACTAACTTACTTTGGATAGAATTACTTTTGTCTTAAGACCTTGGCATGCCACCTACCAGAAAATCCATGCCAGTAATGCCAGCCACACCTACCTTTGAGATGGCCTTAAGAAACATACTCATTTATTTCCCACCCTCCATCATGTCTGATAAGTCAAAATCAATGATTACTATGTAAAGACATTTTTGTGTGAGGATAAAAAGGTAGCGAGTATCCATTGTCAATGAAATTTTGAAAAATATGGCCAACATTTCAATACTCTAAAAGTACCATATAGAAAGTTTCTTTTCATCAAAACAGTTCAGATTTAAATTCATAGTGAATTGATTACAGAAGAATTATATAGTATACACATATTTAATAATTGTTAATGACAAGAATCTGCATACTTGTAGACATGGACTATAAAGTATTACACAAAAATAAAATTTGGCTGGTGGATTATAGTTTGTGGCTGATATTTTTCCAAAATTGAAATTTTTCTCCCATTTTATTTTTAATAAAATTGAAATTTGATATATATTATTTGTTCAACAATAAAAATTCTTGTAATAAATACTTCCAAATTAAGAGAAGTCAACTGATTATTTTTCCTTAAAAAGGATAACTCTTTCGCTTACAAATCCCATTTTATGGATGCAACATTACCATTTGTCCCTGTTTACATTTTAAAATTTTCTAAGCCTTGCCCACATGCTGCATTCATTTGTGTCCTTTTTTTTTGCCCTTAATTTCAGAAGATGGAAACTTTAAAATATAAAACAACGCATAACCCAGCCATGTACCATATACCCGGTGATTCCTCTTTAATCTTGATTTTCTTTTCATTAGCATTTCTGCATATGCAGATCCCTAGGTGGCTTAGTTCACTGCTGACTATTTTACATAGGTAAACACTTATCAACAAATGCCAACAATAGGAATCTAAATGATTTTTGGGTGAGCGGCAAGCCTCCATTGTTAATAAGTATGGATAGGCTCACTATCTCTTCCCAGTAGAAAGACAGCTGCTCCTGGGAACAAAAGTGATTCAGACAGCATTGGGCTCAAGTGGAGAACACTGTGGGTTCTTCAGGTCTGGCTGAGTCCACCCACCCACAAACTGTTAGGACATTCCTCTTATATTATTGTTACTCTAACAAGTAGAGAGCTGGAGCTAAACTACTACGCACGCCACTCGAAAAGAGATCTGTGACAAGGAGATGGACAGTCGGGTTCTGAAATGGCATCTCCATCTCCTGCTTTCTCTTACCTCTCCTGGCGTCCTCCATTAGACGGATTCAAGTTGCCTCTACCTGTAAGCAAGCAGAGGCAGGCAACATCATGCCTTTGGCATCAAGTACAGTAAGAACAAAACAAATTAAAATGCTTTAAAATGTTTTTGAACTTCCATAAAGATTTTAAAGAGTTTGCTTGAAAGATGTAATTTTTAAAGTCTTCTTTTCACTTTTTTTTTTTTTTTTTTGGTAGGAGATTGATAGGAAAGAATAATTCAAGGGAGAAAAATATTCATTTGCTAAACAATTGAGTGCCAACCACAAGCCCCAGGCACTATAAAAGTTACAGATAATGAAGATACAATGACTAAAATATCCCTTTTCACTGGCAGAGTTTTCAAGTGCCCTTGGTGCAGGCTATAAAGCGATTACTTTGTATTTCAGTTGGATTTCTCAGTGTGGTTCTAATGGTTAAAAGTATACCTAGAGATAAACTCTATAATTTAACAGGAAATGATCTTATATCTTTTTAAAAATATGTTGAGAAGAGACATATTTATATTTGATATTGACTTTGGGGCAGCACCAATCTATATTCACTTAAAGGAAGGTAAAGCAGTATTTAAGCATCTATTTGCAATATATAGATATATGTATACTCACATAAAAGCACGTACATACATACATACATATATTTTTATATTTCAGCTAAAATCCACTTAACATTGCATAGGTTTCAAGTCTTAATTATGATATGTTCTTATATAAGATGTGGGTGATAAAGGATATGTTTTTTCCATTCCTTTCATTCTCTAGATTCTAAAGAAGCAAAAAACAAAACAACACACACACACACACACACACACACACACACACACAAATGCACCAAAACACCAAAACCCAAGAAGAAAATGACCCTTAAAACCCAAATCTGACAAAATATATGAAAAAGGAAAAAAAAAATAAAACAGACCAAACCAACCATGAGTGTTTCAAGTCAAATGTCTGTGAGAGTACAATTATTCTCATATGCTGGATGGGAGGTTAAGTAAGGTTGAGGAAATCTTTTTCAGCCCAAAGCTAGACAAGGGGGAGAGAGCAGTGGAAGAAGGAGCTCTGGGACTCCAGTGTAAATTATGTTGCAAGAAGAATACAAGATGTGAATCAATATATGCATACACGACAAATTTATAGAGTGATCTTGCCCCATCCCTCTAATCTCTCTGCCTTGGTTTCCTCTTCTATAAAATGAGGGAGCTCTAGATAACTAGTATGTGCAACAAATTATATTGAGTACCTACTGACAGTAGGCATTGGTGTTTAGAAAACATTTTCACATACACTATTCATTTAATCTTGGTCTTATATTAATCCTGTAAAAATATTACAATACTATTTCACATGAATGAAATAAGAACTTAGCAGGATTTAGGGAGTCTGCTAAAATTCTAAATGCTCTCAAGATTTTCTTCCAGATGCTAAAAATTATCTTTACATTTATAATTTTAAGTGAGGCACAGGATCAAAGAGTAATATGTATAGTGACCACATGGACACTGTTCTCTTTCTTCTCTCTCTCCCATTTCTTTCAATGGGGACCAAAAAAGACAATTTGGATTGCTCATTCCCTACCATTTCCTTTCCATTCCCTCTTCCTTCTACTGCCACATACATATAAGTCAAGTCTGGACAACTTTTTTTTCTGTTAAGGGGCAGATAGTAAATATTTAAGACTGTGTAGGCCACACAGCTTCGGCTACAAGTACTCAACTCTGCTGTTATAGCAGGAGAGCATCCAAAGAAATATAAATAAACGGGAGTGACTATGTCCCAATAAGACTTCAATTATAAAAGACAGGGAGTAGATTGTATCTGGCTTGTGAGCCACGGTTTGCCAACCTCTGATATAAGTTGATCTTAAAAAATTCCAAAATTCATGTGATATATATATTAAAGATAAAATATTTTAATAACACCCTAAAGTCATGTACTTACTATTTGATGTGACTATATGGTTATCCAATAAATTTGTAATATGATCTTTTTTTAAGATCTATTTATGAGAGAGACAGAGAGAGCATGAGTAGGGGAGGGGCGGAAAGAGAAGGAGACACAGAATCCCAAGCAGGCTCCACACTGTCAGCACAGAGTCCGAGGCGGGGCTTGAACTCAAAAACCGTGAGATCATGACCTGAGCTAAAACCAAGAGTCAGACACATAACCAACTGAACTAGCCAGGTGTCCCAATTTGTAATATGATCTTACAATAAATTAAAACACTCTAATATGTTAGGTGGTGTTACCTTTATATTTGTATGTGTGGCTGAAACTGTTCACATTTGTTCACCTCTATCTTAAAAGACTTGTTAAAGCTCTTGAAAGAGACCTGAAAGAAGTTTTTCTTTGTGTGGGCATGATAACAGCTCAGTCTTCTATTTGAATATCAGATAGAAATTTGTTTTCTCTTGATTAAATTAAGTCTAGTGTCTGGAGTTACAATAATCAACAAAGGCAAAAAATAAAATACATTACTTAGCTCAGTCATTATCAGGCAATCAAAAATATTTATTGAATATTGTCTATCTTATTTATTAGGTATGAAGATTCATATTTTGAAGTTTCTCTTTCTAGTATCATATGGATATAAAAGTAAACTCCTATTCAAACATGAAGATTCTTAGAGTTTGCATTTTTTGTTAATGATCTAGTAAGTAGAAGATACCAGTAAATCAGTCAATAAATGTATTTGAGCAATCATTTTTACTGCTTTGCAATTTTAATGAGATGTGATATTAATCACTAAATATGGGGATTTTGCACATAAGAGACTCTTAATACATATCATTTCCCCTCTTTACATCATCATGTTTGCTCACATTACCTCTTGTCTGCTAGAGTAAATAACAGTTAAAACTAAAGAGATAACTGAGGGACAGGGACCATATTTAACCTCTTATTTTGAAAAAAACTAGAAACTTGGACAAAATAGAAGAAACAACAATTTTCAGACTTTGAAGCACATGCAGTGCAGGGCTTGATCTCTGAAAGAAAGGAAACAAATGAGGTAAAACTTAAGATCCCCCTTGACTTCTGACTGTGGACACATTATGGACTATAGAGCAGAGAGAGGGAATTCTACATACAAAATAGAGGTTTTGCTGAGTTGAAAAGAAATCTAAAAATTGAGAAGTCAGCAAGTGTGAACCAGTGGGAAGTTATATGGCACAGTTCTGGGGAGAAGGAAATGATTTAAAAAGTTCCATAAATCTCTTGAATATAAATGTGTATATATGTAGAATAGAAATCCATAAAGTTGTACAACATAATGTCTATCATTTTGTGTATGAAATTGTCCTCAGAGCTTATAGTGAACTAAGAATCATTCAAGTTCCCGTCAGCCAGAATGGAAATTTCTTGATGATCATCTGAAAAATTTAGTACACACTATAGAAGGGCTGGTTCTTATAGTGAGACTAAAACATCCCAAGAGTAAAGGCTACTTGAGACCCACGCAAACAAAGCTTGGAAATTAACCTCAAAAGATTAAACCAAGCAGTAAGTACCTAACTGTCCACCAGAACAAAGCCAATAACCATTAAAGGAAGACAACAGGGGCACCTGGTGGCTCAGTCAGTTAACCTTCCAAAGACTTCAGCTGAGGTCATGATCTCATGGTTCATGGGTTCAAGCCCTGTGTTGGGCTCTGCGCTGACAGCTCAGAGCCTGGAGCCTGCTTCAGATTCTCTGTCTCCCTCTCTCTCTGGCTCTCCCCTGCTTGTGCCCTGTCTCTCTCAAAAATAAACAAACATTAAAAAAGATATTAAAAATAAAAAGGAAAACAACAAAATCCAGAAGGATAACAATATAACTTCACAGTTCTCAGGACCCAGTGAAAGACTACTAGCCATTCAAAGAGGCAGGAAAACGTGAGCCATGACTAGGTAACAAAAGTCAGTCATTAAGAACAGATATAAAATAATAGCAAAGAAAGAATTAGTAGACAAAAGCATTAAAAAGCTACTATAAGCCACTGTATGTTAACTAACTGGAATTTAAATAACAACTTTAAAAAAATAAATAAATGATGCTATAATAAAAAAGCTATTGTAATCATATTGTTTAAAGGAAAGGCAAATAAACATAGTAAAGGAAAATAAACATAGTAAATAGAGGTAAGGAGGATAGAAAAATAAAGAGAACTTCTAAGAATGAAAATTACATAGCTGAAATGAGATATTTACTGAATAGGTTTAAAATCAGATCAGATGCTGTAAAAATGCTTTCATGAGCTTAAGATCTAAGAATGAAAACTATCCAAAATAAAACACAGCTAGGAAAAAAAAACAGACTGGAAAAAAGAACTTAGTATCATTTAGCTGTGAGACAACATAAAGAAGTCTAGCAAACAAATGTGTAATTAGAGTTTCATAAAAAGGGAAGAGCAAAAAGAAATTGACAAATTAATGGCTGGATATTTTTGTGACGTGATTAAAATTTAATCCACAGATTCAAGAATCTCAGTGACCTTAACCATAATAAGTATAAAGAAAACCATGTTAATAATATCGTAATCAAATTGCTACAGACCAGTGATAAAGAGAGAATTTTATTAGAAGTTGGGGGGAAAGACACATTATGTATTTTGGAAAAGAGTAAAATCTTGGTAGAAGGGACTAACACAGGGGCAATTCAACATATATGCTCATTGTCTGAGGATGTAATGTAGTCTCAGTGTAAGAGGTGTGCCTGAAGATCTGATAGAAAATCCTCTGTATCGCTAGCCTGAGAAGCCAGAAGACAAAATTCCCAATCTGGTCATGGCATCAGAAATGTAAAGATGTAATTCTGGGAAGGACAGATTCCTGGAAGGGTAGCCCAGATAATGTTTGTCATCTCTGTCCAAGTCTCTGGTGATGCCCTGAACCACACCTGTGCAAAGCAGACTTCAAACACCTCAAGTTAGGACAACAGAAATAACTGAAGTATAACTTGCTTCATTAGAGGTGAGAGTGAAAGCTTGCAATTTAAGTGTAATCAAGTAAATTGACTGGTAAACAAAAATGTCAATCCTCTTCAGAGGAATACAATCAAATACAAATTCTGTGTCTTTATAACATTTACAATGTCTGAGAAACAATACAAAATTATTCTACATACAAAGAACCAGGAAAATATGAAGTGTACTGAAAGGAAGAGACAATAAACAAAGGCTGCATGCAAGATGAATCAGATATTGGGTGTCATATGATGAAGTTTTGGGGTGATGGTGAGGTGTCCAGAGCCAATGATCAAGAAAGAGTTCTCGAAGTCGTCTTAGCCACAAAAGGCAATTTTATTAAAGCAGCATGGGGACAAGACCCTTGGGCAGAAAGACCTGCCCTGGAGTTGTGAAGAATGGCTGGTTTTATATGATGGAGATGGAGAGGTAAAGTCAAAAGGGAGGCCGCCAGAGGGACTTTGATATGCTAAAGAGGACTCCTAAATTACCTGAGGCCTTGCTATTGTCAAGCTAAGGTTGTTTTCCCTCTAGTAAGGCATTAACATTAGGATCATAGGGGGTTCCTGGAGAAATGTTATACTCATATGTGTGTGTCTGTGTGTGTGTGTGTGTGTCTGTATCACCCAAGGAGGGGTGATGTTGGGGATCCAGGAAGCTGAGAAGCTGAGTCTATAGGTTTCTGGAGATTATGCAATTGATAAAATTGGCTTTTTCTTGTAATTTACTAAGATAGTTGTAAACTGATGGAGACCGATCTCTATCAGTTGGCCATTTGTTTTCTTTCCTTTCCTTTGTCCTTGGGCAACCAGGAATGCCTGAGGAATATCACATATATCCCACCTTGTGTGTGTGTGTGGGGGGGCGGTATACGCTAGCTTGTACTTTGTCTTCATTCTGCCCCACACTCCTTCATCATATCCACTCTGAACAATTTTGAACCTTAAATCTTTAAGGTTGCCAACGGTGGAAGGTCTCATCTTCTGTAGCTTCTTCCTGCTGAGTAGGGGCATAGACATGTCCCTACCTATGGGTTAACATTGATCAGTTGGGGGAACGTATAAGGGCGTTACAAAAACAGAGGCAGCTAAATCAAAGGTGGACAGTAAGGTGGTATCTCTGGGTAAGGATCATCTGTTATCAAGAAGTCATCGTAGTGACAGAGTCTTGGCATCAGGCAGAGATATGTGGGAGAAAACAGCAAAATAAAGAATTTAAAATGGCTAATATACCTCTCATCATTTAAATGAGAAAAAATATGTTGGTAATGAATGAAATATTAAGAATTCTGTGCAGATAAGTAGAAAATATAAAAAATAGCCAAATGGGAATTTTAAAAATGAAATATTTTAAATAAAAAATTAATAGGATGGCCTTAATAAGATAATGGAAATGGTTAAGGAAAGAATCAGTGAACCTGACAAGAGATCAATAGAAGTTAAGTAATTTAAAATACAAAGAGGGAAACTATTGAAAAATATATATATGGCCTCAAGTGTTGGTGGAACAATAGCAAAAGTTATAACATATATGTAATTGGAGTCCTAGAAAGAGAAGAGAAACTAGGGAGCAGAAAAACCATAGTTAAATTTATGACCAAAACTTTCTCAAATTTAATGGCAGATACAAATTTGTAATATTCAGAAATATAGCATACCCTAAATAGGATTAAAAAGAAGAAACCAAATTTATGCACGGCATACCCAACTCAATAAAAACTAAAGATAAAATGGAAATCTTGAAAGCATCTAAGGAAAAATCAAACATATATAGAGGGGGGCAAACAATTAAAATGGCTGAAGACTTCTCATTTGAAACTGTGTAAGCCAGAAGACAGTGGGCCAGCATTTTTCAAGTGGTGAAAATAAATAAATAAATAAACCCATCAACTCAGAAATATTTGGCCTTCAAAAATATTCATCAATAATTAAGGCAAAATCAATACCCTTTTTGGAAAGTAGGAAACAAAGCAAGTTGTCAATAGCAGATTGACAGTATGATAGATGATAACAGATCTTTAGTCTGAGGAAAATGAACAGGAGAGAACATTTAATCTTCATGGAACACAAAGTTTTGGTGGTGCAGATACCTGTGTAAGTGTAAAATAAATTGTTTATGGGTACCTGGCTGACTCAGTGGGTGGAGCATGCGACTCCTGATCTTGGGGTTGTAGGTTCAAGTCCCACATTGGGTGTAGAGATTCCAAAAGAAAATAAAAAGGAAAATATTTAAATGTTTATTCTAAACTACTTAAATTTCACAGTGTTATTTAAAGCAAAATTTGTACTTTCTTTTGGGAATTGTAATATATTAAATTTACTACATATGACAAACCATAGAATGAAAGTTTTTAGGTGGAGGAAATAAACAAATTCCCTAAATTTTATGTGGGGAGGAATAATATTTACAATAGTTAGGCTGTGAAAAAGTAAAGATATGTATTATAAATCCTGGAGCAACCAAAAAGATGCACAGAGATAAAGCTTAAAAAGGCAATTAATAAATGAGAATGGATTTTTTAAATATTTAAATCATCTCAAATAAGGCATGAGCAAGGGAACAGGTAACAAAGCACAGAATAAACAGAAAACTGTTAATAAAATGTTGACGAAAATCTAACTCTATCAATAATTATATTAAATGTTCACAGAGTATAATTATTACATTTTAAGACAGAGATGGTCAGACTAGATAAAAAGAGAATCAACTCGTGAGTTCGAGCCCTGCGTTGGGCTCTGTGCTGCCAGCTCAGAGCCTGGAGCCTGCTTTGGATTTTGTGTGTCCCCTTCTCTCTGCTCCTCCCCCATTCATGCTCTGTGTCTCTCTGTCTCTCAAAAATAAACAAAAGTAAAAAAAACAGAGAGAGAGAGAATCAACTAATGGTTGAGATGTAGTTAAATAAAAAGAGTACAGATAGGCTCAAAGTATGCAGATGGAAAAAATATACTTTCTAATCATTAAGCATTAGAAGACCGGTGTGCTTATTTTAATTGCAGAAAAATAGATTTTTTAAGAAAAAGAATTTTTCCAGAGATAAAGAAGAATATGGATGTGTTTAAATATAGTGTAAACACAAGAAACAAAATTGACATAATTAAAGAAAACAAATGGTCCCAAAATCAGAGGAAGAGTGTTTCACATGCCCCTCTTACCTAATGCACATTGAAATAAAAAGTTCGCAGTTGATGTAAAGAATAGCACCAGCCATCTTGATCTAACTGGTATTTATACTACACAATCCATAACACCTACAGCAAACAAATTATACCAAAGGTTTAGCATATGGTCACTAAGATAAATCATATGATAAATAATAAAAAAATTCTCAGTAAGTTCGAAGGAAAAGATACAATACAATGTTCTCTGATTATAGAAGAATTAAATTAGAAATCAAAACCAATAAAATATTTAGAAAAATATCTAGGAAAAGTTTCCATTATTTAGAATGAAGTAACCCACTTCCAAGAGACCCATGGGTCAAAGGAAGCATGAATTTACAAAATACTTCAGACTGAATGACTAAAAGTATAACTTATCAAAATAAAATGGAAATACATTTTTCATATTTAAAAACTGACGTAATTCAATGCTGACAGACATGAACTACAAGAAGTATTACAGAAAATTCTAGAAACAGAAGGAAAATAGTACTAAGTAAAAACTTGGAAATGTAGAAAGTAACGGAAAGTGGAATGGTAAAGATGGCAAAAACATAGTTTTCCTCATTATAATTTCTAATTTATTTAAAACATATTTGATTATTTAAAGCAAAATGATATGAATGCATTGTTGGATTAATGACTTGGTATTAGAATCTACAATGATAACACAAAAAATGGGAGGGGGAAATAGTATATCAGTATAAAGTTCCTATGTTGTACGAAATAGTTTTAAGGACACCTGGGTGGCTCAGATGGTGGAGTATCTGACTTGGGTCAGGCCATGATCTCTACGTTTGTGAGATCAAGCCCCACATTGGGCTCACTGCTATCAGAGCAGAGTCCGCTTGGGGTCCTCTATCTCCCTATCTTTTCCTGTCCCCCGCTTGTACTCTTTTAAAAATAAATAATATTTAAAAATAAAGAAATAGTACCTATAATCGAAGGTAAATTGTAATCATTTTGTATTAACTTGTTATTTTATACTTTACTATTTAAATTCTTTTAATGATGTTTTACTATTTTTTTCAAGTTATTTTCATAGTGACTGCTCTAGGATTTACAATATACATCTTAATTTATCAGAACCAACTTGACATTTATACTAACTTAATTCCAGTGAGATTGAGAAATGTTATTCCAATTTTTCTACCTTCCTTTTTATGCTATTATTGTTATACATATTACATGTCTAATGATACATTGCTATAATCATTACTTTCATTAATTTATGTTTTAAAAAAACATAAAAGCTGAGAGAAGAAAAGAGGAAATGGATGTATTTATAGAATTGGTTATAGTCACCTTTTACTTACAATTTCTGGTTCTTTGAATTTGTTTCTGCAGATTTGAAGTACTACCATCTGATGTTTATCACCTTCTCTAATACAGTCCTTTCCCCCAAACTTAGGGGTGCATAAATGATAACAGCTACATATTTCTCTGATTTTTTTCCCCAGACATATTGTACCAGACCCCACCTTGCTGCAAATAGAGGTAGAACAGATGAGAAATGCTATTTTCTTCAGGAAGGAAGGAATTATGGCTACTTCCAACCCAACCTTAGGAATTTAGGGACCAATACCCAAGTGTTGTGATAGGATTTGTCTGGGATATGGGCATTCATATATACAGCAAGTTTAAGCAGGGCTTTTCTTCTTGAGTATTAGAGTTTATGTTTCACTTAGTACCAGTTTTCCAATTCTAGAGTCACTATCACCAATACCATGTTTCTCAAAACTCTTAATATGCTAGCTGTTTTGGCAATCCCTATTAAATAGGAGCCCAGAAACCTGAATCATGCATTGTTTATGATACCACAGACAGTAAATGAGGAACTGTAATTTGAACCAAGTCTAAGACTTCAAAATCTACATATTTTCCAATGCACCTCTTTTCAGCCAATCAAGAAATTTTGATATTATTTGTTTTAATGATGGCCTTTGTGGGCTTGGAGTGGCATGTTGGGCCTATGGAAAAGCTCTTTTCAATGAAGACATTAAATAAGAAATAACCCTTTAGGCAAAATAAGTTTGAAGCATCTACTTCATTGTCTAGGAGGATTCCTGTACAGCTGTGGAGGAAGGAATCCTTGATCTCACAAAGACAAAGAGAAGCAAGCACTTATCAAATGGCTTACTTTCAAAATACTTTGCAGAATGCTAATGATGGCTGAGCTTTCCAGTGACATCAATTAATGCAGACTTTATATTAAAAGACTTTTTTTGTTTGTTTTTTTAAGCCAGTGCATGTGCAAACCCCAAAACTTACACATTCATCCTTGAAGCAAGAAGCAAGAAGCATAGACCAAACAGCAAGGGACAGGAACTAAGTAGGACACACACAAGAGGACCCTAGTGGGGCCAAAACATCTTGGTCATACTTGCTGAAGGTTGCTAGAGCCCTCTTTGTTGAAGAGCTAGGGACTAACATCAGAATCTTCTGTAGCTTCATGTGCTTCTTTCTACTCAGACACAATTTACTCCAACAATTTACTTTCTTCATAGGTAAAAACCTATAGAAGCGATCATGAATGCCCATGTGGAAAAATAAACTCAAATTGGTAAAACTCACAATAGTTTTCGATAATGACAGAGTGGAGATTGCTGAAAATGCTACTGACACACTAATAAAGTTTATTTTCTTTGGTTTGGAAAAAAATTTTTAAGTTTATTTTGAGAGAGAGACAGAGAGAGAGAACACACATGTGTGGCCACATGAGTTGGGGAGGGGCAGAGAGACGGACAGAGAGAGAGAATCCCAAGCACTGTCAGTGTAGAGCTCACCGTGGGGCTCCATACCATGACCCTGGGATCATGATTTGAGCTGAAATCTAAAGTTGGACATTTAACTGACTGAGCTACCCAGGAGCCCACTAATATATATATTTTTAATTCCTGAAGAAACTAGCTTCTAGACCTTTACTCAGTTTCTTGGGAGTTGTGTAAATTGGCACAAACTGATAGTAACACTCAAAATTAATTTGTTATAAAATGATTTTAAAATACAAAACTGTATTTCAACGTAAGAAAATGAGATATATTGGCCTATTAAGGACAGATCTTTATCAAACTATCTGAAAGATGGAGTGACTGGATGGATCAAGTTGTGACTCTTGATCCAACTATCCAAACGATAAATGGTTTGATGGAACATCACCACATGCTACCAAATCATCACAACTAGACTCTGTTCTTACAGATGCAAATACCAGGTTATGAAAAACACCAAAAAACACCCAAAAAAAACAAGCAAAACAAAAAAGCAAACAAAAAACCCCAAATCAGAAACAAAACCCCACACTTGATTTTCATGTTATGTGAACCAGGCTCATTACTGCTTGGATGTGTTGTGTGTTACACAACCATGTCGGCCATAATGTTTTCTAGTCTGGTAGACTTTTTTTTTTCTCGTTCAGAAGTTTGTCTTTTCTGTAGAATATAAAGCAGAGCTGCTCAGATGGCCAGTGCAGTTTCTTTGAAATGTAGCCAAGTGAAGGTTGAGGCATGTCCATGCCCTTGTCAGGTGGCTCTTTTAAATCGTTATGCTATACACTTTAAAGATCGAGGCTGACAAAATAGCCTCCAGGACTGAAGGGTACTTTGTACATAATGTGTCAGATGTCTGGGAGAGGTCGCTGATTGTTTACCTTTGAATTGCTTTCCCTCTGAGGGAAGTGTGTGTTAACATTACGGCATTCCTTGGGGAGGGGTGTCAAGAAGCAGACATCCTTTAGGATAGCCTTTCCTGCTGAGGGAACAGCATCTCTTTTATATGGCTAGTAAATCTGAGGGTTGATTCTGGAAGGATCATAGTATCACAGCTTTAACAAATCAAGTACGTGGATTGTTCTAGAACAAGTCAAACCATATGCGAAACTGGTATCACCAGCTCATACTGCTGTCATAAAGACCATTCACACTAGTGACAAATAAATATCCTATGTAAGTACTATAGATAAAGATAGAAGAAAATATCAATTAATAAAATGAGTTATATCATAAAAGGACATTTGATGGACTAAAAGAAAGAGTGAAGAGGAATAGAAATTTGGTTTATAAGTATTGTATTCTTCTAGGATGATTAAGAAAAGTTTCCCTAGGGGCGCCTGTGTGGCTCAGTCAGTTAAGCGTCTGACGTTGGCTCAGGTCATGATCTCACGGTTCTTGAGTTTGAGCCCCACATTAGGCTCTGTCCTGATAGCTCAGAGTCTAGAGCCTGCTTCAAATTGTATCTCCCTCTCTCTTTGCCTCTCCCCTGGTCATACTCCATCCACCCCCCACCTCAAAAATAAATAAAAACATTAAAAAAAAGAAAAATTTCCCTAGAGTTTTCCCAGTTTGAAAGTTCTCAATCTCAGTAAAGTTTGCGTTAGTACTCTTAGCAACTAAGAGACTTTTTTTTCTTCCTCCCCAAGGGTGAATATTTTATACATACTCTGTATTTAATTAAATTAAATTTCCTGGAATTTTAGGGCACTGAGACCAGCTACATGAAAGTCATCTCCTTTGTTTGTTGTGTGTGTATAAACCAATTAAACCAATATTTTCATATTCATCTATTTGCATAATTAAGGTGGTTGGCTCCACGTCAACTATTACCTCCTAGTTGATAATTTCCCTATCATGCTCAAACATTGAATCTATTTAAACATATCTAATCCAAACCTACATCAGCTTCATCGTGTTAGCAGTATTCTTCACTTTGCTTATAAATTCCCAAAGTCATTTCGAGCATTTGTATAATGAGGCATAGTATAAATATGTAAAAGCATGAACATGAATGTACTAAGTATAATACCTAGTTATTATTTGCTCCGCATTATAACTTAATTAGATGAAAGTCAGACATTTATTCCTATCCACATTCATTATTTATTATTTTCTTTTCTCCATATGAGTCTTTAGAAAAAATCCCAGATATTGCTTATTACATCTTATAAGTCCCTGAGTATCATAATCTCTGCAAATAATCCCACTTGAGTATTTAGGGAATAAGAATAAGAATAAGAATAAGAATAAGAATAAGAATAAGAATAAGAATAAAAGGGAGCAGGCAAGATGGCGGAGAAGCAGGGAGCTCTGTAATCCGCGCACACCTGTATGGATTGAACTGAGAAGGACTGAAGGGATAAAACTTGGATTTGCAAGTTGGGGAAAGAAGAAACAGACGTCAGAAAGAAGACAACCTCAAAGATGCCTGAGTGAGTGACTGTGATCTGGGAAATTAGGGAACAGGCGGGTCCCGGTGGCGCAGGGGAAGGAGCCCCCGAGCCCAACACAGGGAGAGCGCGCTGTGCCCTGGAGAGACCAGGGGAAGAGAAAGAGAGACGGAAAACGCACCTAGAACCATCTCTAAGGGAGGAAAAACTCGCCCGTCTCCCCGTATATAACTGCCGGGCGCTGGGAGAGAAATCCGTCCCATCTGGCCAGCGAATTCTTCCTTGGGCGCAGCGGCAGCGGCATCCACTCCAAGCTGCACCCGGAGCGGCGGCGGCGGCAGCGGCAGCGCCAAAAAAGGCGCCTTGAAAAGCGGCAGCTGCGGCGGCGGCAGTGGCTCCACAAAAAGGGCAGTGCAAGCCGGCCACCAGCGGGAACGCATCTCAGCCCCGGTGACGGTGTTGAACTGCACGGACTGGGATTTGGAAGTGAGGCGGAGCTTGGAGAATACAGTTTGGCTCGCCCGCGGCACAGGGAGATCGGACTCAGAAGGGCGGTTGCAACGCTTGGTTCTGGCAAGGCTTTGAGGCGGCGCCATACTTCTCCCCGCAACCACCAAGGCGGGGCCTCGGAGAGAGCAGCCCCCGAGACCTGACGGGACGCCAGACCACGCCCATCCGCACTGGGGAGTTGTCTTTTTTCTTTCTTATTTTTTCTTTCCTGTTTTCTTTGCTTCTCCTTCTTTTCTGCTGCCATCCAGATATATATCCCGTAGCATATTCTTATCTCTCCTCTTGGCGGGTTATATGCTTTTCGACTGCCCACAGACTTTTGCTGTCTCTGTCCCCACCTTGTTGTTTTTTTTTTCTTTTTG
>CM053569.1:21678089-21748672 GCA_028646485.1 Cryptoprocta ferox | reverse complement strand
CCTCGAGGGTGTCATGCTCAGCGAAATAAGTCAGGCGGAGAAGGACAGATACCATATGTTTGCACTCATAGGTCTAATAGGAGAAACCCAACAGAGGACAATGGGGAGGGGAAGGAGGAAAAGAGTTAGGGAGAGGGAGGGAGACAAAACACGAGAGACGCTTGAATACTGAAAACAAACTGAGGGGGGAAGGGGTAGGGAGAAAGGTAATGGGGGGTGATGGTCTTGGTGGAGGTCACTTGTGGGGAAGAGCACTGGGTGTTATATGGAAACCAACCTGACAATAAACTATAAAGTTAAAAAAAAAAAAAGAATAAGAATAAAAGAATAAGAAAGACAATTTGCTAATAGGTTCACCGATTAGATGTACCCATACTCTTTCTTTTCAGGTTTACTTTTTTTGCCTCAAATATAAACAAAAATTCCAATTAATGGCTGAATGTCATTGCTACCCAATATTACAATGATAAACCTTATAACCTTCCTAAGTCTAAAAGCAATTTCCACAGAAAAAGACTCGCCGCAGCTCCTTTGGCAGACTATCTACACCCTTCACTTACAGCCATCATAACACTTGCACTATATATTGTCTATGCTGTTGCTCTTTGCTTGTTTTGTTTTCTTATTTTTCCTACCAGACCATAGCTCCCTGAAGCAAGAACTATGTTCTATTGATCCTAGTACTTCAGTGCCTTCTGACTATATTAGCAGTGCCTGCTCTTAAACATACATCGAATGACTGTTGAAGTTCTTAAAGAATATGGTCAAAAATAGGAGAAAACATAAAGTATTGACTTGTGCAGAGTAAAGAACTTTGTTCAAGGGAATAAACGGAAGTACTTAAAAATATCTGGCATTATTGGAGAGTACCCATTACCTGGGATACAACATTATAAATACTGTATGTGTAAGATGACTCTTTTTTAACAGAATCTCATTCTTGTTTTAAATTCCAATTTATGAAATGTTAAAATTCCATGAGTCCCACATAGACAACTGAAAGCCAGAGGGTTTGGGAAATGCTCAGTGGGAGAAAAGGAAATGATTCTTGGGACAAGTGTAACACAACCAAAGAAGCTGATCAGAACAAAAGAGGACTCAGGATGAGGATACTTGAAATTTCCTCCATGTCTTCTCAAGAGAAAGAAAATTCATATTATTTGTGGTAAGGAACCATGATGATTTTATAAGGGCTGAGGGCCAGACTTACTATTAGTAGACTCACTTGATATGCGCAAGTGAAATGATTTTATTATCCCTTAAATTTTTATATATTGTGCTAACTCTAGTTGAGAATCCTGAAATTTCACTGTCAAATGACAATGTTATTCAGAAGGTTTACCTTAAACAATCAACTCTTTAGTGTTTTAAAGTTTTGTTTTATCCCTTTTTGACCTCCACCTCCATACCACTGTAGAAAGCTTGAGAATTTTTGCCAAAGTAGTGATGTGTTCATATAGGTTCTTCTTTAGGCCTTTACTTATTTTTCTTGTAAGACTCATGTAATATAACACATTCTTCTGTATCTAGGTAACTCCAAAATTATGGGCTTATATCATGTTCCTTTGTTCGCACATTTTCCCTGCCAGTCCATAAAGACCACTCTTCATCCTTTGGTTTGAAGGGGTTTCTTGTGCTTAGTAAAGCAGAAGCTCTTTCCTGGGCTCCCATGAATCATAGGTGGCCCTTCCTTGGCCCCTGCTCACTATAACATGTCCAAAACCTTTGAAATGACAAACATATTCCTGTAACATGTAACTACACAAGACATTTTTTCCCCATATGTCTGTTTTCTTTCCATTCTTGACATTTGTTCTCTAAATAATGACATGATACCTTCATTAGGGCTATATATACTTGGATATGTTATCAGAGTCTGGATTCCTGTTCTCAGATAGACAGCAAATGAAATTACAAAACAACAATACATAAACAAATTAAAAAAATTATTTTATCTGTGTAATGGTACTAACTGCTTACTGCAAAGAACCATGAGAATGAAAAATAAGTGGTTGTATTTGACAATGGTCATGGAAATAAGACCCCAATTGTTATTTAATCTTGTTATTGATGTTACTATTATTGACATTTTCACTGCCATGGATAATTTAGTGCAAAGATTTTTTTTTAGAAAGAACAGAAATATATATGAAATGCTCCTTTCTTGGGCATTGAATATTATATTTTGGTAGTGTTTGTGTGCTTGACTGAGAAACAGATTCTTGTCATTATTATTACTGGTCATTAAAACATGACAATTACATATATATATGTATATATATGCCATTCATAAACAACAAATACAAATATTTTAGACAGTCAAACAGATAAATTCGGTCACAAATATTTGCACACAAAAGGATACAGCTTCATACAAAAAAAAAGTAGATGGTGAGTTTCCTGAAATAGTTCACTTCTCAGAGTTTTAAAAGTAGGATTGGATTTATTTTAAAACCAATTAACTTTTCAGGAATGTATCTTTCTGTAAAGTGAGGCAAATCTGTATATTACCAAGCCACTCACTTTTACTCTATTGGCCTATTTAGGTTTAGGGGAAGCAAAGCGATGAATGCTATTGCAGATTTTTTTCAGGGCTTTAAAAGAATGCATTTCTGTAAGGCAGAGTTCAGCAAATGCAAAAGTCATTGGATCTTTAAAGAGAACTTCAAAATCATGTCAAGGCTTCATGAAATTCCATCAAATCAAACATGAAAGTACATTACCTAGAAAAATATTATTTCTTGGTTAGTTGTGTATGACAGTGCAAGAGATCAGCAAACAGCAAAGGTATTTTTCCCCTTTCCGACAGATAGGGAGACAGTAAAGAAAAATGAAAGAGGGTTGCCCGAAGCAGCACCCAAAGCAATAACTTTTATGTCTCCCTTCATGTCATCCTGGCAGCTGGATTAACTTATCTCTTTCAACACACTGCTGAATAAAACATCCATTGCAGCAATTAAGAAACAACATTGGCAGAATATTAGGAGAATGAATACAAATTTCATTGATTATTATTTTCTGCTTCTCATTTCTTTGGAGAAAGGAGGGCAAGGAAGGAGCAGGGGCTGATATTGGGAAGTAAAAATAGAATGGTCCATGACATTCAAGTGCTATGTCCAGGGCCTCATAAAATTCGAATTGGGGAAAATAAACTTCAGAACATCAGGGAAGCATATTGAATTAATACTAGCAATTGTGCCATTTGGTCAAATAAATGGTAGAATGTTAGAGCTGGAGAAGCCCATGATTTATGACCTATAAATCTTTCTACAAAATATTTCAAGTCCATGTACTTTTCTACATCTCCATTGCTACCACTTGGTTCAAGCCTTTGTCATCTGTCACATGGATTATTTAGAGCTTGGTCTCCCGGTAGCCACACTTGTCTCTCCCAACATTCTCCTCCCAATTCCCAACTCTTTGACAAATTCTGATGGTACTAACAATACAATCCTTCCTAAACAGTTCACGTGGCCTGTGAAGGTCTGCAAGCCTGGCTCCCTGTGTTGCTTCTTTACCACTGGGCTTTGTGGGTGTGTGCTAAGGAAGGTAAAAAAATGTCCACATGTTCCTCTCATTAGTTATGAATACTTAAGTTACAAGTGGCAGAAAGCCCTCCTCAAAGTGGCTTGAAACAAATAATAATAATGGTGATGATAATAAAAATAGGATTTATTTTTCTAACATAACAGGAAAGTACCCATACAGTCTTCAGGAGGGATGCTGCATGTCTGAATGTTTGCTTTCTCCAACGTTCATATGTTAAAATCATAATGCCTCATGTGATGGTATTAGGAGGTGGGACCTTCGCAAGGTGTTTAAGTCATGCTGGTGGAGTTCTTTTATAAGATCAATGCTCTTATAAAAGAGACCCCATGGAGTGCCTGGATGGCTCAGTTGGCTAAGCATCCATCTCTTCATTTTACTCAGATCATGATCTCATGGTTTCTGAGTTCCAGCCCCGCATTGAGCCCCGCTTTGATCGTGCAGAGCCTGCTTGGGCTTCTCTCTCTCTCTCCCTCTCTCTCTGCCCCTCCCCTGCTTGTGCTCGTTCTCTCTCTCTCTCTCTTTCTCTCTCTCTCTCTGAAAATAAATAAATAAACTCTAAAAATTTACAAAAGACCCCATGAAGCCCCTTTTCCCAGAAAAAGGACCTCACCTGACCAAGCTGACACCTTGATCTTGGACTTTCAGCCTTCAGAACTGGGAGAAATAAATTTCGGTTGTTTATAAGCCTCCCTGTGTGTGGTATTTTGTTATAGCAACCCAAATGTTTGAAGGGAGGTGCAATTCAAAGAATCAAATCATATCATATCCTCTCTGTCTCCTGGATCTCTCATGCTTCAAACTGGCCCCATTATCAGGTTTCATGTGGTGGCAAAATGGCACATCCTCATACTCCAAGCCAAAGAAATAGAAAGGTTTCATTCCAGGAGATTTCATATAGGTTCTGAGATGAGTTCCTCACTGAACCAACCATAAAACTACCTCCATCTTACACACTATTGTTAGGGGACCTTAGAGCACTGATTGACCAGGACAGGGTCACATGTTCCACTACAGAGAAAGTAGGTAAGGATCAAATGAAACATTGAAGAATCTTTTCAAAATAGTGATTAAACACTGAGAAGGAAAAACAAGAAAAATATTCTGTTATAAGAAGGAAATAAGTCAAGCCATAGACACTAAATATGGATTTTAAGGATTTCTAGCTAAAGAAGAATTCCTATGAAATGATAAAAAGATCATAAGAACCCAGTGGGGAAAAGAGAGATACCCTAGAGTAGGGAAATAGCTGATCTGCTACAAATCTTAGCAAAACTTTTACACTAGCACCAAAAACTAATGGCTTGCTTTAAAGATTCTTATAAAAAGTCATCAAATGTTGACAGAGAAGTTACCTACAAATAAACTTAACCAAAGAGGTGAAAGGCCTGTACTCTGAAAACTATAAAACACTGATGAAAGAAATTGAAGAGAACACAAAGAAATGGAAAGACATTTCATGCTCATCAATTGAAAGAAGATATATTGTGGGGTGCCTGGGTGACTCAGTCGGTTGAGCATCTGACTTCGGCTCAGGTCATGATCTCACTGCTTGTGTGTTTGAGCCCCACGTCAGGCTCTGTGCTGACAGCTCAGAGCCTGGAGCCTGCTTCGGATTCTGTGTCTCTTTATCTCTCTACCCCTCCCTTGCTGGCACTCGTAGTCTCTCTCTCTCAAAATAAATAAATATTAAAAATTTTTTTTTGAAAAAAAAAAGAAGATATATTGTTAAAATGGTCTATATACACAAAGCAATCTACACATTTAATGCAATCCCTATCAAGATACCAACAGCAGTTTTCACAGTTCTAGAAAAACAATCCTAAAATTTGTATGGAACCACAAAAGAGCCCTAACAGTCAAATCAACCTTGAAAAAGAAAAGCAAAGATGAAGGTATCACAATTCCGGACCTCAAGTCGTATTACAAAACTGTAGTGATCAAAACAGTATAGTACCGGCACAAAAATAGACACACAAACCAATGGAACAGAATAGAAAACTCCAAAATGAACCCATAACTATATGGTCAATTAATCTTTGACAAAGCAGGAAAGAATATCTGGTGGGAAACAGATAGTATCTTCCACAAATGGTGTTGGGAAAACTGGACAGCAACATGAGAATGAAACTGGACCACTCAATTACATCATACACAAAAGTAAATTCAAAATGGATGAAAGACCTATACAAGACTTGAAACCATAAAAATCCTAGAAGAGAACACAGGCAGTAACCTCTTTGACATTGGCCATAGCAACTTCTTTCTAGATATGTCTCCTGAGGCAAGGGAACCAAAAGCAAAAATAAACTATTGGGACTTCATCAAGATAAAAAGCTTCTCCACAATGAAGGAAACAATCAACAAAACTAAAAGGCAACCTATGGAATTGGAGAAGATATTTGCAAATGACATCTGATAAGGGGTTAATATCCAAAATCTATAAAGAACTTATAAAACCCAATACCCCCCAAATGAATAATCCAATTAAAAATGGGCAGAACACATGAATAGGTATTTTTCTAAAGAAGACATACAAATGGCCAACAGACATATGAAAAGATGTTCAGCATCACTAATCATCAGAAAAATACAAATCAAAACTACAATGAGATTTCATCTCACATCTGTCAGAATGGCTAAAATCAACAACACAAGAAACAACAGGTGCTGGCGAGGATATGGAGAAAGGAGAACCTTCATGCAGTGTTGGTGGAAATGCAAACTGGTGCAGCCACTCTTGAAAACAGTATGAGATTTTTTTAAGTTAGAAGTAGAATTATCCTATGATCCACCAATTGCACTACTAGGTATTTACCCAAAGAACACAAAAATACTAATTTAAAGGGATAAGAGCACCTTGATGTTTATAGTACCATTATCTACAATAGACAAATTATGGAAACAGCCCAAGTATCCATCAACTGAAGAATGAATAAAAAAAGATGTGGTGTATATATATACAAGGGAATGTTACTCAGCCACAAAAAGAATGAAATCATGCCATTTGCAACAATGTGGATGGAGCTAGAAAGTAATATGCTAAGAAAAATGAGTCAGTCAGGGAAAGACAAATACCATATGATTTCACTCATATGTAGAGTTTGAGAAACAAAACAAATGAGCAAAGGGGAAAAAAAAGAGAGACAGGCAAACCAAGAAACAGACTCCTAACTATAGAGAACAAACAGATGGTTACCAGAGAGGAAGTGGGTGGGGAGATGGGTGAAATAGGTGATGGGGATTAAGGAGCACTTGTGGTGAGCACCATGTGTTGTATGGAAGTGTTGAATCAGTATACTGTACACCTGAAACTAATATCACACTGTATGGCAAGTAACTGGAATTTAAATAAAAACTTTAAATAAAAAGATGTTGCTTGAAAAAAAATGTTGAGGAGTATGTGAAACAATAGGAGTTCATTGCTGGTGGAATGCAAAATGGTACAGCCACTTTGGAAGACAATTGATGGTTTCTTACAAAACTAAACATATTCTTTCCATATGATCCGGCAATCATGCTCCTTGATATTTACACAGCAGAGTTAAAAATTTACAGCCACAAAAAAAAAAACAAAACCAAAACCAAAACAAAAAAACTTGCACGTGGATGTTTATAGTAGCTTTATTTATAACTACTCAAACTTAGAAGCAACCAAGTTGTCCTTCAGTAGATGAATAAATAAATAAACTATAATACATCCAGACAATGGAATATTATTCAGCCCTAAAAATAAATGAGCTGTCAAGCTGTAAAGAGACATGGAGGAAACTTAAATGCCTACTATTAAGTGAAAGAAACGAATTTGAAAATGCTACCTAGGGTATGATTTTAACTATAAGACATTCTGGAAAAAGCAAAACCATGGAGACAGTGAAAAGATCAGTGGTTGCCAGGAAAGGGAGGGAAGAGATGAATAAATGGAGCGCAGGGGATTTTAGGACAAAGAAAATAAGTACTTTGTAGGACACTACATGTAATGATAGATATATGTCATTAAACATTTGTCCAAACCCATAGTGTTCACCAAGAGTGAACCCTAATGTAAACTATGGACTTTAGGTGATATAATGTGTCAATGTAGATACAGTAATTATAACAAATACCACTTTGGTAGGGGGCTGTTGATAAGGGGGAAGATATCCCTTGTCTGGGTGTAGGAGGCTTATTGAAAGTCTCTGTATCTTGCTCACAAATTTGCTGTGAACCTACAAAAAATAAAGTCTGAAAAAATTCAATGAATTTATGGATTTTATAATGCAAGATATTTTCCATTTTGTATAAAATTCAATGGGAAAACAAGTTTCACTTTTAAAATCAATTTTTCTCAGAAATGCATCTATTCTATAAATTGAGAAATATCTCTGTAAGAACTAGTTTGTAGAAACATTGGCTCTAGAACGTGCTAAATCCTGCACTTTTCACTGTGAAATGTGTTTTTATTTTTGTTATTGCTTTTCACTGTAAATAATATGTAAACAAAGTAAATAAATTCAGCAAAATAAGACAAATAGAAATTACTCACAGTGAGAGGCTAATAGTATATTTCCTAGGGCACTAGGATATCAATGAATGGCCATAGTTTACAGATAAATCATCATTCCCATTCTTAGTTTATTCAGCAAAAATTGTTTCATTCATATCAGTGCAAGTGCTTCCTTCATAGTGGTGGTACCACAGCCCTTGGTCAAGACTTTGACCCTTTGCTTGATATGTGACAATGGAGAGAAACTTGGCCAATCACTGATCTGGGTTAGGTGCTGGCTGAAGGGCAATGCTTCCAGTCTTATCATCCATTCATTTGCCCCGAGTTGCTTCTTTATTGGTCTTTGCCAAGATACTTGACTAATATTCCTACTCAGGATTAGTCCTGAGGCTTCTAAGTCTTCAGGAATAATGATGGTCAGTATGGTAATATTAAATATAGCCTTCTATGGAGTATATGTCATATGGAATACTATGTACTCTTTACATAAATGAGGCATGTAGATACATGCATACTGTTAGAGAAAGTTATCTATGACCTTATTAAGTTAAAGGAGCAAAAGAGCAAGTAAAAAATAGTGTGCATAATATTACTGTATTTGTTTCTGGATTCAATATTTCTGGAATACCATATAAAAATTGTTAACAACAGTTACTTTGAGGGAATACATTTGAGGGTGAATTGGAATGAAAGGGGGTGTTTACATGTCAATTTATAACCCTCCATGCTATTTGATTTTTTTAAACCATAACTGTGGATATTTTATAATAAAAATGATAATTTTCAACAGATTATGTGCTGTTTATAGTGAATTTATAACATGAATCTGATGATCCCAAGCTGAATTTCCAGTGAAAACAATGAAAGAATAATGTTTCTACATGCTCTATTCTGCTTCATTTCTTCTTCTCCAGAGGGGCAGTCTACCCTGAGATATTCATTCCCTTGTGCTTTAAGCTAATGCCATTAATCTCACCCACCATGCCTTGTCATAGAATGACATTCATTCTTGTACTTTTCAGGAAGCTGCTAATTGGAATCCCTCTCTCCCCACCAGCACACTTCCACTTGACCCTCTGGAACTCCTGGTCTACCACCAACAAACTGCCCAATCTTCTATTTATTTTATGAACACTTCTTCATTCTGTTGCGTTCACTGAAACATAGTGATGCATTCAAGATGCTATTTTTCACTATTTCCCTTTTAAATAGAGTTTGATTATTGTCCCGTATCTTATATCCCTCAAGGCCTAATGTGCCTGGTGTCTGCCTTCTTCCATACTGCTTCTCCCCAATGTTCCTTCCTTCTTTTTGCTTCAAAAGACTTCTTTGAAGTGGGTCTCCATTTAGCCCTCCTGCGCCATCCTTATTGATCTGTCTAGCTCACAGACTCCTGCAGTACTACTGCTACTATTACTATAATTGGTGATTTGAACATTCACAGTCTCTGACCCACCCATGTCTCTGACCTCTTCAATTGGTGACCTTTTCGTTCTAGTGATCTCAGCTGCCCACTCAAGTTGCCCTGCCCTTTTCCTAACGACATCAAGAACTGAAGCAAATCCAAAAGCTCTGGGTCAAACACCCTACCATTTGGCCTCCGTTGTTACTCTTCCCATCTTCCTTTCTCTTTCCTTCCTCCTCTGGCGAGTCTTGGACCTCATCGATACCTCCAACCTATCGACTGTGCCATTTTCTCACTCAGCATCATTCTCCTCATGTCTTCATTCTCCAGTTTACACAGCCTAAGTCTGTGACTGTGCATATAACATCTCTTTGCAAATAATCTTGGTTTCCTTTAAACACTCTCCTCTCATCTTGTCTGGAAAACATCCAAGTCTAACTATTTATTTGCTAAATCTAACTATCCATGTTCTCATTTCTGTACCAGAGAAGCTAAATACTGAGGGACAAACCAAAATAAACCACGTATCTTTGCTGACTGGGCTCACTTTTGCTCACTTTGTACATGACTGCACTATATGGAGATTTTACTGATTTAACTCCCTTTACTTAGTTTCATGTTTCCGATCTGGGCTATTTCATCCTCCTCTTTTTTGTTAAAGTCTCCAATTTTAGTGCTGATTCATGCTCAGGTGATAACTTTATTGCATATTTCACAGAAGAAAATAGCACTTCCTTACCTTTCCACTATTATTCCACTATTGCTTTTATTCCACTACTGCTTTTACATCAGAATCCATATACTCTACATTTTTCTTATGAAAATAAAAGAAATGCCCTTTCTCTTATTAAAAACCTGGACTTCCATCCGGTCTCCCCAAGGAATTTGTTCCAACATTGGTATACTTTCTGTCAGGCACTATCAACGTCTCTCTCTAAATGGACTCATAATACAATTGGCAAACATACTTTAATATTACACATCTTAAAAACAAAACAAAAACAATAACTTCCCTTGACTCAATGTGTCCTTTGGCTAGTACCCAATTTTTCTGTAATGCCTCACAACAGGTGTACTCAAAATAGTTGTCTATATTTATCATCTCTCTTCTGCCCTTCCATTTTCGCTTTAACCGATACCAACCTGGTGTTTTTTCCTCACCACTTCACTGACCTTATTATGGTCTCCAATGCCCTATATTGGCACCACATAGAAATAACCCATGAGGTGTTTTCGCTACTGTTGTTTTGTCTGCTTTGCTTTGGATTAGTACTAAACCCCCCAGAGCTTCACTTATTCCTGGATTTCTTGGGGCCTATTTATTTAAAATGCCCTCCATTCTATGAGCTACTCAGAAAATCTCTGAATTAATCACTGTTCATTGCTGTTGCTTGCAACCAATGAATGCTAACTTACATAATTATATACCAATTCCTACATATGTGCAACTTATTTTGTATTCTCTAGTCTATTTCTTAGATCCATCCATCTACTTCAAAACCAGTTTTGGGGCGCCTGGGTGGCTTAGTTGGTTAAGCATCTGACTTTGGCTCAGGTCATGATCTCTTGGTTTGTGGGTTGGAGCCCCGCATGGGGCTCTGTGCTGACAGCTCAGAGCCTGGAGCCTGCTTCCGATTCCGTGTCTCCCTCTCTCTCTCTGCCCCTCCCCTGTTCACTCTGTCTCTCTCTGTCTTTCAAAAATAAATAAATGCTTAAAAAAAACACTTTTAAGCAATTTGTATTATTTTGACTCTTAGGGAGCTTTTGTTTGCTGGAAAGCAAATGTTCCCTCTTTCTTTTTTTTAAAAGATTTTCTTTGAAAATTATCTTTGCTCTTTTTGCATAGTCTTCCAGATGAACTTAAATTCAAGTTCCAAAAAATAATTCCATTGACAATTTGATTAGGATTTGAAGTTATTTCAAATTATCTATAAATAAATTTTGGAAAAATTGACATATTTACCTAATTAAGTCCTATAATTTATAAACATATGGCCTGTGTTTCTATATTTTCAGATATTTTTTCATGCTCTTTATTATAATTTCATTTTTTCCCCTTAGGTTTGGCTTCCTTCCATGTTTCTTAACTTTAATCCCCTGATAATGTATGTAGAAGTTTTGTTGCTATTTGAATGGGACATTTTCCTACAACTTGGCATACAATAGGAGCTGCTTTACACAGTAGAGAGAAGTTGGATGAGTCTCTAGAGAAACAGGTTGAAGAGAAAGTGAGCATGAAAAGGGTAACTGGCTTGGACCTAAATAAGAGACCTAAAGCTGACTGGTAAGAGGCACCTGGGTGGCTCAGTGGGTTAAGCCTCTGACTCTTGATTTCAGCTCAGGTCATGATTTCCCGATTAGTGAGATCGAGCTCCACATTGGGTTCTATGCTGACAGTGCGGAGCCTGTTTGAGATACTCTGTCTCCACTCTCTCTGCTTCTCTCCATCTCTCTCTCAAAAAAACAAAATAAATAAACATTAAAAAAATAAAGCTGACTAGTGAAGGACATGGTAGAGCTCTTTACCAGCATCTGGTGTACTGGATAGTTGTAGTTTCTTCTCATTGCCCCTAAAATGAGTTATTAGGACCGAGTGTCCAAACTTCTATATATGAATATTGTCATATATCAAATGTTGAAGTCCATAATGAAAATTTAGTCAGGACAGATTTTACTGTAGTTCCTGAATATATTGCAAGCCTGTTGCTATAATTTTGGTGATTTACTACTTAAAGTATGACTGAAGATGTTAACTTTGAGTAATGAAGTGTTATGTGATTTGGGTGTTTTTAGAAATAGTTCTTCTCTTTCCCAGTTAGATCATTTGGAGCAATCTAGTGAATGGCTGCCAAAATGGGGTCATGGAAGACTAAAGTAGTTGAATTTAGCATCAGAGTCTTCCATCTTTGGGTGTTTCCAGATGATGCTTTTTACTCAGATATTACCTCTTATCTTGGTACAAAAGATTTATATTGCTTTCTATACTAACTTCAGGGACCACCTTGTCCATATTTTCTTGAAAAGTTTCTCATTTATATGTTTCCCACCCAATTCTGAATTTTTCCCATAATGTGTGCGGCATTGCTCTCTTTGTGGTAACCACTGACTAGACCGTAAGTTTTTCAAGTATAGAGATGGCGTCCTATGCCATTTTATAGTCCCAGTGTCTAACACAGGACATAATAATCAGAAGGCACAGAAGGAGCACATGTTTAAAGGTATCTTGAGGATATTTACATATATTTGAAATATATTTTTAATCAGGTATATTCCTTTTGGGTTTCAGCAAACATTTATTGATCACTAACATGTGTTGGACATTGTATGAGGTATTGCAGATTGAGTGGTAAAGATAGACAAAATCTTTCCTTCAAGAAGTTATATTCTAGTGATAGCAAAGAATAAAGTCCTGAACTAATACATAAGTAAATTAATTTCAGGAAGAGGAGATGGATGGATCAAGGATAAGGGGCACGTTCAGGACCCCAGGTAAAATATAAAAAAATGAAAGAGGATGAAAGTGGGCACAAGGGACCCACTGAGGCAGGTGGAAATTCAGATGGATATGGTGGTGTAGAAAACCAGAGAAAATGATTTAGGGAGGAAATGGGCAAGTAGGTCACATGCTACTGGGAAACAAAGTGAGAAGAAGAGAAGAATGATCATTGACTTTGGCAAAATATTGGTCATTGCTTCTACTCACTGTCCTTTGTCATGGTGTGTCAGCTCTTAGGATTCAAATTCCAGACAGACACAATCAGAATGACCTGGACTGGGTGATTTGACCATTCCTCTTGCCTTAGTAGATTGAATTATATTGTTGGAGCCCCATGAGAACTGCATGGATGAAAAAAATGACAGTACCTCCCAAAGAAGGTGGAGCTATGTTAGTAGAAGATGGTTGGCTGCGATGCTACCAGATTAAACAGTAGATGCCCAACACAATGATAAAGATGAAATTTTAATTAGTGTTGAAAAGAAGGATGATAATTCTGTTGGAACATGGGATGTTTTCATAAAATACAAGACTTAAGTCCATACTCCGTAGCACACACACAAAAATACATTAAGTATCTAAACCTAAAACAGTAACAACAACAGCAATGACAAAACAAAGTCAAAAGCTTGGAAGATTACATTGGAGAATATTTTTATGACCTTGAGGTGTTAAAGGCCTTCTTAACTAAGTGATTTTAGAAAAACTTACACAGGAACAGAGTGATACATTTGAATGGGTATAATTTCTAATTCTATAAACTAACAAGAGTGAAAAGCGAGGCAGGGTGAAGTAATGAGGAGAGCAAGATATTAAAGAACAGGAAGTGGCAAATAATGACATTTTAATCTATAAAGATCTGCATTTTTTACAACAAGTATGTATTTTATATATATAAGATATATATATATATATATATATATATATATATATATATATATATATATGAATGACACCAAGGGAAACAATTGATCATGACAGATCTATATCTACCTATATCATCTATGCCATCGATTGTTACTCATGGTATTCTCTTCCCTCCAGGGTTACTTGTGGGGTGGGATGCCAGCTATCCACCTTCCCACTTCATTTGTTACTCAGTATCAGGAATGTAATGAATGTTCAATAAATTATAGTGTTTTGTTTTTTAAGTTAAAAATGTTGGTTCTTTTGGTTTGGTTGTAAGAATTTTCTTCTGTAGGTAAACACTACAGACAAATAGATACAAAATGAATATGAAATCTGTCAAATATGCCAGTAGTAATGATGCCAGACTTCTTTGGTAAGATTGTAGGTGGGAGTATAGTTAGTTTTTTGTCTTCCAATTTTATTTCTTAAGTTGATGCTCTCAAAACTCCCAGAAACTGCTGTGACTTTATCAAATATTTAATAAGAATTCTTTTGTCCCAAGGGAAACATTTTGCCATCTCTAGTTAGCTTCAAACTGGGCAATATCTTCTGCAATAGCTGTTTCTTACATCACCCTGACATCTATTCCTACGCTTCTTTAGGCACCACCTATGTGGCTGAGGAGAGGTCCTGATACAGTGTTGTTGATCTAAGGTACAGACTTTTGAACCAAACTGGTCAATCAGAAGCTCTACCTAGAATTTCTATCTTAAAAGAGATAACCAGAAACAGAAGGTGGTAGGAGCTGAGATGCTGGATGGCAACATCTTAGAAAGAAGATCTGCAGACTCCTGTTGCTCAAATCCTCCTCTTCTCAAGTCTTTGCTATATAGCTTTTCTTTAATAAGTGAGCTACATCAGTGTTCCTCCATTAAGTGCCTTTTTTTCTCCCTACTTCATTACTTGAGTATTTTACCACCTGTTTTAATCTCTGTACACTTTTACTTGTGTCACTGTGATTTCAGTATTGATCTGGCTATCCTTTCACCACCAGACCTTTTAGATCATTTGATATTCTTGTTTTCCATTCCAGGTCAATTATCCATTTGCATAGTCATTGTGGTAGCTGAACCCCATCATCTTGAGCTCAAGCATACAGCTCTCTCACCACCACCCATTTTAATTTTAGTGTAACCCAATGGCACCTTGAATCCAATAAACCCACAGAAACATTCTGATCTAGCAACTCTATGACTTTTTCATTGTCTTTTATTCCTCCCCCATGATCTCACCTTCCTTCTTATATGGCTTGAATCTCCTGATCCAATATTATAAATACTCCCTTGTCAAACTCTCAACTTCTTGAACTTCCCCCTTTCATCAAAATTTCTGGGGAAAAACCCTCAACCTTGATTAAATCTAACCATCCTCCTATTCAATTCTTGAATCCAAGCTGTAGAATATGACTGGAAAAACAAAATTGCATTGACTATTCTTACTTTAAATTCATGACCATCAGTTGCAGAATTCTTGAGACTTATCATGTTATTTAAGAGGTTCATAATGTTACCTGCAACTCTACTATACATTTCTGTAATCCAATAACCCTTCTAGTTATATCCAAGACTACTTCACCCTACTCTCTATTCAAACTCCCTATAGCCTTTCTCTACTTTCCATTATTAGCTGATGGATTTTTCATTTTTGGCTGATGAATGAGCTGATGAATTCTTATTTCATGAAGAATTATTTCAAGCTTCTACATGATTCTCCAAGGGAAAAACAATTCAAATATACCCACATCTCTCTCCATTTATTTTGCCTCTCTTTTCAACTCTCTGTGCTTATTTTTCTTTAAATTTAAGGCCAATTCTTCTCATGCCTTGAATCGCCTCCATTTTTGGCTTTTTAAGTATTATGTTCCTACAATTACCCTATAACTAATGTCTCATTGCTTTTTTCCTTTTTTTCTACAATACTCATATAAAAATGTTACACTATCTCCCATCTTTTAAAAATCCTCCCTAATTCTTCATCTCTCTCCATTTTGTGGTTCTTTTAGAAGTAAAACTATTTGAATGAGTTGTCTAAACTCAGTGTCACTTCACTTGCTTTTCTATCATGATTTATTAAATTACTCTAGTTAGACTTTTGTCCTAACTTAAATAGTTCTTCTCAGGGTTACTATTGATAAAGCCAATGTTTCTCAATCCTTGTACTACTTGCTCTCTCAGCAATAGTTGACACAGTTAACTGAGTCTTCATTTCTGAAACATTTTTTTTGCTTGATTTTAGCATTTTCAACTTTCATTGCTCTTCATCTCATAGTCTCTCCTTCTCAGCCATATGACAAGGATCTGGATCTTTCTTATTACTTCAACCTTTAAATGTTAGAGTATTTAAATGCTCAGTCCGTAGGCCCATTTTCTCCTCTGTCTATAGTCAGTTACTAGGTGATCTTCTCCAGTTCTATGGATTTAAATACCAGAAATTTCAAATTAACTACCCCAGTCCTGACTTTTATATCTAACTACCTAGTCTACATTTTTACGTGGATGTCTAAATAACATCTCTACTTAATAGGTACAAAACTGAAGATCTGATTCGCATCCCCAACCTACTCCCACCATGTTGTTGCTGCATCTCAGTAAATGAAAAATCCATTTTTCCAAATATCTCAGACCAAAACTTATCTATTTGACACACATTTGTTGAACACTTACTATGTGTCAGGTACTGTTCTATGTGTTGGAACATATCAGTGAACAAAACAGGTGAAGTCTTTTCCTTTGCAGTACTTATATTTTAGCAGCAACAATAGGCTTCATATTTGCCTTCCTACCACCCCCCATGCCATCCTACATCCAAATCCATCAGCAAATCCTTTTGGCTTTCCCTTTCAAGCATGCATATTCCAAGCACTTCTCTAAATTCCATTCTCACCACTACAATCTGGGCTACCACCATTGCCCAGGTGGGCTAATTATTAATCTAACTTGTTTCCTTGCTTTGGCCTTGCCCTTCTACAATGTCATCTATCTAGAGTAATCAGAAAAATTCTTTTGAAACAGAAGTTACAAACATTATTTTTTCCGTTCAAAGCCCTTTTAATTTTTTCATTTCACTCCAAGAAAAATGTAAACTTCTTATCTTGACTTAACATGTTCAACATGATCTGCCCTCTGTTTTCTTTCTGAATTTATCCCCTATTTTTATCTCCCTGGTACATTCTGCATTCTCCCCATTGACCTCCTTGCTCATCCTTGGTTATGCCAAAAATGTTCTTTTCCCAAGGTCTTTGAACTTGTTTTCATTACTCTTCTTGGAATGTTACCCAAATGTTACCTTATCAGAAATAATTTCCTGGAACCCCTATATAAAACAATACTGACCCAAGTCCCTCTCTTCGTTATCCTTCTTTACTTTTCTTCATACACTTATCATCACCTGATACATGGTATTACTATCTGTTAATCACCTATGTTTTAGAATGTGAGCCTCAGGAGAGCAGGACTCACTGCATTCCCAGAGCCTGGAGTATTATATGCACATATTTTGTAGTTAATTAATAATTGTCAAAATATTTATTGAACAGCTAGTCAAAGTTGGCTCTTCTTGCTTACTTCCAAAAAAAAACCTCTAAAAGAAAATTTTATTTCCTTAGCATTCATTTCAAGATTTCTTTTGATGTCCCCAAAAGTGTACTCTTTCTCAGTCTACTGTGTTTCTGTTTCTATATAACCCATGATTATTTAAAAAATTCTTTATACTTGATTTTCTATAAAGAATTCCAGTTTCTTTGCTCAGCCTTGCCTAACATTAACTCTTACTCAGGTGCACTGGATTGAATCCTATGTAAAAAACACTGTTAAATCCTCTCATATTATTTGGGAGACACTGCTACTTTCCCTGGACTGCACTTAGGCTCTCTATATTAAATTTTCTGAAACCCCTGGAGCTTGTTAATTGTTTTTATTTTTCCTGAATTCTCCCCAAAATAGTGATCCATCCCTTACTACTGATCTTATCTCTCAGTTCTTCATTTTCTTCCCAGGGAAAATAAATTTTCAGTTATATGTCTGAAGGAAATTAAGGTAGGACTTTAAAAAAAAAGAGAGAGATAAATACTAGAATAATTTTAAATAACTGGAATAATTTTTTCTCCTCTCTTCTGTTTGGACTCTAATACTTCCTCTTTTTGCCGCCCTTTTTTTTAAGTTAGAATCTTTTGTATACACAAACTGTAGGTTAAATATATAGTAAAGAAAATAGCATATTGAGTATGCTAGCTCAATATAGATATGCTATACACAACTCTGGCAATAGATAGTACTGTAGTGGCATACTAATCCAATCCCCTTCTTGTTGTGTATATATATTTATTGCAGAACACTCATGCATTCATTCATTTCATTCACTAAATAGTTAGTCATATGTTCCTTAAGGTTAGGTGGAAGCCTGAGACCGAGATGAGATTTAACTATTTTATTCTATCCTTGAGGCTGCAATATGCATCGTTTCCTTGCAATATACTGATATCACTCTGATATCTTTTCAAAAGGGATAAGAATATGAGCTAGAATACCAAAGCATTAGAGGTAGATGGAATCTTGAAGATTATATAGCTCAATATTTTTATTTAAAGATGATAAAATTAAGTCCTGGAAAGCTTAAGTTACCTGCTTATGATCATATAGACACTTATTGATGCAGCTGCACCCTAACCCAGGCTTCCTGATTTTATATCAGTTTTATACTAGCCATTATCAATAATCACAAATCTGGAACTGATTCAGGATATTGCCAAAAGAAAATCTGGATGCTTTGAAATGAGATTAAAAAATATTGCATTTGACTTTTTAGGGAGAGGTAGAATTGTTTTGGTGCTTAGTAAAATAGTCTATCGTTCATGTAACAACTCAGAACTAAACTCACATCTCCAATTTCTTATTAGGGTAAATGTGTCATGTTAATGTCACTATGAGTTTAATAGTGAGATATATTTGAATTAAAGTAATTTTCTGTTAGCCTGGCTATCTTGTAAGGAGTATTTTAGATTCCTGATTCAATCTCCTCTTTAACGTGGATTGCTTAGAGCTAGTGAAAAACTGGTTTCATTCCTTTTTCTAAAGGTCATGTAAACATGTATGCTTAGTGAATTACATGCAAATTCAATTCCCTGAGCTCAGTGCTTCCTAGTTAAGTTCCTTTCCTATTCTTCACATGTAAGCCCACATCTGACAGCAGAATATTGACTTTTGAGCTATGGTAAAAATCACCATAAAACAAAAACATTTGACATCTGCTGCATGAAACACTTATAAGGAATTGGGTGGTCAAAAGTGCCTGTTATTAAAATGTTTTTAGTATTATTTTTATCTCTTTATGAGGTATTTGCATGACTTTTTTTTGTGCCCCTTTTAGAAGAATAGATCTAATTCACCACTTGATATTGAATTAAATAAGGCAGGTTTAGATACAAATGGGGATTAAAAATATGATGTGGTAGAATATTCAATAAAATGCACAAGTACATCATTGTTATAGAAAGTTAAAAAAAGGCCTATAAAACATTTTTACACATTATGATTCCATTTTTGTTTATGAATATAGAATGAAGTCAAAATATTAATAACGGTTATCTTTGGGTGGTGAGAGGCTGGTGTTTTGTAGTTTCCTTCATGCTTTTCTCTATCTTTATAAATTTACTACAGTGAGTATGTATTATTCTTTGACCATAAAAAAGAGAGTATTTAAACATAAGACTTAACTAACCTTTATATTATTGGAATTCTGAAATAATGTCCCAGTATGTACTGTAGAACCAATCTTGTTTCATTTCAAAGAAAAAGAATACTATATATGAATGAAGCCCAAGAGATAGCAATTAATGTATTTTTCAACATCATGACGGTTCTGAAAACAAATGGCTATTACAAACTAAGTTCTAATTATTATAGTATTTGTTCACTATTTTTGAACAAAATTTGCACAATAAAATAACATGACCTTGATTTTTTGATAGAAGGAAAATAAAGTATCTTGATTAAAAATTTAAAAAGAACACTTTAAGAAAAGCTGATCCTTTAAAACTTTCAAATACAACACTAGAATGATGTAAAGAAAACATTTTAAAAGCATTTGAAATATCATTGCTCTTAAAAATCAAGTTTAAAAAAATGAAGTTTTAATTTGCTCTATTATGAACAGTCTTATCCATATGACATTTTATGCCTTTTGGATTATTTCCTTATGATAAATTCCAGAAAAACCAGGTTAAAGAGTATAAATATATTTATGGCTTTTGAAACATAAAGTAATATACATTTTTTCCTGAATGCATTGTTCAATTTAAGCTGCCAATATCAAATACTAAATGAATGCATACTACTTTGCAAACATGCACATTCACATGAGGTTAGAATGTTACTTTAAAATTTTATTAATTTAATGATATAAAAGGGGAATATATTTTTTTGAATTTACATTCTTTTAATAACCAGTGAATCTGAGCACTTTCCCATATGTTTGTTTACTAATTATCAACTGTCTCTTCATCTTTTTTTTTTTTACCATATTAGTGACTTGTTTTCTTATGAATTTTTATGAGCACTTACAAATGAATTAACCCTGTCCTATAAGAATTTTCTTGGTGTATTTTTATTTTATACTTTTTTTCTATGATATAAAATTTTATACTTCTTACAATTGAATTTGTTAACATTCTCCTTTGTTACTTTTCCTATTCCTTTAGAATTTAAAGCATTACCATGCTTTCACATAACCACCAAATATGCTTCTTATATCGATCAGTAGAAATACAGATATGGTATGGTTTTATTCTAAATAAATTTTGAAACTATATTCATGATTCCATTTCATTCCTCAAAATACAGATTCAAGTCCACAATGTGCTCATGGGGAGAAAAAGAAGAGACATTAAAACATACATAAATTTTGCATGGTAAAACTTAAATATTTCTAATAGATATTCCTGTTCTTACCCCCAGATCCCCTTTGTATATGTCAGAAACCTCTTGTTTCTTTCTTCTCCTCTCCTGTTTTTTTTTTTTTTTTCACTCTAAACACTTTCTATTTTCTGAAACAATTCAGTCCTTGCCACAATTTTGCTTGCCTAGTCTGATTTAGGACAACAAAAGCTTTACATTTAAAATAACTTGATTGCTTAAAACTCAATAAGTAGCTATTATTGCTCACTATTGCTCTTAGGATTTTGCCTCTTACCCAATGTAGCTAACCAACAAAAAATGGTCATATCTTAGAGGAAAATTCAACTACTAAGAAAAGGACAATTTTTCCCCGTGACTCTTACACTGATATTTTCATTATAGTATTTTTAAAAATTCAACCTTTTCTTTTCCACCTGTAATTTATTTTTATATAACTAATGGAGCTAAATGAATTGTCTTTCAAAATGTTAACTGGTTTAGAAATATTTATTAAATACATATTAACTGGTTAAGTAATTCACATTTATTGACTAGCTAGACAAGGTCCTGGAAGTCTCTTTTTCACAAATTTCGAGAAGGAAAGAAACATAGAAGTAACTCACTGTAATAAAATACAACCAGTCCTATAATAGAGATAAATACAAAATGTTATAGGAAATGCTGAAGTTATTTAACAGAAATCGGAGGACATAGGAAAATTCATAAGGTGACACACTAAAAGGTAAAGAGAAGTGGGACAAGAAAAGATAGTGGGCACAGATGTCAAGCTACAGGGATAAGCATGGGGAACAACACATGGATTATCAGTATACCTCCTCATTCTTTCAAGAAAGCAAAACTCACTGTGCAAATCAAGAAGAAATCCAATGTGAAGTACATTCACTATTAGGGCCTGTCCCTCCTGAAACTTAGGTAAGGATAATACTCTTCTGTATTAATGTTTAGTTAATAAAATAATACCAAAATTTGATATGATATTACGATAATGACGATGCTGATACCATGGAGGTAGTTTGGCTTTTCCCCCAAAACAAAACCAACAAAGCAGAATAATTGGTGAGGCATTTCTACACAGAACAACGAGTATTAGACCATCAATGTAACTTACAAAGTTTTGATAGCAATTATGAGGATTGTATTCTTTTGAATGGTTTTGTTGTAGGCTCCCAGTATCTTATTTTCAATTTAAAAACAATAACTGAAACACAACTAGGATTTATATTTCAAAGAATATATTATGATGTGTTCCTCTAAATACTCTAAGTCATGTGGATCAATTAGAGACTTAGAATTTATGAAGTATTCTATACTCAGAATAACAAAAAAAGCTGACAAAATATACTGTGTCCTGAATTATTCAGAGGCCCACAGAGTATTTTTTTAGAACACACATTTTTTTCTAGCAAGCACACACAAAAAGACTAAATTTTACTTGGACATTGGCATAACAAGTAATAAATTATTTTTTGTTTGCAGACATATATGTATAGACCTGCATTTGTGATTATTTGGTGAATTTAGGAAAGTACCTATATAGAATCGAAAGTCATACACTTTGCAGAATTGTTCAGGCCTATTCATAAAGACTTATTTCCCTGGACTATCTTTAAAAACATATGTGTATGAGTGTGTCTTTTTTCATACTTCACTTTTCTTATATATTGTGACACAGTAAGGCAATAAAAGAACCAAAGCAAAATGGTCTATCTACAAGGAGAAAAAAAAAAGTAAAAAAAAAATTTTTTATTCATTCTTTTTATACAACAAGCAATTGTTTCCTCATGCTATGATTAGAGGATATTTATTTTCCTTCTCTTTACCGTTTTTACATTTAAACTCAAAGTGGCCGACAAAAGACACAGCACCAATGGAATAACAAATATAGCTAGTTTACGAAAAGTAAAAATCATTTGTCTGGTGAGTTTGAAAATAAGGAAAACAGCCATCTCCACCAATTCATTATGTGGAGTCATGTGCTCTCAGTGGAAGAAAAATGTCTTGAGCAGAGACTTATCAGAAAGATCTAAAATATGATTTTGAAACTTGTCTGGAAATGCAGTACATTTTATGGAACCAAATACAAAGCAATTCATACATTTATAAATCCATGGAAAGCACAGCAGGTCGAGAAGGCACCAGTTACTAGTGGTGTCTAGACATGGAGAAACTATGACCTCAGTTAGAGCGACCCAATATTTACTTTTCCCTCCCAATGAGCAGTGTACCTCATGATCTCAGTGTGCAGGGTAACTGAGAGAGGGGCAAAAAACAAATTCCGAAGTCGGCGGCAATCTTCAAACATGGTGTGGGCACAGACACCCCAGAATTGAGGAAAATTTTCATGAGGAGACCTACTGAGACTGCATATAAAAATATTTCTGTTGGAAAAGCCATCTTTCCTCTATTCATCTTGTGGAAAAGGTGGATATCAAAATCAATTTACTTCTTCACCAATGAGTGAACTAACGAATGTTTCACACCATCAAGGGTCTGATACATCTCTAAATATGTTTCGTGTTAGTGCTGTATATTTAGCGTGTGATTTTTCTCGCGGAATTTCTCATATCATAGTTGAGTGTTCTCAGAAGATCAGGACATATTACATTTGCCCTAAATTTGACAGTTGATGGTGCCATCCAACCAAGCAGTTAATCATTTTGATTAAGAAATCATAGTAAATTACCTCTCCCCTCCTTTTTTATTTATCACCTTAAAATCAGGATACTTGGAGCTATACAGTTTCTGTACAGACTTAAGTGGTCTCAAAAACAAATAGACTTTTTCTAAAACTCCATTTTAATGTGTTTTAGCATCTTAGCACAATTCCAAAGAGTGCCATTTGTATGCACAAAACAGAGTATGTGGACATCCTTTTTTAGCCATGTTGTCCTCTATCACAGGTTCTGCCAAGCTTGCCTTCCTCTGACTTAAGCCTGGAGCATTTCATGCCAGGACCTGACCTATTTAATAACACAGGGGTGACCTGCAAATTTTGTATATCTCACCAGACTTGTGTAGCTCTTTAGGTCACAAACATATACCCCATCATTGTGCTTAAGAGACGTTTATAAAAAATATAATAATAATATAAAGAAGAATTAGAAAAATTCCATTCCCTACCAACTAACCAATGAACTAACAAATAAACAAAGCAAAGTAGATGTTTAGGAATTATTAGCAAGATAATATCTTTATTTCTTTTCACACAAACATTATGCGTATGGGGGGGAGGATGCAAAGATATGAGTATTTCCCTCATAGAAGAGGACAGGAAACTGAGGTGGGATTGTAAGGTCCAAAAGTCAAGCAAGAAGGCAAGAGGGAGAAAATAGTTCTTCCCTCTGGTCATGTTGAAGAAGGAAATGGTGAGGAAGAAAACTGGGGAGCCTTGAGGGGTAGCTGTTTTCTCTGAGTATCAATTGACTATATTTGAATGTTAAAACACACACAAATAATGTTGAGGATGCTCATTGTCTTGTTTGTCATGGCCCATAATCTCCAAGGCCATTCTTGAATGAAAAGAGAAATGACTCAACAATTTCCTTTGGACAGTCAGAGCTGTTATCTGGGGTTTGATTTTGTAAAGATAGCATGAACAGAAGCTGAAAATATTATTATGGGGTTGTGGGCAAGGAGAGGTACTCTGTGGATTTATAGATCGAGACCACAGGAAGTATTATTGTCCCCCTGTCTTTCTTCACAACTGATGAGGCCCAGAGGGAAACTGTAATTTCCCGACAGCCAAGCTTCTGTCAAACAGGAATAATAAATGAAGCGATGTGTCCAAGTCACATAACTCACAAAGAGTAAACAGGGATGTAACATTTGACATTTCTCTGTTTCTCGGGTGAGCACCAGTCAGATTATGACTGGCAGGCAAATCACCCAGCTGTAGTCTCTTTCCATGGTGGGGATAAGAACTACCAATTCTGCCCGGCCTCTGCCATTGCACTGCCTCCATTGGGGGCTGGTCAGAGGATTTATGATTGAGTCATAGATGAATCTGCAGGCAATTTCACTGACACACATTCCCCCAGAGAACAAGTTTGGTGCCTTTGTTTTCCCCCCCCACCCCCCATCCCCGCCCCGAACTCAAATGTTATTTCTTTGTTTCTTTCTCTTTCTTTCTTTCCTTTTCTTTTCTTTCTTCTTCCCACTCTTTCTTTTTCTTTCTTTCTTTCTTTCTTTCTTTCTTTCTTTCTTTCTTTCTTTCTTTTCTTTCTTTTTCTTTCTTTTTTATTTTTTTAATGTTTATTTATTTTTGAGAGAGAGACAGAGACAGAGACAGATCAGGGGAGGGGCAGAGAGAGAGGGAGACAAAGAATCTGAAACAGGCTCCAGACTCTGAGCTGTCAGCACAGAGCCCGACGCAGGGCTCAAATTCACGAACCGCGAGATCATGACTTACACAGATGTCCAACACTTAACCAACTGAGCCATCCAGGCACCCTTCAAATGTTATTTCTTACCTTATTAAGGGTTATTTTAATAATCTGAAATATATATTATATATAAATATATATAATATATATTTCTTTCTCAGAATGCATATCTTTGATTTTCTTAGGTTTAGGATGAATTAAAAGCTTGGTTTTATAAAGATATTTCAGTCCAGCTTTGCCACAGATAAAAATACTCATGTTATGACTTAATAAATTCTAAGACTCACAGGAGTGAAGAGGACAGCTTTGAGGTCAGATAAATCATTGGCTCAAATCTCAAGTCTCCTTTTTCAGGTAACTGACTTATCTACCTGAACCTCAAATTTATCTTTTGTAAAATAGATACTAATGTATGTAAAAGCATTTAATACAGGGCCTTGTGTATTCTATTTTAAAACTTATTTTGTATATTTATTTATTTGTGTGGGATTTCTGTGTGGTTAGAACAAGGCTGATGTTTTTAAACTGCGTGCTAAGAAAGACAGTGCTGAGGTGTGAGGATGGGGGGTTTGAGGTAGATTGGAGAGTTGGAACTGGCCAGTGAAGGCAGCTTCTATTTAAATTATTCCAGTTATTATGTGGATAAATACAGGCCGAGAGTTGCCAGATTTATTTAATATTCATGTTTTATGCACTGAACAACGTGAAGTCTTAAAGGAAGCGAGGGTGAGGCTATTACAAATATCTGTGGGTGGAAGTCTCCAATTTTAAAATGACAAGAGAAATCTGGACTCTCATGTGAAATCTTCCTATTAAATTTTTTCTTTTACAAAACATGCCAACAACCACATTTATACATAAGATAGCCAGTCTGTGACTTCTGTAAAATCTAACCTATCATTCATTTATTATTCATTTTCAATGCAAAGATATCAATTCTGAATTTTTTACCTTCTTGAACCCCAACAGCTCACCCTCCACCCCCTTTCACATCTTCCTTTCTGCTGGTGAACGTTAGATACAGCAGATTCTCATGCCTTTGCCTTTTGGCTGGAGCCCTCATGGCACATGTTTATCATTTCATATCTGAATGATGATCCTGTCTCTGTTGGAGCCAGTATTTGGATTTTCATACCAAGGTTTGGGCAATCTTTGCGGAAGATAGAAATTCGGGTGTATGTTATGTACTGCCTCCTGGGTTTTATTTTTTCTGCAATTATTATAGGTATAATTTGCCTTGGTCATTTACACAGTGAACTTTACTGATTATTTTCATTATCACTGAATATTATCTAGTTGGATACTTAGTAAAATGGGACAAGCAAAATGCCTCCAGGTTGCTGGGTTGTGGTTTTCTTTCATTTGGTTGTTACTAAATGTACTGATGGATCTAATTATCCTGATGCCATCAGTTCCCTATATTATGAGTTTTGTTTATTGTTCTAAGATCTTTATGTTATATCAGCAGATTGTATCCAAACTCTACTGGCATATTATTGTCTCTGAATCAGTGGGGTAGTTATGCCTTGAAAACTTATACCACTTAAAAAAAAAGAAAAGGAGTCCATATGGTTTTTTCTAGCTCTGCTAGCTTTAATTGGATCAAAAATGGAAATGTTTATCATACTTATCTCAGAAAATGATTGATGGCACTCATGTTAATACAGGTTATATTCCATTACAGTAATTCTCTTGCCAAAATAAATTTCTATATAAGAAAAATTATTTTCAGGCCCCAGCATATAACTATACCTTCAAGGAATGTCTAATTCATTCACTCATCAGGGAAGGAATCAAGGAGGATTTTACATGTGAAGGGGGTCTTGACGGATTAGAGGACTGATAAAATTTGGGCTTTAGAATGGAAGGGAGAAAGGATATTGTAGGTGGAAGTAACATGTCAAGAATCACATTAAATACAAAAAAAATCACAACATTAAAAGATTTATCAAAATCTTTTGTTTGCTAAGTTCCAGCACAAGTAAAATCTCCTTTGAGATGCCAACCACAGACACTTCCAAGCTCCCTACTTCCAGGCAGAATTAATTAACTGTCCCCCCTGATTAGAGCTTCTGTCTCCCTAACTTCCTTATAGTAATTCTATTGTCCTATAATTGATTATATGCTTGTCTCCAAGCATGTACTTGAGAATAAACAACTTGTATCCCACCTCTCAATTCAAGAATAACAGCAGTAGTATAATTTCAAACATGGATTAAATTTCTACTCAGTGCCATGCATCGTGCTAAGTAGTTTACATACATCTATGCCAGATAACCCTTGCTATGTTATTCTGTGTTATGAAAGGCACTATCACTTTCTCCATTTCACAAGTGAGGTAAGTGACTACTAATGGGGTCAAGATACTTGCCCTGGGTTCCACTAGTGATCGGTAGAAATGGGTTGCAATGTAAGCATGTATGACTCCAAAGAACACAATCTTATCCACCATGGTGCTTTGCTTCCCATTCCTTAGGACAGTGCCTGGTACATTCTAAGCACTCAAGAACCATGTATTGAATAAAGAAAGAAACGCATGATAGAGAGTGTTTCAAATATATAACAGAAAGAAGAATGAAAAAACTTGTATGACTTCCCTGTGGTTAAAAAAAAAAATCTGTCTGTGCATCAGTGAAGAACCTTCATAGTGTTGGCAAAATAAACAACCTCTTGGAGTTTTCAAAATGGGATTTGCTCTGCATGCGTTTAAGTAGAAAGTCCCCAGGGCATCTCTGCAAATGTGCATCCGCCCAGACTTGAAAGGCAAGTCCGTTCAATCCTTCTAATGTAGGACCTAGACCTACTACCAAGGCACCACATCCACCTTTCTAAACAATTTCATCAGCATCATCTCTGAGCCTCATTTAATCTTAAAAACTAAGAAGGAGCCCTTACAACCACTTTCTGGAACACAGCCCAGCTCCCAACAGTGCCTGCTTCAACAGGTCCCTGTGACTTACACATGTGCTCAGGATGGATGACAGCAGGGATCCCAAGCGCTGCTGTAGGGGGTGTTGAAGTGAGGAAAGCAAGGCAGGTTGGGCAGAAGAAACAAGTTAATGGACAAGTTGGGGCCAGACAAAGGTGAGTAGGACACAGCGAGGAAACCACAGCACCACCAGTAGCAACAGTGATGGCGGCAGACTAATCTGTTGTAGGTTTTACTGTCAAGAGGGTTTGGCAGAACTTCCATAGCTGGAGGAGGGATTTCAGAGGTGACGCCAGAACACTAGAGGTCACAATGACCTGTTCCATGAAGACAATCTGAGGCTGTTTCTGCACAGCCTAGCAACTGAGAAGTCAGCCGTGCTTAACAACTTTGAAGTGTGCTCACCAAACCAATCTACTATGTTTAGGTGCTCACTGCTGGTAAGTAGGTGAGTGCATGGACTATCTTTTGTAATACAACCATCAGGAATGGGAAAATGAGTCATTCCCTTCCTAAATTTGTAACTTATCTATCAGAACTAATATAACAATTGGCAAATTTGCCTAAATGAGCAATTCAGTGTTTTCTGCCTGTTTCTTCTTCTAGTTGAATATCTTTTCCAGGGCACCTGGGTGGCTCAGTCAGTTGAGCATCTGATTTTGGCTTAGGTCATGATCTCAAGGTTTGTGGGTTTGAGCCCCACATGGGGCTCTGTGCTGACAGCTTGGAACCTGGAGCCTGCTTCCAATTCTGTGTGTCTCTCTCTGTCTCTCTGCCCCTCCCCTGCTGTGCTCTCTCTCCCTCTCTCTCTCAAAAATAAGTAAACATTAAAAAATATATATCTTCTTTTCCCACTGCATGTTCTGTACTATTGATAACACCAGGTATATTGTCAAAGCACTGACTCTTTTTTAATATGCCAATAGATCTCAAGTTCTCCTGAATCAAAATTTCCTAAGAATACATTATAATGGGATCATATCATGCATTCAATTTAATCTAATATATATAATGTAAATAAAAATGTATCTATTCACCTATAACTCAACAACATAAAAACAAACAACCTGATTAAAAAATGGTGGAAGACTTGAAAAGACATTTCTCCAAAGAAAATATACAAATGACTAATAAGTACCTGAAAAGATGTTCAATGTCACTAATTGTTAGGGAAACTCAAATCAAAACCACAATGAAATACCACTTTACACCCATTACAATGGGCTAGTACCAAAAAAAAAGAAAAGAAAAGAAAAAAAAGAAAAGATGAAGAAAAGAAAGAGTTGACAAGGATTGGAGAAATTGGAACCCTTGTGCACTGCTGGTGGGAATGTAAAATGGTGCAGCCTCTAGGGAAAACAGAACGGGCACCTGGGTAGTTCAGTTGGTTGAGCATCCAACTCTTGATTTCGGCTCAGGTCATGATCCCAGGGTTGTAGGATGGAGCCCCACATCTCTCTCTCTCTCTCTTTCCTCTGCCCCTCTCCCTTGCTCTCTCTTAAATGAAAAAAAGAATAATCTTCCCTAGCAAATTAAAAATAGAATTACCATATGATTCAGCAATTGAAAGAGAAAGAAGCTAGTCACAATAAGACAAATACCATATGATTCCAGTATATGAGGCACCTATAATGATCAAATTCACAGCAAGTAGAATGGTAGTTGCCTGGGAGTGGGGGGATAAGGGTATAGGAGGAGTTATTGCTTAAAGGGTACATAGTTTCAGTTTGGGGAGACAAAAAAACCCTGAAGTGGATGGTGGTGATGGATGTGCAACAATGTGAATGTACTTAATGCCACTGGACTATATGTTTAAAACTGGTCAAAATGGTAAATTTAAGAATGGTTATGCATATTTTACCACAATTATAAAAAATACGTTCATTTTTAAGTACTGCACTTAATTTTTTTAAGTTTTATTTATTTATTTTGAGGGTGAGAGAGAAAGAGAGAGTTGGGGAGGGGCAGAGAAAGAGAGGGATAGAGAGAATCCCAAGCAGGCTCCACAATGGGAGCCCAGAGGCTGACTTGGGGGTCCCTTTTTAAAAAAATAAGAATCATTGGTTAAGGGGCACCTGGATGGCTCAGTTGGTTAAGCATCTGACTCTTGATTTCATCTCAGATCATGATCTCATGGTTCATGAAATCAAGCCCTGTGTCAGGCTCTGTGCTGACAATATGAGCCTGCTTGGGATTCTCTCTCTCCCTCTCTCCTGCCCCTCCCCTGCTTGTGCTCTTTCTCTCTCAAAATAAATAAATAAACATTAAAAAATATCAGTGGTTAAGATTTGAGCCAAGGACTTTTATTTCCTGGAAAAAACTACAAGGTAAGTCGACTTTATATGAATTCATATTGCTTTATGAAATTTTGCTGACAAAACATATCAAGATAGATTGCATGTAAATTTTTCATAAGCAATATAACCAGCAGTTTAAAAGGAAAATGCACAAAAGTCATAATAAATTGGAAAATTCAGCTTTTTTATTTTAAAAAATTATGTCAATCGACTGATCATCCATTCACGTGGCCATCCCTTTGTAATATACTGTTGAAAAGTCCACCCTTATCTGCAACCTCATTCCTAAAGCACCCACACACTTTTCTCTTTTCAACATAAGGAATTCATTTTCTACTCATAGTACCTTTTGCTGCAATCACATTCAATTCTGTGGGTCTTGGTGACAAAGTAGCCCTGAGAGCTATTACTGGAAATAGAAATAGGAAACAGTGGGATCTTTGAGCCTGTTAACTTCCTTATTTCAGAATCTTAACAGGGGAGAGCAGAAGGGTCACTGAGAAAGAAAAGACATGTTTTGAAATGGCTGAAACGTCTTCTCAAGCATAACATCTACTTTGCAGCCACATGAAAAGACATAATCCCTCTTACCAGGCAAAAATGGTAGAACTCCATCACAAAAAGTCTTATTTCTGGCCCCTTTTAGAGTCAATTAAATTCATTTCTCTGACAATCTAGAACCAGAAGAAAATCTCCTGTGTTGAACTCACTGTGTCAGGAAACAAGGGATGGACAACTTGCATGTCTTTAGTGGCAATGGCAGGTATTGGCTGTTTAACATGGGGAAATCTCATGGGCACATCAGGAGCTCTACACCCCAGAGAAGAATGGCTTATCCTGCCAGTCTTCTCGTATCCTACAGAGAAATTCCTGGAAGCAAATAGGATCTAGCTCTAACCTGAGGCTTAATTATGTGAGTGAAAGATAATCCGATAGGATATTGGAATGATGTTTGATTCTGTACTTAGAACTGAGATTTCAGTTGATAGCATTATCAGAAAATCTGAAAGCCATGCTCCCTGACCTACCTGGAAACCTGATTTTTTTTGCCAGTGGGGGTGTACGTCAAGAAGCAACTTTTTTACTTTAAAAGCACGAGTTTCACTATGTTCAGAGAGAGAGGGGAAAGGAGAATACCTGTATCTCAATCAAGGTTAGCAGTCTCACAATTTTACTATTAGTTGTTTTATAAAATTTTAATATGCTTAAACTTTTCTCAAATCCATTCTGTGAGATCTATGCTGTGGGAACACATGTGGAGACTCTTCTCCCCAACACGGGTTTTCAAGCACCACCATGCCCCCTGCCCCTACACAACTCATCACAAAATATCTAATGTCCATAGAAAGCATTGAAACCATCTCTCCTAGAAGACAGGGAGACTGTCTTGTTCAAACATTATCCCCTCAAGCTTCGCATGTGGCTTTGTCATGGTGGACACTCATTCATTGCTTGTTGAACTTGAATCTTACTGCAACATGCTTTCTTTATCTCAGAAGCCATCTTCTTAGCGGATTTCACAGAGAAAACTACTGATTCAAAACAGTATTGTAGTGAGGGTTCCAAGAGATTTTTTTGTTTTGTTTTTGGTTATTTGTTTTAAAGTAACTTAAGTCATAAGAATTTTAATTCTTGGCCTTCCATGTATCAAATTTAATAGCCAGACATAGTTATTTTCATTCTATAGGTGAACACAATGTGTGTTGGCTTATACAAGGTCTGGAAATGTTACAGCTAGGAACATGGCCCATGTTTCATAAGGCCTACTTTTATGATTTATAAAACTTTTTAGTATTTTAAGAGTTGTATTTTCTCATAGGGAGAGAATTCATTTGATGCTATTCTGTGATTCATGATACTGGACAAGGCTCTCTACTCAGCGATGTGGAGAGAAAATTCCAGTAATTCTAGGCTATGAGTCAGATTCCAACAGGTCACTATTGCTTTCTCTCCCAACTAATAGATAGACAGGATGATTAACTCAGTAATAACTGCAGGCTTGATGCTATGTAAGACGTAGGGGGGAGTGGAAAGGAGTGCTCAGTTTCCTCTTCAACCCAGCTTACAATCTTGCTGGTGAGATACAACAAAAGAACAGATAAGAGACAAGAAGACACTAAGACTTAAATAAGGAGGCACAAATGATTTCACCAAAGATCAGGCAAGCCTCATTGAAGAAGTGAGATTTGAGTTGGGTCTTAAAAGAAGAATATAATTTGAAAACATGAAAGGAAACTCATGATAGGATACGGAGAATAAGTGTGAGACAGTGAGAAAGAACATGACAGGAGTGAAGATAAAGCAGGATATTGATTTGACCAGGTAGATGGGAAGGGGTCAGGGAGTGATAGCAAATGAACTTGCCTGTGTGTAGGCTAAACACCTTAGCCTTCTGGTCATAGTTAAGGCCCAGAATAGTGCCTGAAACACAGTCTACCATAAATGACAGTTTACTGAGTTCAACTGAAACAAATTAGAAAAGGCTTTTCAAAGTCAAACAAAGGAGGTCAGATATGATATAATGAATTAATGAAGGATTCCTGATCATGAAAATGTTATGTTGTAAATGATTAGGCTTTGAGAGTTGAATATTGGAACAGAGTGTATCAGTTTTGGATTCAGATGAGCCTGTCTGTTTTATAACCATGAGAAAATTGCTAAATTTTTCTTCATTCTTTTTGTAAAAACAAACAAACAAAAACAAAAAAACATAAGCAAAAATAAAAAAGGAGATGTAATTCCATCTTGCAGGGTTAATATGAGGATTAAACGAAATAACATGTGTCAAGTTCCTAGCATGGAGTCTTATACATTCTAATTATTTTCACTAACTAGACAATGACATTAAAAACTCATTGAAAAGGGAAGAGACAATCAATAAGGAAGTGAAGGAAGCAAACAAACAGGACAAGGGTGGTACAGATGCACAAGACAGAATCAAAGAAAAAAATAGGATTCAGAAAAAAAAAATCATATTTGGTGCTTGAAGCAAATATGCCACCCAGTTTTTATATTCTGATGCAAATGAGAATGGTTTGGAAAACTAATTAAAGTATGATTACTGAGGATATCTGACTTTGAAAGATACCTTTCTACTTTTAAACATAATCACTTCTTCCCAATTACTTTATTAAATGTCCCTTCAGAGTGTTCTGACTTAGTCAGCAAAGTCTTTATGGGGCTCTCTTAAAAATGAAGAGAATACATTTTCTGGGACAGAAAATAGACATAACCAAAAAAGTGATATTCTTAGTAAAGTGGCATGTAGAAAGGTCACTTCTCTGTTTAAACCTAGTGGATTAATTTACAAATTTCAATAGATACTTGTTTTCTAGTGGATTCTAAGAACATAGATTCATTTTGGCAAATGATATGTTGAAGCTTCCATTCTAAAACCAGCATGAGGGGTGCCTGGGTGGCTCAGTCAGTTGAGCATCCGGCTTCGGCTCAGGTCATGATCTCATGGTTCGTGGGTTCGAGCTCCACGTCGGGCTCTGTGCTGACAGCTAGCTCAGAGCCTGGACCCTGTCTTCGGATTCTGTGTCTCCCTCTCTCTCTGACCCTCCCCTGCTCATGCTGTCTCTCTCTCTCAAAAATAAATAAAAACATTAAAAAATTGAAACAAAATAAAAATAAATAAATAAAACCAGCATGAGCTCACTGCACAGCTTTAGAAAAACAAGTGTGCATGAAACAAATTTTATATATTAATTTATATTAGAAACTAGGATTTGCTTGGGCTGCCAGTGATAAGGAAAGAAATGCTAGTGTGTCCAATTACAGGAATAGCAGGCAGACTGCCTAAGGTAGAAACATCTTTGCCTGAAGCCGTTTCAAGTAAGATATGTCCCACCTTCACTTTCACAAACAGGAAAAAAAAAAGTAGATAAAGGTGAGTCACTATGTTCATTATAGTCATTCTGCTAACAAAATAATACATTTAATTAAAGAGGAGGCTTATATCAACATTTTATTTTTCCTGAAAAATCATTTTGACTTTTGGATTTACTCAGGTATTATGAAGATAAGATATTTGTCCTGAGTCACTTAAGACTCAAAGGAAGCAGAACTGGTCTTTGTTATTAAAAAAAAAAATTCAAAGATAAAAATGATCAATGAGGCTAAACAGCAATCTAAGTTAACAATGTAGAGTACATGTGATTCCACCACAGCCATCCGTGAATAATTCCTGAGCAGAATTTTTTTTTTTTTCCTTCCTGATAATAAATGCTCCTGACATGAAAACCATGTGTGGGCCTCCACCCTTTTGGTGACTCTGCTCTGATGGCTATGAAGGTGAATATGTTCCCCTCCTGGAGAATTAGTGCCATCTTACACAGTTATCCACCCTGCCTTTAATCATTAGAGGAAGAAAAGAGATCTGACCATGCTACTGCTTTAAAATCCTTCAACAGACCTTCAAAACTTTGAGGATAAAATCCAAAGACTGGGTTGTGCAAGGGACAGATTTGATTCCTGTCTACTACTTAGGACCAACTCTCACCTTTTCCCTAGCAAGGAGCCACACCCCCGTGCTCATAAACTACTTGAAGTTTTCTGATCTGTGCTCCTGGTCAGGATTTGGAACACCCCTCACTTCTGCATTTGTCCTACAAGTTATGAAGGGGTGTTATGCTTCCAGAAAGTGTTTTCTGACCACCCCCTTTAACTCCACTGGACTTACTGCTTTTAGCACATGCTCTTCTATCACTTATCTCTTCCAATCAGAGCTCTTTGTGTAACTGCTTTGGCTTGTACTAGTGTGTGAACTTTGTGAGAGCAGACACTTGCTCCCATGTCCTTAGCACCCAGCACAGTTTGTGGTAGCTAGCAGATACTGGCAAATGAATGAGGTGAATGGAACTCAATTTCATTGCAGTTCCAAATAATGCAATCTGGGTTTGGGGAACATCTGAGGTCAGGTACAGTCCCCAGGTATAACACTAAGTGATCTGCTATAGATCACTTGTAACTGTTCAGTTTCTCCGTGTAGCTCCCTTGAAATTTACACTATTCTATTTTTTTAAATCTTTCACTCTCTACTTCAAATTCTTCCTCTACACAAGAATCACCAAGAAGGTGCTTGAACTCTAGATACACCAGAAGTTTTACATTCTTGGCAAATACTTCAAGGTTCTTTCTTCCCTGAAAGAAACCATTTTCTATGAATCTGATAGAAAACCATGGTCCTTTTCTCCTTCTCTTGCTCGAGGCTAGTTAATGAATGCAGCTTGGCTTTTCTAGGGAATGCTACAAAATTGGTGGAAATAAAATATAATGGATAATATCACTGGAATGATATCTACCAGAATAATACCAGGAACACAAATTTCTATTCATACAGTCCTCTCATTTCAACATGCAAACGGAAAAAAATAAAGGTTTAAAACGAACATGGTGGTGTGCCCCTCCCCCTCTGGTTTGTGTGCAAGTAGAATCCTACTACGTTCTGGCCATGTGATGAACAAGGCATCTTTTTAGATGATGATTTGATGAAGCAACTTTATTGTTCCTACCAGTGACTTTAGGAAAACATTACTCCAACTTGACATCTTACAGAGCCATGTTATCCCCAGAGTACATACATTCCCTAAATAAGCTCACTGTTAGATTCCTAGATAGATTTGCCTTAACAATAAGATGTTGTAGATATAAAATATGCATGTCCATATCTGACATTTATGTGTGTGTGTGTGTGTGTGTGTGTGTGTATGTGCGTTAACTATAACTGTATGTGTGCCTGTGTGTGTATACATTGAGCTTCCACGTGTATAACCCATGGCTACTTCCAAGATCACACCATGTTGTCAGGGAGAACGCAACATTCTATCATCATAATTTTCCTGTTTGTACACTCTTACTATATGTTAGTGAGTGGGGTCTAGAGCTATCATTTGCCTTCTGGAATTTTTTTGTCAGAAGTCCTAGTGCTTTTTGTTTCTTCATGCATTTTTATCTTTTAATAAAAGAAATGTCTGGGTGTTAGAAGTTACTAAAGAGTGTTCAAAGAGACCATCTTTCATCAATGTGATAGGGTGAAGTCATAGTGTAAACTGCTCATGCCTTATCTTTCATGTTATGCCCAGACTGGACTAAATGTCTCTGTTATCAGAGCTTCCTTAAGAAATATTTTTTGTCACAGAGCGCATGGTATACAAGGGTCAGATCTTCCCATGATCATCTGGCTCTGCCATTCCTAAGCTAAAATATGGTCTCTTGAACATGTAGACACAGAATGCCCCCGATGAAAGAACATCCAGACACAGGCATGCCATTAAGAAGGACTAAAAATCAGACTTGAATATCCAGGCTCTGCCTCTGCCATGCGAGTCTAAGGAAAAAGTCTTGCTGCCGAGTTAAAGAATAACTCATAAGGAAACAGGGGAACCAGAGAGTCTCAGACAACCCTGTTTCTTCCAAAAAGATAACTGAATTATTGGCAGTTCTTCTGAAAAAGAACCTCACATTGGAAGGGCAGGAAAAGACTCTGAATTCTTTATCAAAACTCTGCCAAACTTGAAAAATATGAAATTCTGTTGGAATTTCATTGATTTAAAAACATACTTGAGGGGCGCCTGGGTGGCTCCATCCGTTGAGAGTTAGACTTCAGCTCAGGTCATGATCTCATGGTTTGTGAGTTCAAGCCCCGCATCAGGCTCTGTGCTGACAGCTCAGAGCCTGGAGCCTGCTTTGGATTCTGACCCTCTCTCTGACCCTCCCCTGCTTGAACTCTCTCTCTCTCTCTCTCAAAAATAAATAAACATTTAAAAAATGTAAAAAACCATATTTGAATGACTTATTAAAAACCAGGTTCATACTTCTCATGAATTGAACTCGGGAGATTCTGAGTATTTTCATGGCAACAGGTTTTTTTTTGTTGTTGTTTAATACAGAAAAAAATCATTTTCTTTTATAATCTTCTGAAACCTAATACATAATTTTGGCTGATATTTTCATAAAGCCTTTTCCTTTTTCAGTGCTTACAAATAAACAACTATAGTGATGATAATCCCCTTAAATGCGAAATAGCTTAAAGTTTTAAAATATTTCACAGTATTTTTTTCAAATTATAAAGGAATTGAAAATATTTATCAGGCTATGAAAAATTTTTTTCCAACATGCCTTTGTCCTTGGGATATAGAAAAATGAAATTAGTGAAGATTTTCCTAACCCAGAATAATTTTTCCTTTTGCCTTGCATGCATTCTAGCCAGATGAGTGAGCAATTATTCTGAAGGTTGACAATCTGCTGCAAATCTGAGAGAGCAGACAAGCCTCTAAAGAAAAAGAAAAAGAAAAAGGAGGAGGAGGAAGAGGAGGAGGAGGAGGATGAGCGAGAAGAAAAAGCCTGGTCAACAGAAATTTGAGATCCAGTTCAGAGTTCTAGAAAGTGCATGGACTTTAGTAATAAGGAGGGAAAAGAAAATCCTGGCTCTCCTATTTATTAGTGTTGTAATCTTAGGCAAATTGTTGTTTTTGGCTAAGCCTCAGTTTCTCCATTTTTAAAATGGAGGGAAAAACATCTTCCAGAAATGGCCTGACAATTAAATGAGTTTTGCCTATTAAAAACCCTACCTTTGTGTCTGATAAATGTTGTGGGCTCTCAACCAACTTTATATCCCTTGTCCTCCTCTCCCCTTCACACCATACTTGCTTTCAGACCATACTTATCCCCACCCCCTCTCATTTTTCTGAAACAACTAAAGGAATAAAAGGCTACCCTGACTTCTAAGAGTTATGAAATCTGTGGTGCAACAGACACATCCTGTTTCTGTGTGGTGTGTTATTCAGCATTATTGGTAGATCCACCGCTGTTTCCAAGTTCAGGAGTGTTCTTGAATGTTACTCAATAGAAGTACTTTTAGGTAAAACATTTCATTAATCTCAGATACTCCTCCACAGAGTAATATGTTATCACTGAATTCTGTGAAGTCATCTCTAATTTTACTCCTGCTGCCTTTAATTAGGATGATCTGTGGTCTGAAAAAGCCTGAAAATAGTCAATGCCACCCCTTTTGCCAAAAGGCAAGTAGCAAAACCTTCCACATGGCCTGTTTCGAGATTTGTCCTTTTGTCACTAGATTTGACAATCACTTTAACATGGAAAGAGACAGAGGGAAAAGGGGAGGGAAGAGGAAGAGAGAATCAAGGAGGGGAGAGGAAGGAAGAAGAGAGAAATCATAGAAAGTCTCTCAGCTTTGTGAGTGTTATCAAGTTGTTGACCAAGTCATTTGCCCACATTTGTTGGCAGATGTCTTATATCTTTGCTCAGTGGGTAGAGGTTGGGAGAAGTACTGTCCTAAACAAGCAAACAAACAAACAAATCTTTATGTCAGCATAGCCTCTGCTTTTGTGACTGGGACTTTTAAACACAGAATGTCACTTTTTGGAAAAAGCTAAACATGAATGTAACAGTATTTCCAACCCCATGTGTCTCCCCTCCCTGCCCCTGCCTCCAGCAAATAGAGCTTCAGAAATGCAACACCTATCAAATATTTCCTCAGAAATGCCAGATTGCTGGGATTTTAAAGAGTTCTACAGGTTTTTTTTGTTTTGTTTTGTTTTTTGTTTTTTTTTCTTTTTGACATTTAGACAGATTGAGTTTGAGAGAGGAAGTGACTCTGAGTCCAGACTGCCCCACACCACTGTCAGAGGAAATAACTGAAGTAAAATGAAGTGATAATATACTGTAGAATATTTAACAGAGTGAAAGGCAGAGGAAAATGGCAATCTGGGAATACACAACTGATCCCCAAAATAGACGCAGTCTCCAATGCCAGAACAGATGCCAAGTACAGTAGGTCATAAAATGGGAAAATTACCTCTGCCCAATGGGCTGTGTGTTGACATGGGGGAAATGGCTTCCCAATAGTTAGGAGAGCGGGGTCTTTGTTCCCAGTTGCAGCTATCAGTTGTCATGGAACCTGCCAACTTTCCTTTCTACTCCTTACTATATATTCATCAGTGAGAGCTGGTAAGTAACCACCCTAACGACTGCTACACGTTGGGGGAGGATTAATGACCAAAAAAGTACAACACTGGGCTCTTATGTCACGTTGTGAATGAAATCAGAAGGTTCTGTGGAGAATATTAGCAACGCTTTTTCCATTCTGCAGAGGACTCAAGGTGACTAGGGACATTTCGATTTCTCTCCTAGGGAAAGATATGATAAATAGGGTGGTGAAGGGAAAATACACCCCCTTCTGTGTGCTTCATGAGCTATTTGCCACTTTCTGGGGAAGGGCTAAGAGTGCTTACATGGTTTCTTAGTATGAGGTAAAGGTTGAAAAATTGGCAAAACCAGACTTGGTCATTTGCTGAAAGCCACAGAGAGAGGAATGAGGCTCCGAGGGGGCATCTTTTGAAAGTAGAGCACTACCTCATATCCATAGTGGAGTTGAGGAGATTTACATCTGAAGAAGGCCTTTTTTTTTTTTTTTTTTTTTTTTTTGCTGTGTGGGTAAAACAGAGTGGTCAGTTTTCCTCACCTCTTGGAAAATTTTCACTGAATCTTTGTACTAAGGCTTTATAGTCCACATGTGATTCAGTGCTGGTACCAGGCATTGAAGGCTAAGATAATCATGAAAAGAAAGAATGAGGAAAGGTTTTTCTCATAGATTTTTTCTTTTTTCTTTGTTCCCTCTTTCCCTCTCTCTTTTCTCTATTCCATCATTTCCTTCTATTTTCCAAATTTTCTTTCAAACTCAAAGACCCTCTAACATCTTCCACAAAGGAAAAAAAAACGAACGAACAAATGAACAAAAGAAAGAAAGAAAGAAAGAAAGAAAGAAAGAAAGAAAGAAAGAAAGAAAAAGAAACCAGGTGAAAGAGAAAGGAGTTTGGGTAGAGAAATGAATAGGGAAAAATGACAAAAAAGAGCCAAAGGAAATCTCAGCAGGAAGTTTCCCTGGAACCACTATGTTATAAGACAATATGCATTTAAGAAATCATATATACACTATGGAAAGTTTCCCACTAAAAAAATGATTATTCCTGAATCCTAAAAATAGAAAAATGAAGTGATCTTAAACCCTGGCTGGAGTTTTTCCAGGTGTGTGAATCTATATGGTTTCACTGAAAGGGAGTAGCTCTTTGTGAAAAATTTAACTTGCTATGATTTGAGGCAGGAAGTAGAATAGGAAGAATGGTTTGCCCAGAATTTCTATTCAAATCTTGTGGTTTTCAGGAGAGAAGTCTGTTCATTCTTGGTAAAAAGGAACTTCTCATTTCAAAGAAGAAAAGTTTATAAACTCTTCAGAACATTTCTTCATCAAATAATTCCTTTAAAATGTTAATTTATAAATTGGAGCTAGTTTTTGTTCAGATTCACAGAGATTTAAAAAAATTCAAGGGGGAAATCATACTGGCAAATTAAATTAGACTTTCCCTCACATAAAATGCTTAAAAGGTAGTCTACATTTCATATAAAATGGTATATAATTTGAATTATCTTTTCCTACTGGAGGATAAGCATAGGAGGAATTTTCAGTATGAAAACTGAAACAACTGTTTTCATTAATGGTGAAATTAAATTCATTAAAGAAAATGCAGGAAAATATGGAAACTAGAAAAAAATCTTCCCTATCACGTAAACACAACTGCTGTTCACACTTTGATGGGGATCCCCTTCTCCCTAGGAATTAATTCTTTTAAATATCTTTTAGTTGTAACTATACTGCTTGCACAATTTAATAATGATAATAATGATACTCATAAGTTACTAGCATCCAAGATTTACAGATACATGATCTACTTTATATTTAATCCTTAAATTAAACATCCAAAGTAGGAAGAGGGAGAAACCTAACTTCAAACTTGCCCCTAGATGACAAAGTAAGTGGCAGAGCTGAACTTGAACTAGGTTTCCCTGTTCTATGCTTATTCCACCTCACTACACCTGGCCATTACATCTGAAAATATTTAAGCTTCAACATGGGAAATAAATGACATGACATTGTATCCTCAAGTATTCGCCACTCTTAGTAAGTGCAGGTTTCCCAAAGCTAAGTTCCAAAACAAAATGGCACGTGGTAGGGCTGTGATGGGCAGTGCACAATTGTGACAGTTTAAACTAAAAATGCAAGTTAGCTTTTGTGGTTGTTGTTGTTCTGTTTTGTTTGGCTAACAAAAAGCAGTCTGCTTCTGGCCAGGGTATGCCCAGTGGTGGAAACAGACACTATTTACTCTGGAAACTACATTTATTGCTAATTCTTTATCTTACATATTGTTACGATTTTAATTTTGATGGAGTTGTAAGGTCCCATCATAGTATTCCCTTGTGCTGTGTTCTTGAATGTTAATTATATGAAAGTAGAACAATTTTCCTATACAAAGAGAAGAGATGGACAAAGAGAGGCTGTCTGACAGCCTCAATTATTGAGTTTCTCTATGATACATAGGACACTATTTGAACCTGTAGCAATTTGCTAGCATGAGGAGTATCAAAAGCATATTCGATGGATGAGAGGAAGGATAACAATTCCTTCTATTAGACTGGCAATTGACCATCTGCTTCAGAGAGTAGTGCTTAACCTGTAGGCAATCATGGTAAAATAGCTTGATGACGTGCGTCAGACTTTTTATTTTTTCCTGGGTCAGGGTGGGGTGGGATGAGGGTGGTTATGAGTGCAGACCTGCAGTTGTCCACATCCTTTCAGACTCATGGCCACATTCATTACATTTTTGAACACTTCGCCGTTTTTCCTGGGTCGGGGTGGGGTGGGATGAGGGTGGTTATGAGTGCAGACCTGCAGTTGTCCACATCCTTTCAGACTCATGGGCACATTCATTACATTTTTTGAACACTTCACCGGAGACCAACCAGGAAAAAGATACTGTGTTCAATATTTAGTTAAGTAAAATCAAATTTAAGCTCTGTCCCTAATATTTCCTCAGCAAGATAACTTCCATCGTCAGATGAAATCAGTAGTTTTTCACTGGTGCTCTTCCATTCCTCTGAGACTGTTAGTGCCAAAGGATTTACTTTTAAATTTTAATTTATATATTATTTCGGGCTTTTTGGAAGTTTTTCAGTGCTTTTATTGGATATAGTAAAATCCTATGCATTTTTGTAAGAGAAGTATGTTTTTGTCAATTTGAATTCTATCTTGTTAGATAGCCCAACATAAGAGAACATAACATTACTGGATAATAAATTTCTAGATGGCTGCAGCTGAGGGAGTAAGTTTGATATTTTAAGACAGGAAGTGATCATGGAGTAATTTCCTTGTGTTTGAAAGTTTTTTTGTTTTCAGTAATGTGAACTTGTTTTTGGACCAACCTGAAAGTTTGTTTTTGTTTTGTTTTTGTTTTTGTTTTACTGGCAAATAAGTATTTGGGGAAAAAAGAAAGTGTGCACTTCCAGCTAGAGCAAGATTTCCACACTGGCATTACACAGACCTGGGCAGTAACTTACAATGTCAGTAATACTTAGTGCTCAGAATTACAGTAGCTCCTCCTTGGGCCTGGATATTTCAAAACTCAGAGGAGTAGGGAATTTTAGAGGTGTTGACTTATTCTATCATTTCTCCCACTATCACCACCAAGTGTCACTACCAGCACAAATGCCATAATGACTGTTTTACAAAGTATTCATTAATAATCATTTACTCACTCATGTAGCAAATATTTTTTGGGCCAGATACTGTTCTATCTTCTTGGGGGAGCAACAGTGAATGAAAACAAAAGAAAACAAAATAAAAACAATCAAAATATGAAAAAAAATTCCCTGGTGCTGTGGAGCTTTACCTGATAGTAACGCAAACAGGCTACTAATTAGATAATTAATACACATACAGTATAGTAAATGGTGATAAATGCTAAGAAGAAAAAATTCAATCAGAAAAAGGGACAGAAAATACTGAGAAGGGTGGGTGCTGGAATTTTAGCATTAGAATTAGTGACATTAAAGACCCCAAGGGAAGAGAGGAAGGAGCAATGTAGCTATCTAAGGGAAAATGAATCTTAACCTGTGCTGTCCAAATACAGTGGATGCTAAACTTGTGTGAATACCATCTTGAACAGCACAGATGTGGGGGCGTTTCCATCACTGCAGAAAGTTCTAGTGGACAGTGTTGCTCCCAAGGAATAGCCAAGTCAAAGTCTCAGAGGAGGAGAGAAACAAAAGAACCAAGGAGCCCAATGAGGGTGTAGCTGATTTATCAGTGGGGCAGGGAAATAAGAGACTTGGTCAGGGAGTTCAATGAGGGGTCAGAGTGTGCAGAGCCTCTCACTAGTCCTTCGTGGACTTGAAGATGTTACTCTGAGCAACATGGGCAGCCTTTGGAACACATTGAATGGAAGAGTGACATGATCTGATTTATGTTATGTCAGTGTCATTCTGGTTGCTATTTTGAGAATTAAGTAAAAAGGCCAGGAACTCAAGTTAGGAGACCATTGCAATTATCCAGGAAGAGATGATGATGGTTTGGAGCAGAGGGTAGTTGTGAGAAGCGGTAGATCCTAGATCTATTTTGGAGTAAAATAAAAGGCATGAAAACCATGTGGGGAGCACTTATTAGACAACAATGTAGATTCTAGATGTCCCACTCCTAGAAATCATGATTCGATTGAACTATTAGGGGACATATGCATCTCTGTGTGTTGTTTCTTCCATGTGAATTCTGACACTGGTGCCTCATCTCGTCTCCAATATATACCTGACCTGCAGCTCATGAAACTTTTGAAATAAACTGAAAAATCTGAAGTACATGAGTTTGGACTCATTTAAAATTAACATTATAACTGATGCACACTAGGTTTTGAAAAGGCAAACATTTAGGGAACTAAAAACCCTTTAACATTATTGTGAAGGTTGGGATACTTGGTAAGATTTTTTTTTTTTTGGTACATGTGTGTACAGTCTGCAGAATTTAGCTAAAAAAGCACATAGCTGATGTTTAAGCCAAAGCAAGATGCCATTTCCACTTGTTTTTTTTTTTTTTTTTCCAACATGGCAGCTATAATTTGTCAAACACAGATTATGGACTTACATTTCTCCTCTGGAAGTTCTTATAATTTCTCCATCCATATGATATAAAACCACCCCACAATCTTTCTTCTCTTTTTCATGAAGAGTACTACCTACAACTCTCCATGATATGAATTTCATATTCAGCATCAACAAGTATTTATAAAATGTTATGAATGGTAAACAAATATTCACTTTTTAAATATTGAGATGAGAGCAAATGTATTTATTTTTTTTAAATGTTTATTTTTCAGAGACAGAGACAGAGTGTGAGCAAAGAAGGGGCAGAGAGAGAGAGGAAGACACAGAATCTGGAGCAGGCTCCAGGCTCCAAGCTGTCAGCACAGAGCTGGACGCTGGGCTCAAACTCACAGACCACGAGATCATGACCTGAGCTGAAGTCGGATGCCTAACCGACAGGGCCACCCCGGTGCCCCAAAGCAAACATATTTTGATGTGTCATTTTTCAGATACAAATAAGATCAAGTAGGATTTTATTTTTCCTTTTTTCCATTTCTTGTTTTCCCTTCATTGCCTTAGAAGGTAAAACGGGATTAAAATAAAGGAGACAACTGAAGGAAATGCATTTAAGAGAAGGGATAAGGAAAGATCAATCAGGCTGAAATAAGTAGTTTACAATTTGCCTACAACCTGGCATAACTGTACTCATGATAGAACTATGAGAAAAAAATGCTTTTAAGTATAATTTTTGCATAAACCAAGCAGCAAATGAAAAGGAAATATAAACCTGATATTGCCTTTAGGATTATCCACATATAGGTGGAAGACTATCTGGGAACAAAGTATAGGAAAGTTGAAAAGATACTATGGATAGTTAGGTGGGGTGAAAATTAAAGATGGCTGAAATTTCCTTCTCAGTGAAATTTCTCTAAAGGTTTATTCTTAGTGATTCATTCTTTTGTTTCAAACAACACTTTAAATATACTCCAGGGAGAATAAACTCATTAAGTCACAATGATTTCAATATGGATTAATTTATCAGATCACTTTTTCTCCTGGCTGAAAATCCTGGGAAGGCTTTAAAGTATTTGAAATCAGAAGTTTGAAGGGAAGGTCATGGGAACAAAAACAATACATTTTTACTATTTTTTTTTTTTTGGTACCAATACGGAGAGCCATAAGAATCCGCATAGAATTAATTTCTGGAAACCCAGGTTGCTTAGTGGCATTTTTTGAAACACAGATAAGTGGAGTGTATTGTTCCACCAATTCCTGTATCTTTCCTTTGACTTGACCCACAAGGCAGTCAGTAGCTTAGAGCATGGTGATCATTCACAGAGCCAATGGCATTGAGAGATGGCAACGAGAAAATCCTTTTTATTCTATTCATCCCTGCATATTTGGCCAGATAATTCTATAGCAAGAATAAGGATGGCAGAGAGACTTGAGAGAGGCAGAGAAATGTAGAGTGTGAGGGCAGGGAACACTGGAGAATCCATCCTTCTAAGTTTTGGTCCCATAGCTCCCTTAATATTACCCTTTGAATCAGTCATCATTAATTTCCATCCTGTCTGCCTATCTGTAATATTCATTCCCTTTCCAATATTTGTTCCCATTAAGAAGTCTTTAAAAGCTGGCTCATGGAAAAATATTTGAGGGCTTTACTGTATTTCTGAGTGATGGAAAGCATTCCTTTCACATACATATAAGTAATATGAGAACAGGTCTTGGGTGGGACTTTGTATAGGAAGCCATGCAAATAGTAAAAAAATGAGTATTTCCCCAGAGATGAAATGGTAGTCATACAGCAGTGGTAGCAAAAAGAAATTTAACATACCAAATAGGAGTTTTCCCCATCTCATCAAAAAGGTTTGGGTGTGTATATGAGCTATAAAATACCCTATCTTGTGTCTTCGACTAAATTATTTGTCATGAAATGTCTTGTCTCATTGATTTTGAACTTTCAAAAATAAAGATAATTTTAGTGACTGGAATAAAATAAATATATTATTGCAATGTTTAAAGCATCCTGTATATTATCCAAGAAACTGTATGTCCTAAGTACTTCTCTATAAAGATATTCCACAAAAAATTTGTTACACAATAGTGAAAACAGAATGAAACATTCCATTCCAGGTGATTCAAGGTCAATGTAACACTAGCTAAAATTGGGGGCACTTACTCTTTGAAGCACTTCATATGCATGATCTCGTTTAATAATCGTCTCAACTTTATGAAGTATGATTGAACCCGTTTTTCTGCTGATGAAACTGAGGCCCAAAGTCACACAACATGTAAGAAACCAAGTCAATATTGGAGTCCTGGTAATAGAATTAATTTGCCCTGTAGCTTGGCCTCTGGGAGAGGGTTGATGAAGGGCAATCAGCAACTATTGTTACAAATCTACTCTGGTACCAGCCTGAGCCACCAGTTCTGGCATCAAAACAACTGGGCAAACATTTGACTTTTTGAGTTGAGTTGCTCTCCTGAACTCTGGATGATACAGCCACTCCCCATGGATTCCCATCCTCTCCAGTCCCCTGATGCTGCTCTTGTCATAAACATCTCCTCCTGGAAGCCTCATGGCAGACCACCTGCTTTGCTTCTTTGCCTCTGGAATTCTTCATCTGTTTTTAACAGATTCTACTGTATCTTCCCAATGTTGGCAGAGGACTCTTCCCTTTGCCCTAAACTGGTTTTTCTCCTGAAAATATTGTCCCTGTGGCTTGTGTAGTTGAGGCTCCACTTTCTGCAGAACCCTGGGGGTCACAAGAGTGGTTTGCACTGTCCTGGGTCCCTAACAGCACTACGAGGACTTATCCACCTCTCTCCAAGGCTTATGTCACTGTGTCTATTCCACCTCCCGTCCTCTTTTCTGTTGTCAGCTAACACACTTCTGATCACTCCCCTGTAAATCCATCATTCCAAAACTGACATACATAAAGTTTCTTTTCAAAATACATTTACTGATGTTAAAGGAAAGGATAAATTTAAAGACTGTATTTATAGAGATACAGAGCTGTGACAAAAATCATGAAGTCTGAGACACCCAGACATATAATCAAAAATCTAAGCTCTTTAATAAGCGTTCAAGAGCCTACATCACCTGGTCCGTGCCTGCTCGCTTCTAAAACATCACCCTTCACCACTCCATTCCTCAGTCTTTATAACTTCGCAGTGCAGAACTACGTGTGGTTAAGAGAGCATTCTGGGCTCTTTCTTACCCCACTTCAAACCGTATTCATGATGTCCCTTTGCCATTCGAATCCCAGACCAATTTAGTTAGGCTAACTCCTAGCCTTAAGGCTCAGTCAACAGCTAGTTTTTATAAGACCCTTGACCCCATCAGGTTAGTAGTGGTGGTGGTGGGAAGAGAAATTTAACTCTGTAGCCACCTCTGTCATGTAGCAGTTTTTACAATCATCTATTATATGTCTGTCTCCCCCACTGCTCTGTGAGTTTCTAAAGGGGATGAACTATGGTGCCATGGTCTCTCTCCCCTCAGCACATACTGGGGTGCAGAGCACAGAGCGAGCATTCGGTGAATGCTTGTGGAATGAATGGATACCACCAACATCTCTAGGGGCAAAGACTCACTTAAAATATCTTCCCTGTCTTTACTGCCTTTAAGTTACTTCGTTGTTAGCACAAGGTCCTAAATGTGATTTCAAAGTTGTAATTTTGCCTTTCAGAGACAGAAGTGATGTTGTGATTTATTTTTCCAGAGTCAAGACTGCCTTTTACATTTAGGGCTGGGCTGGGTGAGCACACACTTGAAAGTTTTGTTTGCACATTCAAGGACATTTCTAAGTGCCCCATTCAGAAAAATCAAATGCTCTTCAAATCCCAAGCTCTTTCATTTTAAATAACATTCATGGTAGGTGTCCCCTGAGTAAAATAAATGTAAAATCAGTATGTATCAGAGGGAACATTGAAACATTTTAATTGAACTGCTAAGCTAATCTGCTCCATCATCTGATATATGCCCTCTCCATTCTCATTTCCTGAAGCAAAGAGCGAGAAGTGTACCTTGTTCCAAGATGTGCATTATATGAGTGGCGCTTAATCAGCACATATAGGTTTTTTTCTTCCAATATACTTTCCTTCATTCTCTTGACTCCACTTGGCCTTTATTCTCCCCATAATTTCCAGAATCTTTGTTAGGCTCCTACTGAGAACTCCCAACATAAAGGGGATATGTTTGGCCTTAAATAAGAAAAGTTCTGTGATCTCAGAGGCATTTGCCATATGGACTCTTACAGAGGCAGACACTGGAATGCTTTCTTAGAAGACTCCGGAATGTTTCCAGAGACGCAGGCATGCAAATTAAAACCCCGGCAAGGGCAGCGCTGATTTACTGTATGCATTTGCCAGAGGCTTTACCAGAATATTTTGCAGTATGAATTGTAAACTTTTTTTAATAGCAAGAACAAGGAAGACATTATGAGCCTTGTTATATAGACAAGAAAGGGTTGGGGGAGGTAAATGGATATGCTTTTAATGTATGTTAATATATGTTCAGTGTGCCTCCTTTCATTAATTTTATGGTAAAATTTGGTTACCAAAATAAGTGAAGAGAAAAAGGTTTTCAATAAAAGAAGAACATAATTTCAATGAGGGGGAGAAGAATGGTATTTTTTGGAGGCCATAGCTCCGTAGAATGCTATAATTGGTACAATCAGTATAAAGAAGTAGTCATGCAGTCTGCTCACGGTGCATCTTTGGAGATGCGAGTGTTTCCTGTGTTTTCAATATGCTGTAAAATGGTCGTATGGCATCACTGGAGTGCCAGAAGGCAGCACTGGCATTTCTACTGGCAGATGGTCTGCAGAAAGAGACCAAGAGACCACCAAAAACCTATAGAAATTCAAGCAGGTGCTGCAGCTTTAATGTAACTTAGATTTCCAAAGCTACAAGTCCCAGAGAAGTTAATGAATTGTGGTTTTATAAGAGAATATACATATAAATCATCACCTGGCAGTTCTGAGAATAAACACAAACAGCGAGTTGATTACCAAGGACTTCTTCCCTGTTATCCTTCATGGTACCTCCTAACTCCCCCTAAATGTTAATTCTTTATACCCAAAGCCATCATCTAAATAATTGTTTTCAAAGAGCTATTTGAAATGATGGATCAGATTTTGCTTATTGCATGAACTTGAATAGGCTATCCATAAAATAACTCCCTAGTAATATTTGCTGACTAGCAACAATTTAGAGAGTGCACAAATGGGCATTTGAAAGTTCTTATAAACAACTATGTTTTAAAATATCCAATGAATTGAAGAATCTGTGGGTAGAACCCAGTTTTAAAATCAGAAAGAGAATCATTTGCAGAGTTCTTGGAAACAACGCTTTCATTACTTGATATTCTGGACTCGATTCCTTTAATTAAACAATTAGTGCAGCAGAAAAAATGTCCAGCAAAAATTTAAATGTGTCATAAAAGTGTTTAGTAATATTGAAAATTTGCTGAAGTAGATCTCTTCAATATCCTGAAGGATATCATAAAATTATTAATTTGGCTTTTATTTAAGAAAAATCAGAGCTTTTAAAACTACAGTTTTCACTTTAATTTTCTAAAAAAAATGTGTGATTAATTAGTAAACAAAACTTCAAGAATAGAACGGATCCGAAACTATTTTGAAAAAAAAAATTTAGTAACTCCAAGGTAACAAGTGCACATTTCCTCCCAAAATGCACAGGAAACAAAATAAAAATCGATGCTCATGCATTGACAGTTGCCAACCAAGTTGACATGGCATTTGTAACAACGCTGCATGAGAGTTACAAGTGTGAAGATAAACTTAAGGACCAAGAACCAACTCTTAATGCTGAAGTACTGGCTATTAGTAGTCTTTTTTAATACTTAGAATGGTCTTCCTACAAACTTTGTACAGAATATCCTATTCTATTACTGCAAGCAATAATGCATTTTTTTCCCCTCCCACCTGTCAATTCTTCTATTTCCTAAATCTCCATTATGCTTTAATTCTCTGCTTTGGGCTGATGCACACTTACAGCTGTTGATCATTAAGATTACAGCTGGTCTGAAATGAAGTAGTCTTTGCAAAAAGAAAAATTATTTATGTTTCTTCTCGTGTTCCAGTGGACATTAGCTAAAGCAAGTCCAGAAGCAGATAGCCAGCCCTGACCACGCAGCTGCTGAGCAGCATAGCACACTGGCCTGGAAATCACTCTTTCTGCAGCTAATTTGAGTTTACAAACATTGAATAGGGAATATCACATGTTGTCAACTAGATTCCCTGGGATTTACACATGTGGGAAAACTGCTTGTCTGTATAAAACAAAACAAAACAAGCATTCACGTGTATTTGGAATAAGAACCTTACAAAATTTAGCTATGTAGGTGGTGGTAAATTCTGGTTGCCACAATCTCCCTAGAGTAATATCAGGGTGATTTTATGCATAATTGTTTGACAACAGACAGTGGAACAAGTTATTACACTGGTGAAGTAACCCAAATTATACAAAGTGAAACAAAGAGGTTCTTTATCTTAAATAAAATGATCACTAGGAGTCCTGAATCAGGGTGAAAAAAAATCCCAACTCTATCAAAAACTGTTTCCTAAAAGGATGCCATTGTTTTGCTACAGGTAAGTCTACAAAAGTCAGAGAACTGACACAACAGTTTTAATAATTAATGCCTCTAATTTGGACTTGTCTGTCACAAAGTGGTAGTCTGCCCATCATCAGCCCAGGTACCCAATAAATGTTGAAAGCAGTAGGGGGAGCAAATTAAAATGAATCTACCCCTCAGTGTGTGCCACAAACTAAATAATTTCTTAAAAGAAAAAAGAAAAGCATTTCAAGTCTAAGGAGAAGAAACCGTGCCGGTTGGTGAATATTTCCAATTTGAGTTATATTTATGCCATAAAATATTTTATTTGCCACTGTGCAAATTGTCAGCAATCTTTCCCTTATATCCGCTTCACCCTGAAAGCCACAATGGCATGGTTTACCTGCTACATGGCCTTGTGATGCTAACACTTGCAAAGTAAGCTAAGCAAAATAGAAGACAGAAGCAACGACAAACTTTAAAACAGCTAACTCATCTCTGAAAGAATTGGGGGTGCAGGTGGAAAGTAGAACAATCTAAGGACAAAGCAATAAAACTTGCATCTAAAAGTATTTGGAAAAACAAATTCTTCAGGAGAAAAAAAAAATGAAGTCTGCAGAATAGAGCCGAGAACCTGTGACAGCAAAATCTCTTAGTCTGTGACATCAGGATTCTTAGAGCTGTGGCTGCTGAGCTCTTTGAACAGAAAGCTCAGGCTGCCTGAATGCAGCCAGCATCCACCAGTGTAGAAGGAACTGGCTTAGGATATGCTGTTACTCAAAGTGGGTTTTTTCTGTTTAGAAAGGCAAAATACTTTCTTAATACTTATTTCAGATACTAAGACATGTTTCTTTAGTGTAGGCATGTTAACCCTTAATGTGCTGGACAGAGTCCAGTCTGGATACTGTATGTTAAAAGCAATAGAAAAATCTGGAACTCCATTTCATGTAAGAAAGCATATGGCTTGAAACTAAATATAGTTTAAACATATGAAGCATATTAAATTAATTATTATAATTTAAGTGATTTGAAAAATGTCTTCAGTTTTTATGACATATGCTTCTAATGATTCACATTACCTGTAGGTACTTCAAAAGCATGGGGATTCAGATTCTCTTCAGTAATTAGGGGGTCAAATGATATGCTGGCTATATTAGAGAAAAGAGCCCTGGGAACGTGGGCCATGTACCAAAATAATAACCTTCAAGACAGATGGGAACCAAGCCTCAAAATGTTCTGCAATTGTACCATTTTGAATACTGCACTTTAATGCTATGAGGAAATAGAAGAGCTGTATTTAAAGAGTTCGATACAATATTTGTAACTGAAGTTAAAACAAAATGTCCATTTTGCCTAAGAGTTGTCCCTATCTTTAAAGTCCTCTTTTTCACCTCCTAGATTGTTCTTTGTCAGATGTGTTTTCATGTACTACTTACTACATCTGAGAGTCCTAATCTCAACCAGGTTGGCCGACTGACTTGCTTTCTTATTCATTCATTCATTCATTCATTTGTTGATTTATTCAATAATTCCACAAATATTTACTGAGCACCCAGAATATATGTTTTAAGCACTGCTTTAGGTACTAAGGAGAATGTGATAAAGAAAAGAAATGACGTTATTGCCCTCTTGTTTTTTTAATTCCCATTGGCAATCAGACAATTTAAAAAAAAAGAAAGAAATTAAGTAATTCCAAATATGGAAAGAAAACCCAGAAAGGAAAATTGATAGAGAGAGATTGGTAGGAGAGATGTAAGCCTCTTTCACTGGGTCATTTGCAGAAGCCATACTAAGCAGATGATTTGTTGAGACATCACTGCTGAAAAGGCAGGGATGGGCCTTGAACTGGAAATGGCCTTTGCAAGAAAGAAAGAACAAGAAAATATGGCGGCTGGAGCATATGGGGAGAAAAGAGAAGAAACGAAGTTGAGTGTTGGGTAGAAGATCATGTAGAGTTATAGCAGTAGGGAATTTGTGTTTTATTCAACCTAAAATAACAGTAATAACCATAATAATGCTAATGGCAAGAGGGAACTCACTGAACACTCATGTGCTAAGCATTCCTTTAAGCACTACACATAACCTCACCTATTCCTTATCACTACCTCCATCTCAAAATTGGGGAATGGAGCACAGAGGAATATAGAAACTTCTCAAAGTCACTCAGCTAGAGAGAAATTGAGCCATTTGCTGATGTACACCATACCTCTTATACTTAAAATAAATTGTAAACACCCATATGATAATTCTTAATCTTTTAATTTATCTCATGCCCTCAAATATTTATCACATGCCCACCTTCTGCAAGCCATTATATTCAATACAGCTAGAATACTATCTTACTCTTTTTTTTTTGTTTTGTTTTTAATTTGTCTGGACTCATGTCTTACAGGGAGATGCCATGTAGGAGATCACATGGTAAAGTGGGGAAAGCATTAGGCTCAGGAGTTAGTGTTCCAGTTTAACAGACTGAATAGAGTAGTACTTAGAGCACAGCTCTGGAGTTAGACTAGTTTTGTGACCTCAGACACATGATTTGATCACTTGAAACATCATCTTTAACCTACTGCTAAAATACAGGTAATAACATTACCTACCTCATGCAGGTATTTATTAATTCATTTAACAAACATTTATTGAGTGTCTGCCATATGCCAGGCACCATTCTTGTCTATAAATGAATTTAAAAATCCCTGCCTTTAAGTTGTTTCCATTCTATTAGGACAGGAAGAGCTCAGACATGATTAATGTATGTAAAAATGTGTATCAAAACATGGGGCACCTGGGTGGCTGCGTCGGTTAGGTGTCTGACTTCAGCTCAGGTCATGATCTCATGGTTTGTAAGTTAGAACCCTGCATCAGGCTCTGTGCTGACAGCTCAGAGCCTGAGACTGTTTCGGATTCTGTGACTCCCTTTCCTGCTCACGCTCTGCCTCTCTCTCTCTTTCAAAAATAAATAAACATTATTTTTTTTTTAATGTGTAGCAAAATATACAGTATTTTGTTAGATACTGTCACATGATATGGAGGGAAAAAACAGAGTATTAAGAGTAAGAGGAAGAATCAGGGTGGGGGAAATGGAGGCATTTTAGGTGGGGAGCCCAGTTTAGGCATTATCTTGTCAAGGTGACATGTGAGGAGAATCTGTTTAAAACCAGACAAGCCCAGAGGCAGAGACTGTGAAGACCTGGGGTATTGGAGAAGACCAGTGGAAAGGATGATGATACAGGATCTACCAAAGCAGAAAAATAATTGTTTTTACTCTGAGTAAAATGGACAGCTAATGGAGGGCAAGGAGCAAATGAGTGATATAATCTGACCTGTGTTTTGACAAGATCACCCTGGCTGCTGTGAATAGAGGGAATAGAAGCTATGAGATCCCTTAGAAAGCTATTGCAATACTCCAGGTGAGGCACTTTGGTGGCCTGAAGCAGGCTGGTAGCAGTGGAGATGGTACGAAATAGTCATGTTCTGAATATATTTTGAAAGTGGAAAAGATAGTACTTGCTGACAGAGTTGATGAATGTGAGATGGGAAAGAGAGGGCTCAAGGAAAACTATAGTCTCAGGTTCCTGTGAGGAATCCACAGCATCCTACATAGAAAGCATCCAGTGCAATGCTTTACAGAGTGAGGGCTACAGAACTGATACTTCTCACATAAACAACATGTACATCTTAACTTCTACATCCAATAAATGGCCATGGTTCTATCTATCTAATTGGTTTGTGGTCAGGAGCATGGATATAAATATCAAAGCAGTTTACATAGTTAAATGCTCATAATAGATGTTCAATAAGGATTTGAGGGAAGAAGTTTACACGTGGCCCCTCATGAACAACAGGCCACCACTAACTATATTTGATACTTACAAATCCTTTAGAGAAATGCCCAAAATGCTAAAATGAGAACTAGAAGCAGTAGGCAGGGAGGGCATAAAAATAGGTTCACACATGAGAAAGGGGAAGGCTCTGGGGAAGGCACTAAGATAAGTCAAGGCAGAGTTCTCCAGAACAAATCAGGGGAAGGTTAAGGCTCATGGGTAAAACTCTGGAGATCTATTTTGGGGTTAGGGGAAACTAACATGGAATTACAGATTTCTAGTAATAAAGTCATTACTTAGAGAAGAAAGGTTAAATATAAAAAGAACTTTTAGGTAGAGAAGAGTATATTTGAAACTCTCCTATTCAGAAAATATTCTAGATAAATGCAACTAATTAAATCAGGAGGTAGACCTTCTGCTTCATCTTTTAATGGTTATACATTGAAGATAAAAAGAATGTTATTTTCTGCCTTTTACACCTTCAGATGGAGATCTTAAACTGGTGTCTTGTATACTAGATAGAGGGAAAGGGCCACTTTTATAAAAACAGAACTATTTTGTTATATGCCTATTACTAAGAATGCTAGTGCAGTGTTGTATAACACGTACATTCATGTGAAGTGTCTTTTTTATATTTAAAGAAGTATATATGACTTCCATCTGACTCTTAATTCCAGCATTTCACAGAAACATATTAGACAAGTCAATAAATTTTGGAAATGCTAAAGAACTAAGGGAGCAGGAATCACTAAAGGAAGATATAATTTGCAGTGACTAAAATGGGGGCTACCAGAGTGAGGGAGAGATTATTCTAACATTTTAATTATTTAATAATTATTTTGAAATTTTCATTAAATTACCAGCTTTATAATGAAGCTATTGACAGGCAAGGGTTGTTATAAAAATTTTACCTCCACCTGCTAACAAATGGCACTCACGGTTATGAAAACTGCCTGACATTTTCATAATCAGGTGCTTCTGTGGCTTTCTTCTGAAAGGTATTCCCCCTTGGAACTTGCATTTTAATTACTGATTATTTTTTCTGCCTTCTTTCTATGTAGTTATTGAGGTACTTGATTGAGCTTTATTTAAATAGGACATATGCATTGTTTCAAACTAGTTTTGCATAAAATGTGAATATGAATACAGCCACTATGCTGTTTATTTGAATCTTCACTACATTAGCAACTATTACCTTCTGTCTTTCATTTAGCTGTTGTACAATAACATAAAGAATATTACATGTGCCTGAATTACTAAAGACTTTTTTCATCTCTGATTTCCACATTATTCCCTAAAAGCTAGCAATGTAAAATTGCCTTTAATGTTTACTGTTCCAACTTTAAAGTTGTTCTTTTTAATCAGAGAAAATCAAGTTGGTGAAACACATTTACAATTTTCTCCAATTACACTACCTTTAGGCAGTGCTGTCTTTTAGATTTGGAACGTCTTCTGCTGTGGAATATGGAATGTATAGTATTTAAGTGTATGTTTCTAAAATCAACAGATTAGAGATTCATAGAAATACTATGTAACCCATGTATTAAAACATTTCTAGCACCTAAATGTATTAGGTATATGTTTAAAGTTTCAAAGAGCAATAATTCTGTGTTGAATTAAAGACTTTAGGCAAGTTTGACATTTTGAGGGTGTATTTTTGAATTATTTGGATAATATTTTAAATGTAAGAGGATATGTCAATTCCCCTTTAAGAATCACTGAAATAGTGTTATTAATTTCTCCTTAAATATTTTTAAAATAAAAAAAAGTTACTATTGGCCTGTGATTAAGGATGGAAAATTCTAGACGGAGAGGAAAATTATTCAGAAGGTTGCAAGTAATTAGTTATAAATGAGAATCTTTAGGTCAGCTGTGTCACATCCCAGCTCTAACATAGAAGAGAAAGCTTGTATTTATTTTATTTTAATCCTAATCTTAATTTTCAGGTAGATTAAAATGAAGATATCTTATTTTTTCCAGAACTAGTGTAATTTTACTTTTTAAAAAAATTAATTTGTCTTCTGTTTAAGAAGCCATTTTACGATTGGAAACTATTGTGACTGACATCAGAAATCCCAGACTATTTTCCTATAAAATTTCAGAGCTATTTTTTTAAATGAAAAGCTTAAACTAACTCTTCAAGTCTTTCAATAACATAGAAGTTTTCCTCATTATGAAAAAGAAAATCCCATTTTATGTCACAGGCTTATAAATTCTTACTCTTACTACAACATGGCAAACAAAGTCAGATTTTCAATATGAATATGTGCAGTACAGTAGAGTCAGATTTCAGCATAGTGATCCTGAGTTCTTGATGTCGGCATTTACGTTATCAGTGGAGAAATAAGTGTAGGAATCCTGAAGCCATCACTTAATATTCTTATGTGCATTCTAAACTACGCATATTACCTTTTAGGGAGAACAGCCATGCAGGTATTATTATTCATACATTTAATTAAATAACAAGAAAGAAAAAAGCTATATACTCAGCACTTCTTCCACTGATAGAATTTTTGGCAATGGTGTATTTGGCCCTCGCAAAAGTCTAACTTAAGCTGTTTTTTGATTAATAAGAAAAGCAAAGTGCAAACTGGAAGAGAAGCTTTTAATTATATCAGTAGCTATAGGAGACTTAAAACTGGGTCAGGAAATGATCTAACATTATGAGTTCAGTTCTGCCTTTTACAGATAGAAGTCGCACAAAATCACCTACTTCTTTCATGTTAGAAAATTGGAAAACGAATTCACTTGCTGAAAGACAGAGAGGTTCATCTGAGATCAAAATCATAAACTGTGAGTTCTACTCTGGCTTCATGTGTAACTTACTCCCAGGCATTGGCCAAGTTACTTAAACCTCAAATGGTTCATCTATAAAATGGGGATTACAATAATCCCTTGCCCCGCGATGATGCACAGAAAATGAAGCCTTGCTCTTAATGCTGTTTGAAGTTCTTCACTAAGCACTAAGGCATTATTCAGACATGTGTAGAGATTATCATCTGGAAGAAAACAGTATTTGAGGAAAAAAAATCAAATACATCTGTGACCAAATGTGATGACTCTGTTAGAGATTATATGGATGATTTTAGCATACACAACACGTACCTTCGTTCTGTCTACCTTGAGTGTTATTATAAATAAAAGCATAAGAAAGACATTATACACAATAAAAATTAAAAGTAAAAGATGAAACAGAGCTATCTAGAATAGATCGACAGAAAAATCAGGGGAAGTGCTTTTGTGTTCTAGTGAGAACCATTGTAATAGATGAATTATTTGGGCAGAATTGAGGCAAAGAAAAGGATTTGGGGTCTGTGAGCACTTCTGGTCTAACTTTTAATTATGCAAACCTTTAGACACAGTTTCTAAAAACGGGAAGACATGCAAGCCGAGAACTCTTCCCAAACCCCGCTTGCAGCATATATTGCTCATCAAATCATTGCTCTGAAAGGTAACAAGGACATTCAGCAGATGCAGGTCTCCTAAGGGCCCAGGTACAGTAAGACTGCACTCGATCAAAACAGCAGCAGCAGCAACTACAACTAGAATAACAATAAAATGAACGCTTTCAGCTTGACTTCCATTTTTAAAAAGGTGGTTGTAATAAATTCTAGTGGGTTCTCCAATCTCTTTTAGAAAGCATTTCAAAGCTTTCTAAAGGCAAAGGATTAAAAAAAAATTTTTATGGCTTCCTATAAGAGGGATACAATTTTCTTCCAGTTTTTGAAGCTTTCAATATCCTGTCTTAATGCAAATCATTCTAAAGTGCTTTAAAAACAAACAGGAATGTTTCAGGCTACAGAAGCACTCTATCCTGACAATTTAACAGGAGAGAGTGTTCAGGAGTAATAAATATATATTTCTTCTTAATATCTTAAATGCACCTATTTTTTTCTCCTCCATTTGGCATGAGGAGAGCCAAATGCAGGGTGCATGGGGATAATGTTCATTTACAAATACAAAATTGTCCTTCAAGGAGCAGTGTGTGTTTTCTTAATCGCTGATAATAAAAGGCATCTGTGCCCTTGCTCATCTGGCAGTTGAAGGGTGCGAAACTGTCACACACACACACACACACCCCTCTCCTCTCATATGTTAAAATCCCATTAGAATAATCATCCAGCACCCACGAAATTTAATGACAAGCAGACATTTTATTAAAAAGAAAAATAAACCTTTCCATGGACACTTTATACTATTAAACTTAAAAGATCCCCACCGATGGGGGGCAGGAGGAGGAGGGATTGCCCAGAGCGCATACATTAGTCAATAAGAAACAGACTGCTTTGATGTGTCCTGGCTATCACAAGCCAAGTTACTATTAATTATAGGTTGCTTTACCTTTTGACACATAATTTACATGTATTAAATGTAAAATATATTTTATATCATGATTATACCAGATCCAGGCTAGCTGGCGATTCTTTTTTTTTCTGTATTAGGTATATGTTGACAATAAGTGCTATTACAAAACTTAAAATATTTGTGGATGAGGATGAGACCTAAAGTATCAACATCTCACAAACACCTTTGAAAGTAATCCTTAGGAGGTAAAACCAAAGGATTTTAACATCATTCAGTTCAACCCTATATGATTCCTTTTGTTCACCTGAATTTGACAAAGGTCAGTAGAATTTTTGTTTTCTGTTTTACATAAAACCATATACCCCAATCGCGCCATGATTATACTTATTAACACAAATAGGAACTTCGCATAGTTTGATTTTGCTAACCAAAAAGTACCCAAAATCTGGCAAATTAATCCTGTTTACATCCTGAAGCTCTATAACATATAAAGTTTGAGCAGACATGTCAATTTGCAAAAAAAAATAATTTTTTCCTATAAGATTCATGGTGAGTACATATAAGATTTGTCTCTGAAAACAATCTTAAATTTCTTCCTGAACTTTTGCAGAAGAACCTGTACAGAGCATAGACATAGCAATGAAAATTCCTCCCAGAAAATATGATTTTTATATTAAAAATCAGATCTGCATAACAAATAAACCTTTGGCTTGAGTTTACTTTAATCAGAGGTCAGAGGATGAAAAATTATTTCATTTCTGACTGGACAATTGACTTTTAAATTAGATCATATAAAAAAGGTTTTGAATCTGGTACATTTAAAAACACATAATTAGATTAATATTAAAATAAAAAGCATAGCATTTTGTTTATTTTTATCATTATTAATTTTGTGACCACTCAATTCATCGAGTGCGATGTGTAAAAGGAAAAACTAAGCCGTCCATCTGTGAGAATTATGCCTGCCATAAGCACGGTAAAATTACCACTGGAAAAGCACAACACTTTCCCACTTCTCACCCCCCTTATTTTTATAATATAAATCTTCTTGCAGATAACACAATCACTTTAAAGGACACAAATTTTTCTATTTAAAAAAGAGTTAGTTTGATACATGTCAGTGCTCATTTATCATGAATATAATTCAAGTATAGCTACTGCAATTAACTAACATACTTAACTGTACTTCGATTTTAAGAAAGCCAACCATATTGAAATGTGTGTGTGACTCAAACATTGGTGATAACTCAGCTTCCAGGAGCCACCAGGTTATGCATTTCCCCAAAGCAATCACATCTGTAGAATCAATATCATTTGTGGCAGTAACAGATAAAATACAGATCACAGGACAAATGTTGTCCACAGGGCTTTGCAGAGGAGAAGTAACTGCCCTGATCTCTGTATAGTTACCCAGACTAAAAGTCCAGGACAGTAGGCTATGGCTTGCCCTTGCGACAGACTTTGCACAGCCTTCTATTTTGTTCAAACTATGTTAAGGCATGGTCCCTGCTGGAGACCTAATCTACAACAACTTTTTCGACCTCCTGCTTCTACAGCTTAATTATTTAGGATCAAATAGACAACTAGATACATTAACATTGACCCTAAAAGCCAAACCTGTTACTCTCTTCAAATATTCAATTGACCTTCCAAAGTAAATATTTCCCCCTGACCCCTCTACCACTCATTTTCTCTTAAATTGGTTGCTAATGCTTTGAAAAGTCTCCTGATATTTTGCAAGCAGCTTTAAAGTAAACAACCCCTGACTGTATAATTTTAGCCTTATTGACCGGTGTGCTGATAGAAACTGAAGCACAAAAGGGGTCCAACAGAATTAGCATTATGTTAATCATCCCAACCTTTTTTTTTTTTTTTTTTTGGCTAAAAAGTAAGAGATCTTTGCAGCAGGCTTTCAAATCTGCAGCTTCTATGTTATAAGAGAGCTTGCTTTGTTTTATGCCAATAGGATCTGCTTTAAAAGAATGAGGTAAGAGTGTGTGGAGGATATCAGCACCATAAGCAGAATAAAGATTCATCTGAAGCATAATAATATAGGTCACAGCTATTTCCATGGCACGACCCCACTGGCTACATCATTTTATCCAGATAATTTTGGAAAAAATACCAGCAACAAGAAGTGCTTAAGTGGACAGCAAACACGTCTTGTCTTAACAAGGTACTTTGGGTTCCATTTACAATCTGTTGGGCTTCACATCACTCAACTATATTGCATATCTTTCAAAAAATAATGTAAATGAGCTAAAAGTTGAACAGTTGCTTTGTCTTTTTTTTTTTTATTTTAGTTTAGGTGGTAGGGCAAAGAAAAACAAGAATGAATACTGAAAGCCAGCTGTATGACTTTAGCATATAGAAAAAAGAAAACCGAACCATAATTAGGTTTACAACATTAGCGGGCCATTCTAAAAGAATGCCTTTTGGAAGCGAACACAAACACACCCCATACGAATCCATTCCATTTTCAGTGAATTGAAATGGTGGTAACGGGGAGAGTAATGCATTCACTCCAGTTGTAAACAGACATTTTCCTACATGTGAGTACATATTCCCTGCTGACATGGATGGGAGTGACACACAGGCGGTGATGAGAGAATAGCCCCTTTTGTGTGCTCTCGCTTACATTACTCTAGAGTCCCTTTTACAGCTCCGACTTAAAACTGGTGGAAGACGCACCCTGTGGATTGATAATGGAAAAATGAGATTAACCAAGTGAGCAAACAGCCCCACTACTATCTGTGATGTGAGAAGCCAAACAATGCAATGAGAAAAGGATCTCGATTTTACCTTTTCATTCTTTCTTTTTCCTCCATTACCCGCTCTATTTAGGAACCTTTTCATGCTTGTAAAATTCCCTTTCCTGGTTCATGTAAAAAGAGTAATAAAATCATTATAGTTTTCCTTCGCCAAAAGGTACTTTAGAGACTAATCTTAATTTAGATCCAGACACTGCTAAGTCAAATACATCAGTGTTGGGAAAACGAATTAGAAGCGAGGTCATTTCTTACTAATTTTTTTAAAAGGTGTTGCAGATTGAAAATGCCTTAGGAATCATTCCTTAATGCTATGGCTACATTACAAAGTCATAATTCTCCCACTTTGACACTTGGGATTTTCAGTGACTTTATTTCAGGAATCTACATTAGGAATTAATTTTTTACTTACTGGTCCATATCAAGGCTGAGATTTACTTTACTGAAGTGAAAATCAAATTTTCAAAATAATTATGTTCCAAAAATTCTCACTACACAACAGGTAGCCATGGCCCCAAAATAACAACTTATGCTTTTAAAAATATCCTTTACAAAATATTTGTACATAGTTAACATTATCTTCCTGATAGAAATAAGCAGTCTAAAATGAATCCATCAACTTGTCCATTTTTTTGTGTTTTTTGCATCTTTTCCCCTTAAATGAAGCAACATGTTTATGCTTCTTTATGTTTTGATCCTAAGTGAAAAACTGATAAGATCTGAAACTGGAGAGTATACCCTTCATTCACAGAGGAAAAAGAAAATGAAAGCTTCTTTCCATCACTAAAAACCTGTTACTGTATGAACACAAAAATAATAGCATTTAATGAATTTTTTTCTTTTACTTTTGTATCCATAAGAATCCACAATAGCTAACTAGAAGGCCAAAATGCCAAATTTTGGAAACTGAAAGAATTTCTTTTTTTTTAAAAGTTTTATTTATTTTTGATACAGAGAGAGAGAGACAAAGCATGAGAGGGGGAGGGGCAGAAGGAGATGGAGACCCAGAATCCGAAGCAGGCTCAGGCTCTGAGCTGTCAGCACAGAGCCCGACACGGGGCTGAAACCCACGAATGTGAGATCATGACCTGAGCCGAAGTCAGAGGCTTAACCCACTGAGCCACCCAGGCACCCCATGAAAGAAAGTATTTCTTAAGGACCGAGCCTATTATGAAGAAAGATGACATATTGAAACCAAGATATTGATTTGATCTATTGATCAAATCTCTTGAGATAGTTAGACCCAAGAATGGTCATTGATGTTTTCCTTCCCAAACAACCTACATGTTGAGCTTCTTCTTTATCTTCTTTTTGAAGAAATATAAGTATCCTCAGAGGAATCTCTGAGATTGCTTTTGTGCACTTGTAGTCCAGCAGCTATGAGGACCCCATACAGCCTTCTGATGCAGCATTTTGCAGATTCTTTGTTAATGAGCAATTTATTTTACAGTGTAGTAGGACACCAATTTTGGAGGCACTTGTCATCGCTCTGACTACATGATGTGAAAAGTTGCCAAGAGCTCTTTGCTGCTTTTCAGATTCACTTGTGATGAACAAAATATGTGATTAAGTTCCATTTTCTCCAAAAGGAATTCTATTTGATTCTCTGCTTGGGAACAGAAAAGGGGAAAGTAAAAGGGTGTCAGGTCTTAGTTATTCCTTGCCTTTTTAATCCCCAATATCTGGAATTAAATGAGCATAATGTAGATTACATTGGGTAGTGTCACATTTTTAAAGGCACTATTTCAATTTTTAAAGGAGTGTTAGAGTCTCTCCAATGAATGCAGCAATGTAAACCCACTTTCACGGACAAATTACTCTCCTTCTGAGTTAGCAGATAATTTCTAGTTTTCATATTTTGAGCGTAGTTTAGTAGTTGGATTTTTCAAAGATGGCTGTAGCAATATGTTTCATACCCACATTCCCTTCTCAGTGTGACTTTAACATTCCTCCCATCAAGAGGTAGAATCAATCCTCTGGTTTTGCAAGTGACTGGCTTTTGTGACTATTTTGACCAATAGATTATGACAGAAGACACCCTGTGTGACTTTTATGTTGTCACAGACATTCTGCTGCAACATAAGATATCCAAACTATCCTAAGGCCTCCATGCTGGAAGGATGCCCAAACTAGCACATGCAAAGGGATCACATGGAAAGGCCTGAAGTTAGTTACGTGAAGAAAGAGATGCCAAGACAATTCTCAGATACTTCAGCCCCCTCCCCTCTGCTGTTCTAGTGCCAGCCAATGTCTGACTATAACTGCATAAGAAACTTTGTGTAAAAACTGCCCTATTGAAATTCCTGAGCCATGGAAACCATGAGAGATAAGAAAATAGTTGTTCTTTTAAGCCACTCATTTCTTTCTTTTTTTTTTAATGTTTAGTTATTTTTGAGAGTGTGAGAGAGAGTGCAAGTGGGGGAGGGGCAGAGAGAGGGAGACACAGAATCCAAAGCAGGCTCCAGACTCTGAGCTGTCAGCATAGAGACCGACGTAGGGGCTTGAACTCACAAACTGTGAGATCATCACCTGAGCCAAATTCGGTCACTTAAGCAACTGAGCCACCCAGGTGCCCCCAAGCCACTAATTTATTGTATGATGAGTTCTATAGAATTAGATAAATGAAATAGTGATAGATACTTTTAGAATTAGATCTTACAATTTTAGGGCACTTTTAAAATCATCTACAGGCACATTTCCTTTTTTACTTTGTACATTAGTCTTTATTTAAAAAGAATATTACCATTGGGTAGACCATGCCAATCCCTTAACAAATATTTATTGTACACCTGAGTCAACTTTCTGTCTCCTACTCCACATATGACAACAGAGACTCATTCAGAGTAAGTGCTCTATAAATAATTGCTAGGTTGAATTAGTCTTTCCACAAAATATTTCATTTTAACTAATATAGTAAAAAGACTTTTCTACAATATATTGCAATATTCATTATCACATGGAAGCAGAGGGAATCAAACATAAATTTACTTTCATCATGGTGCTTTCGGGTCATAGTGTTAAGTTTATGGGAGCTGGTTACTTCCATACTGAGTGTTTCAAGATGCTGATACTAATACTGAAGTCGCTTAGCATAACTCATCACTTGTCAACCTATGGCCCCAGTAACATTTTACTCATAATTTTTTTATTATATGTCTTAAAAACAAAAAATCAGATATCCAATCTCAGTCAACTGGAATGAATTTAACTGACTGTGGATCTATTCCAAAGATATTTGGTGCATTGTTTAGGTTTTCTAGGTTGTTTGAAACTGTTGAAAAATTATCTAATAAATAGAGCTGTACTGTTCTAAGAATCATAGACTCATAAGTTTCAAGGTACTATTGAAATTCTTATATAAAATCCTTCAGCAAATAGTTGTCAAATTTCTGACTATCTTAAATATGTAAAGATAGTTAAGTATTCTGGTCTTGAGTTTAATGATTTTAATATTACCAAAAGTTCCTCATATAGCACACACTGATTCTCCTTATTATCTTCATTAGCTTCAAGGCCCACGTCCAATCATACTGGACCCATGGAGACTTTGGCTCCCCCAGAAGCCTAGAGGGGCTTGGTAAAAAACCCAGAAGTGGAAGGAATGAACACCCGGTGGGAGAATCTGACCAATAATAGGCAGGAGATGAGAAGAAACTGTCCTTTGCCTCTCTTAACCTCAACATGTCATGTACGACTGCCCACTGAACATGCTTTTTTTTGTGGTGCTATGTCTCAAATAAACCAAGTAAGTATATGGGTCCAGGAACCAAGTGGTGAAAATAAGAGATTGTTAGCCCCTGTCACTAGCACTCTCAGAGACCCACTTGTGCAATTTGTGCATTCCATTACTATATTTAGGAAGCCAGTTCTTAGGGATGAACTTCTACAAAGGCACACATTAAAGGTTCTACTGATGTAAAAGTTGGGACTACCAATTACCATCTGGCCATATTTTACACCTCATACCAATGAACCAGTGGACAAAGACAGGTGATTATGTTGGTTGGGATAATCTATTCTGACTATCATTAAATAATAGGTTTGTTATTACACAATAGGGGCAGAAAAATATTATGTCTAGAACTTGTAATATTCACTAGGGGAACCCTTATATCCATGCCCAATGACAACTGTGAATGGGTAAGTTAAAGCCTCTGACAAATGAAGGTTTGTGCCACTCCACCTGATAAGCAATGTAGACCAGGTAAAATATTGGCTGGGGATGAGGAAATCCAGAAAAGGTAATAAAGGAGGGTGACAATAAATATTAGAGTCCCTGGTGCAGCTATACCAATGAGGGGTAGTAGCTTGGTTGGCTAGTCTTCCTTAAGTCATTTTAGGAGATTGCTACCAGTTACTACCTTCTTGGTATGTTCTTGCATGTCCCATCTTGGGAAGAAGTGAGAGAATCTAGTTCTTAGGTGGGATACACATATAAAAGAGGGTAAAAATGCATCTGAATGGTACAAGTAGTGGATTATATAAAGTAGTGGATTATATTGGATTCACTTCATGGGCCTTTCAATTTTACTTGACATAGCCTGTTTTCTGGGCCATGGACATTTGATCAATGCAGAACCCTATCATTGCCACCATTGTCTTATCTCCTAAGATTTACAGCTCTCTCCCCTTCCCCCAAGATCTGGGCTTCAACAAGATCTCACTTTATAATCCGTCCACTGCAATAGGGGTTCCTTCCAGCAGTTCCAGAACTGAAGACCAGAGCAACCAAATCTATGGAGTCTCTGGCTCCCTCAGTGGCTGCCCAGAGGGCTTGGTAAATTCAAGTTGGAAATACAGGCAATTTTTTAAACCAATAAAGGCAAGAGGTGGGAGAGAGCCGACAGATAAATTTATCTTTCTCTCCCTACCAACTGTTCTATGTGTCACTGAAGACATCCCACATAACTAAGCAATTGGCTGTTTTTCTTATGAGGTTCTGGTCGACTCTGTAAGCCTTCCCTCCTTCTCCCTGCCTCTCTTCTCATTTTCTATCACTCTTTTGCACAAAGATTTCATCACTCAATAGAACTAGGGTCTCATGCTAAGATAATCCCTTGTCTCTGAATAAATTCTGTCTGTCAATGTCCTTGATATGAGGTACATAGAGTAGATTTGTATAACCTCCCTCATTCTAGAGAATATATATCTAGTAATAAAATCTCAAATCATAATAACTGCATTATTTATATGACAATGACCTCTTGTATGGTTTTGGTAAAATAAAACCCCTTATAAATTTTCACAAATGCTAACATATTCCTATTCTTCCTCAATATGCAAATTTATAACAGTTAAATATCACATTAAGTTTTATCCACCATTCTAATCTGTTGAGTCTCCTTAGAATTTTATCTTCCAAAAGTGTAGGTTTCTCTCTCAAAACAATGTCAACTAAACATGCAAACAATATGCAAACACACAAGGTAATACTCTTAACCAAAACATTAATAAAACTATTGGACTAGACATTATTGAATATAGCCTCCTGTGGCATGCCACTATAGATGACTTACAGATTGATTTTGACTATTGTTAAGCCACATACATTGAATTCAGCGGTTCAATCATTAATGAATCCACCTAAGTGAACTATTATCTATTTTGTCTTTAAGGATTTTTACTTTATAATATGCTTCTGTGTCACAATCTGTATATTTAAAAAAAGTTTTTGTTAACTTTTTTTTAGATTCAATATGGAGAAGCACTTGAGAATTCATTTATGACTGATGGAATTCTTTTAAAGCCAAATTAATCCCTTTGGAAAACTAGAAGAATGATAAAAATGATTCCGATCAATTTAATGGTACATACCCAACGCTTTAAGGTGCACATCTCTCTTGATTCAGTAATGATACTTCTAAAAATTTACCCTAAGGAAATAGTTATGAATGTCTGCAAAAAACACCTTTGTAGATATTTTTATGGATGCAAAAGTGATTTCAATATCCAACTGTAGAGCTTCAGCTAAACAAAGGCAAATCTGGAAGTCAGAATAAAATCTACTTATTAAAAATAGTTCTAAGGCTATTTAGTGACACAGAAACAGTATTTGTATTGAGTGAACAAGCAGCTATATCTGTCTGCTCCCCTTCAGCTAGAATTGGTTGGATAGAGGCAACAGAAATCTTTGTTAGGGGATCAAAGGGCTCTATTCATCATCTTAATGGCTAAGCATGGTATGTTGCTTCTACCTAACGTCCCCTGCCTAAACAAGGGTTGAATCAACTAAACTAGGACAAGTTGTATACATAAACACACAACACAAAACAGACAACTAATACAATAAGAATGCAAAGTAAACCAGAATGATTACTACAGTCATGCTACTAAACATTTTGCACTTGCTTTTTTCAAAGAAACAGCCTACAGTTGGGGAGAATTTTTGCCAATGGATTCAACTGTCTGTAAGGCTTGAGATGTCTTCCTTCCACTGAGGCATGGAGATTAAAAAGCCTGTGTCTTTTTTTGTTTTTGTTATTTTAGGTAAGTCATGTGAATTATATTAGGGTACTTTGAGGTTAAATAAAGTTATTGGAAACTAAGACATTAATTATAGTCCTGGGAAGAGTTGTGTTTAGAAAGACCGACCTGTACCAAAAAGCATTAAAATGACATTTTTAATGCAGTGCCTACAGAATATGTAATGAACTGGAAGGAAGGAAGTTTTCACCTAGTCGGGGCATTGTACTCCTTCTCTCTCTCTCTCTGTCTCTGTCTCTCTCTCTCTCTCTCTCTCACACACACACACACACACACACACACACACACACACACTCACACACACCTGCATATACACAGGAGGAGAAGAATCAAATCATTTCATGTTAATTAGTATCTTTGAAATAAATTGCCTTTCTCTAAGAGATCAAATCTAAGTCACAGTGAACTGAACCCTTTAGGAGAATCACCAGCCCCATTTTCTCTTTTCAACTATATCCCTGTATACGTCTACCATCCCACACCCTTTCCTTTATAAATTGCCTTTCTCTTGTACTGTATTCTGACTTTATTTCCAGGCATTCTTATTCTGGTACACAGTAAAATTTAAAAAATGTTCAACTCATTGGTATTAAATTATGGTAACTGACAAAGCTTTGCATTTTTTTAATAATTATTTTTATATATTTATTGAGATATTATATATATACATATATGTGTGTATATATATATACACACACACACATACACACAAAGTGCAAACCAAAAAAGTATGGCTCAATGTTTTTTCTCAAATTGGCCATGAATACATAATGAAAACTCAGATCAAGAAATAGGACATTAGCAGCCTCTAGAAGCAACTCCCTTGCCCACTTTGAGGCAATACCCCACCCCTACAAAGAGTAACCATTTTTCCGACTTCTAACATCGATGACGACTTTGAACTCTTTGAACTTTAGACATATGAACCCATATGCATACCTTTTCATATCTAGCTTCTTTATTCAACATTATGTTTGTGAGATTCACCTATATTGTTGTAATACTCTCAGCTCATCGTTCTCATTGCTGTATTTTCCAATGTGGATTAAACCACAATTTATTTACACACTATTCTATTGATAACCATTTAAGTAGTTTTCATGTGGTGCTGTTACAAATAGTGCTAACAGAACACTTTAGTTCTGCGAGCATATGAAAATATTTCTATTGCTTGTACATCTACTAAAGCAATTGCAATATCAAAGGGTAGGCATATATTTAGCTTTAGTAAATAATGAACTGGAAAAGTTCAAGATATTATATCCTCTGGTATTCTTATATTTTAATAACAGTTAAGAAATCCTAAGCCATAGGGGTAGATCTCTAATTGTGGAATTAAACTGCCAAGGAGGTATTTCGAGTGTCCAGGAAATCTACATGGGGACCATCTACAGCCTGCTAAGCTTTGCCTATAGTTTTCATGTTGGAACAGGGGGAGGTCATAAAAAACAGTTTTGTTAGTTTATATTAATGAATTTTTTTTTCCATTCTGAAACCAATTATACAATTCTTAAAAGGCCCTAACCAGACTTGTCACAAGTCTCACAGAGCTGACATTTCTGGTTAAGCTGTTTGTTTGAAATCCATTGTATTTTGTTTGTTTCCATTTAAGACAGCTTTTGTTTAAAATTATAGAAAACTATGTAAGTTAATACAGGACTGAAAAAACATTAGTGTTATGGAACCAGAGGTCTCTCTACATGACAAAACATTTAGGAAAAAGATTTAACTCATAGAAAAGTTGCAAAATTGTTTTATAAGGGTTTATATGGAAATCCTTTTACTCTTGAAATGACTAATTCAAAGATATTTGCTAAACTTGGGCCCTCATTCAGAGAGCAGCTTTATTTAGTAGGAGGTTAAAAATCAAAACACAAGTGGAAAGTGGATACATACACATATATTTTTTACAAGAAGAAAGAGGTTTCTTATGAGTGGCACTTTGGTGGTAATTTGTTTGTCTCTCCTATATGAAATCTGTGTTAACCTCTGATATATTCAAATTACTCTCAATCTGCCTTCTACAAATATTATGAGCTCCTAAAGGGTAAGGAATGTCTTAGTTTTCTTTTTATCCAAGGACCTATCCCAGTACCTGGCAAAATCGGGAATTTTATATTTGTTAAATTGAGTCTTTTAAAGTAGATTATATATTCAACACTGATAATACAATCCTTCATATGTGGAATACATGCAATTAATCTCTGTTTATTAAAAGGAACAAGTCCAGGGGTGCCTGAGTGGCTTAGTCGATTAAGCATCCAACTTCAGCTCAGGTCATGATCTCATGGTTGGTGGGTTCAAGCCCCACATCAAGCTTTGCCCTGGCAGTGCAG
>CM053569.1:21585456-21677589 GCA_028646485.1 Cryptoprocta ferox | reverse complement strand
TAAAGTAGATTATATATTCAACACTGATAATACAATCCTTCATATGTGGAATACATGCAATTAATCTCTGTTTATTAAAAGGAACAAGTCCAGGGGTGCCTGAGTGGCTTAGTCGATTAAGCATCCAACTTCAGCTCAGGTCATGATCTCATGGTTGGTGGGTTCAAGCCCCACATCAAGCTTTGCCCTGGCAGTGCAGAGCCTGCTTCGGGTTCTCTGTCTCCCTCTTACTCTGCGCCTGCCCTACTCACGTTCTCTCTCTCAAAAATAAATATTAAAATAATCTTTAAAAAATATATAAAAGGAATGAGTCTGAGTTTTGGTGTTTGATCAGAATTTGAATCCATCAATTCAGGAGCACATACATTCTCTAGGTCTTGTGTTTCTTAGATGAAACTGGGACAATAACAGTTATCTCAATGATTGTGCAGAAGCAATGTGATCATATAGATGAAACGCTCAATAATCCTAATGTAGATAGCAGAAACACACTAAATATTATTTCTCTTCACCTTACAACATTGGAATTTTAGTTGTCAATTTTATCCTAGTCCAAAAATAAATAAATAAAACATTTTTCAATCAGTGATCTCAGAGTTCCATGAGAAAGAGAATCTAGAAGAGTCCCACTTCACATGATTTCAATGTCTGCTTGCTGAAGCTCTGGCTATCGAGAAGAGGGAATGGGAGTGGCGAGGGACAGATGGCACTATTAATAAAGGGCAGTAAGACTTCACCAGTTGGCTTCCCATACTCAACTGCAGAATTAAAGAAGGATCCTAAATGATGCTCTTTCAAAAAATATTTTTAATGTTTATTTATTTATTTTTTAAAGAGAAGGTGGGGTGAGGAGTAGAGAGAGAGAGAGAGAGAGAGAAAGAGAGAATCCCAAGCAGGCTCTGAGCTGTCAGCATAGAGTCCAATGCGGAGCTCAAACTCACCACAATCTGAGCTGAAATTGAGAGTTGGACCCTTAACCCAATGAGCCACCCAGGTACCCCTTACATGCTGCTCTTCTGTTTCCCTACTGTAAATGGAAAACAGTGTGGTGTAAGATAAAGAATATGGGCTTTGAAGTTTGAGAAATTTAGCATTTACTATGTTGATTTAATATGGGTAATTGGATTCTTTTTTTAAACATTTTTTTAATGTTTATTTATTTTGAGAGAAAGAGACACAGCGTGAGCTGGGGAGGGGCAGAGAGAGAGGGAGACACAGAATCCAAAGCAGGCTCCAGGTTCTGAGCTGTCAGCACAGAGTCTGACGCAGGACTTGAACCCACAAGCGAGATCATGACCTGAGCTGAAGTCTGATGCTCAACTGGATGAGCCACTCGGGTGCCCCAGATTAATTCTTTTCATCTCCATTTCTGTCTGTAAAATGGAGATAATACTACTCAGGGTAGTTAGCATTAAATAAGATGACAATCCATAAACTCTTAAAATCTGAATCTTGAAAAGAATACATTTTCACAGTTAATGTTATGTTTCTCCTGTCCAGCTACCTTCCTCCCAACCACATGCCTTGCCCTAAGAAAATGGATGGCAGCGTTTCATTGAAAAACCTTCCTAATATTTTAGAGCTTCTCCCCATAGCTTCTTAATCCTTTTTAATATTAAAAAAGGTATAAGTTATAACTTTTCCTAAACTTCCTCTAAGCAAAATCTCTTTAATGATGCTAGCTGACTTAATATTTACTTGCAGATTTTGCCCATGAAAATCATAGATTCAAATAGGGCACATATACATGTTTCCTGGTCATAACAGTGCTTTTTTTTGTGGGAGGAGGGGGAAATGTTTTTCTATCATATGGATGGAATTGGAATGACCATCTTCTCAAGACCTCACTTCACCTCCCTGGTCACAGTGATGGGCTAGCAATGGCTCTTAACCAAAATTGACCAGTAAGAGAACTTGGGATTTTGGCTAAAGGATGCAGGTCTTCTTACTCCCTTTGGAGGGCAAAATTGAGGAATGTAAATTAGGAAACTTCTGTTTCTCTTTTATTTTTTCCTTTTGGAAACTTCTGTATTTTCTTTTCTTTCTTTAGACAAATTTATTGAGATATAATCAAAGTACTTTATATTAACTGCACATATTTCAAGTGTCTACTTTTTTTTAATTAACTGCATTATTCTTTATTGGTGTAAGTGAATGAGATCATTTGTTGGAAAAGTAGATTAAATTTCTTCTGTCCTCTGAAAGGCTGAATTTACTTTTTGGAACTATCCTACCCCTCTAACCCCAATGGGGGCTAAAGTATCTAATTTGATCTGTTTTGAAATATGTATTCACCTGGAAAATAATCACTATAATCATGATATTAAACATCTCCTGCCCTACTTTTCAAAAAGAATAGTCTGAATTTGGGAGAAATTTTTGCCTGTGGACCTAAGTGTCCCTAAGACCTATAGGTCCTGTCTGCATTTTGATCAGATGAACCAATAAATTCTTACGCCTGAGTTGAATCAACTCAACTTACTATCATTTGCTACTAAAAATCATCAACAAATGTGTTGATTACTAGCACATTCAGAAAGCATTTTTGCAGTCATTTTATAAGCAAAACCCAAGTTAAACTTCAAATTCCTATTCATGCTAGGTAAAATATATAAATTAGAAACAATTCAGAAGGTATTTACTAACTTTCCTTTCAGTGTATAAAAATCTCAGAAAGTAACTTAGAAGATTAATCCATATTTCGTTTTTCTGTTCCTCATCAGTTCCAGTAAACTATTACATCATTTAAAAACTTACTATTCTTGGGGTGCCTAGTGGGTCAGTTGCTTAAGCCTCCAACTTCAGCTCAGGTTATGATCTCATGGTCTGTGAGTTTGAGCCCAGTGTTGGGCTCTGTGCTGACAGCTCAGAGCCTGGAGCCTGCTTCAGATTCTGTGTATTCCTCTCTCTGCCCCTCCCCTACTCATGCTCTCTCTTAAAAGAAAATTAAAAAATTAAACAAACAATACTTACTATTCTGAAAGATATTGAAAAATATAAATTGTCTAAATATTCTTGTTTCAAGATGTGATATAACAAATCTTTTTGTAGTCACTGGACACCTGACAAGTACACATCTTTGGCTAGACCACACATATGAAAGGAATGGGTATAAGAAATTATAGGAAGCATATTGCCTCATTTCCCAATCTTCATATTTCTAAAAGATGGTCATCTTGCTCTGGCTAAGAACTAAATTCAAGGAAATGAAATGAGAGAGAAAACTTTGGTAGAAAGACCTCTTTCTAAAAGTATGTCTTCAAATATCTCACATTAGTCTTTGATAGTCTAAACTTGCTAAAAACATCTTTGGAATTAGGATTTTGGATTGAAGAATTATAGTAAATGTAATTTTTAAACAAAGTATATGCTAGGACAAAAAAGAGCAGTGAATGAAAATTTGAAGGTTTATAGCAACATTGTTCTCTCTTTAAAAATAATCTTCGTTATTGGAAGATAGATTTAATGTAATTTATACCCAATAGTTAACAACATTTGAACTCTTAATGTTTTTGCATGGCCATTGATGTCTCTTGGGAAATATATTCTTACGCGTTGAAGTAAGTATAAAGAGTATACTTTATATACTCTTTATATATATATATATATATATATATATATAAAGTATAAAGTATATATAAAAGTATAAAGTATATATATAAAGTATAAAGAGAATAAGGAATTAGAATCAGAAACAATAATTTAAATTTTCATATAAAACAACATAGAAAAACAACCCTCAATTTCACAAAATACCTAGAGCTTAGGTAGTTTTACTTATTTCTTAATAAATCCTTAAGCCTTACTCAGTCTCCAGGAATAGTTTGTAAAGTTCTACCTTAGATCACCCTCCCTGGAACATACAAACTCATATTTGCCACAAAACTAAGCAAAAATAAGAAAATAAGACAGTATATTACATTTCTCATTACTATTGTTCTCTAGGTCTCACTAAATGAAGGCTCAGTGTCCATAGTTGTTTTTAATAGTTCTTTAAATTTTTCTCCTCTTTTATATTGATTGGAGCTCACTTCATACAAAGATTAGTAAGTATCATTTGCAAAACATCTGGCACACTTACAAACATTTCTAGTAATACAATTTTCCCAGGGTAAATCTTTAGCAATCCAGTTTGTGTTAGCATTTTGGTCAGAGATCACAACAGGAATCACTCTCTGAATTTCACCCAGCAGACACTCAGAAGTGACTAGGAATGACATTTAGCAAAGAAGTAGGCAATACATGTAAATCAACTACATTGATGATGTACGTCACAAATGTCTGGGGTGTTTCAGATTCCTCTAGCTTTATCTCCATCCTGACTAAACTACATGTCTCCTATGCCAGATGGATCATGTTTTGCTCATCTTTGCATTTTTTTGTACTATGGACAGAGCAAATGTACTCTTGGTTTGTTATATGGATGAATAACATCTTTAGTCAGGCTCTCTTGAGCCAAGGTAGAGAATACGCTACTTTATACTGAGTGGGGATGGGGGTGTAGAGACAGAGGTGAGTGTTTGTGGCTATGCTTGTCTTCTTCTTGAGTTCACATTAGTTAGAACTGAAGTATTGGGTTGGGGGGAGGTAATAATTCATTATCTGGAGACTTTTCCAGGCCACATCATTTAAGGGAAGATGGAGAGACATGAAGAAACAGTTGTGGAGATGCAACATTGAACATGAAATGGGTGTTGGTCAAGACCCTTGGGGAGAAAAGGGACTCTTCAAAAGATCTCTGTTAGTGTGGGACTGAATTATAATTAGACATTATGAATAAAACAAAATAATAAAGAAAGAAATTAAAAAATAGGGCACATACAGAACTGATCAAGAAGGGATTATCAAGAGACTATTACCCAAATACCCATTTGCAAATGATCATATTCTCACCCAACACTGTTTTTAGTTATGAATGAATGGAAGCTCTAATTGAATAGTCCTTTGTGGTATCTGAAGTCCAATACAGCAAGTAGTTCTTTTGTATGGGTTCATAAGTTTTCCCAGAACGAATTGTAAAACACTCATGCTTTCCATGAACAGAGGCAAGCTGGCCTACCCAGTTTCTGGCAAATTTATTAAGCAATACAGACTCCCCACTTAATCTTTTGGTTTAAACAATACGCAGTAAACACAAATGAGTGAAGAAACAGAGACACAGGTCAGTTGCCTAAAGAAAGATGTAAAAATAAAGTAAAATAAAATATATTTGAAACACACTGAATGGGTCAGGGCTAAAGCCCAGTACAAGCTAGGACAAATAAAAACCCATCAATCTGGAAACCTTCCTGGGTTTACAAGAAGTCCCTTCTGATCTCAGACTGTATTAATCTTCTAGATAGAAGAAAAAGGAGCTATAAATCTCTCCATATCAAAGGCCTGTTTAGTAGGAATAAATTGAAAGTGTTTGGCCAATTAGAATGAACTAAATCTCCCGTAGGCAAACCTACTATCGATATATATTTAGCTTCTGACATATTTAAAGGTAACTTGGGAAAGTCTGGCTAGCCAGAATTAAAAACATGATAATTCTAAATTTGAGTTATCTTTTAACTCCATCCACCACAGTAATAAAAGAGTTATATTTATTCTATTTCATTTTGCTGAAACCAAAAATTAAATTGGAGAAATAAATAAGCTGGACACATTACACAGGGTTAACGTGGTAATGCTGAAAGAGAAGGAAGAACGAGGAGCCAAGAACCAGTTTCCTCTATCAGCTCGTCCATGCTCTGTGTGACTTGGGGCAAGTCCTTACTCCCTAAACTGTATAGGCTATTTGCTTTTAAGAGAAAGAATAACAATAGATGTTTTAAAGTTGATCTGAGATCACCAAATATCTAAAGGGAGAAAGGAAGATTTATGTATAGATAATTTCAAAAGTGTCTACAGTAATTGTTTCACTCGACACATAAAAGGGAAGACCCAGAAGTAAGTTGTCAAGCTATTTGGAAAAAAGAACTTTTAACATTAAAAGGCACTGAAAAGCCAGGTAGTCAAGTTGACTTTTGTTGAAAAACTTAGTAAATAGTATTGGCTAGTCGTTAGTGAGTCTTTATTGTTCAAAATCTTATATAGTTCTCAAAAGAATCCTTTGGTATAAATATAATTTTATACTTATTTTGTAGATAAGCAAACTGAAATACAGTTATGGAGTTAGGAAGTTCTAAGAGGCAAACCAGGATTTAACCTCAGGCTGTTCAGACTCCAAAGTCCATATGTTTAAATGCAATTATAACCACTCTCCCCAGATTACTAATTGTAGAGGCAATATAATAAAGTTTCTATCAATCTTCAATTTGTGCTTCCAGATACAAAACATACACTATTTGCATATAGGCACTTCCTCAGTATTTCTGCTATGGAGTTGAACATTATTCCTCTTCCTTTGGTTTGGATGAAAACATTTTTCTTAATTTACTGAGACTATTTGAGAAAAATGAATCACTGATAAACCACACTAGGCTGTTGAAAGTATTTGAGTAACTCATTGAATTTTAATATTCTCAGCATCCAAATACTATGGAATGAACTCTGTTAAACATTAGATGACTTCCATTCACGCCCTTGCTTCACCAATTGTCTTTAGGACCTTGAACAAATCATCTCCATACACTGAATGTTAGTTTCCCAACTGCAAAACAGAGCTTTCCTCAGTAATAGCATGACATAAGGAAGTCAAATGGAAGGAAGAATGGCTTTTGAGCTAGAGGCACCTGGATGGGAATTTTGTGAGGTTACCTTTCATCTGGATCTCTGAGTTTCAGGTGTTTTGTCTAAAAAATGAGGATGATAATAGTAACTCCATAAGGATTAATTAAATTAGGAAACTTTCTTTACATATAGTACTTTAATACACAACATGGAACAACAACAACAACAACAACAACAACAACAAACAAGAACAAAAAACCAGAAGTGCTTCTGAACATTGTGGTAACATTCTGTCCCACATATGACGTATTTCCTACGTGAGGCTCCTCACGTATATGTGTTTTCTTGTTCATTTGTTCATTTGTTTCTACTAATGGAGATGGATTTGTGCTGAGATGTTCATTTTCTTTCTGTTGGCCTTCCTTTCTCCTCCTCTTTGTCTCGTGGCCCCCTAAAATACATTATTCTAAAAATACTACTGGCAAAGGGTGCTTCCCATTCCACATGAGGACTAACATGTCCTTGACCTTATTTAAAGAAGCATGGAGCTCCAACAACCAATTAGTCATTAGAAAAATTAAGAAAATTACACATGTACTTAATTGGTAAATTAATAAAAATGTTTTACAAGTTCACATTTTATTAAAATCTCTAACTATATGTATCTTACATAAGTTGTAGAACCAAAATAAACTACCCCTCTCAGACATGTTAAGTGTAATACACAAATACATACATTACTATTATATGTACCTCATTCTCTTTTCCCCAGATGCTATCTATGAAAAGCCCAGAAATTAATGGTAATTTAAACTATAAAGCTATGTTAACATACTACAAGTGATGGAATATATATTTCCGCTCTTTTCTCCTCTGAATTACTCTATTACTTACTCTATATAAATATTTACAGCTTGTATTCTCTTTATTTCATCAGATGAGAGAAGACTGAAAATTTAAGACCCTTACATGGACAAGATAATATGAAAAATACAAGCAGATGTCTCAGGACTGTTACTCAACTATCACTAGGCAAGCATGTCATTTACTGTCCAAATGAGGACACCTTTGAAACCGGAAATAGGCAATATTAATAATTATACCAGGAAATAGGGATAAGCCAGGTCTCTCTCAGACAGATCAAGATGTATGGTTGACGCATCACCCCACCCAAATTGTGTCCGTTTGACCTCCAAAATACTTTCTATCTATCCAAAATATATCCTGCATTTCATTCCCTTCACAGTCTCTACTACTTCACCATCAAGTTACTTTTTTCTTGCCTGGATTGCTATCATATCCTCATAGTAGTCTTTGTTTACACCTTGCCCTCCTCTCCACTTCACTTTTCCAGCCAGTTTTCCACACAGTGACCAGAGATATCATTTTAAGACAGTGGTTCTCAACTGGGAGAAATTTTGCCTGTCATGGGACATTCAGCAATGTCTGGAGAAAATTTTGACCTACACAACATGGGAACTGCTATTGGCATCCAGTGGGTAGAGGCCAGGGATGCTGCAAAGATCCTACAGGTCCATATGCTGGCCCCCCACAACAAAAAAATTATCTAACCTGAAATGCAAATAGTGCCGTTATTGAGAAACTATCATAAAGTATAAATCAGATCATATGATGCCTCTGGTTAAATCTCTCCAACATATGTAAAATGAAACCCAATAATCTTACCACAAAGGACCTTTTCTTATCCTCTAAATGCTATATCTCTGTGACCTCTAACTCCCTACAGTCTTCCCTTCATTTCAGGCAAGGTCTTTTCTCAAGTCTAGCTGGATCCCAACTTGGACTTCTGCCTGAAATGCTCTCTTCCTGCTGCCATCCCATCTTTCAGGTCTCAGCTCAAATGCTATGCCTCAGACAGTTCTTTCTGATTAACCTTTAGCTGAAGAAGCATAGCCCCCTTGAATCCCTCCTCACTCTGTCACATCCCATTCTCATTATCCCTCTAGTTCTATTCTTTTCACTGAACTTTTCTAATGGAAATTATTTCATTTATTTATTTCCCTGTTTCTTGTATCTATTTTTCTCCATTATAATGTAAGCTCTGGAAAAGTTAAGACCTTCTCTGCTTTTTACTTTGCTGAATTCCCAATGCCTAGAGCAGAACAGGTTCTGGTAAAGAGCAAGTAAGCAATGGATATTTGTCACTGGAAAAACAACTATAGTAAATCACGTTGATAGAGGGAAAAAAGAGGACATTGGAAATCAGAGGTAATTTCAACCAGGAATTTGGATGTCCAATTGTAGTGCTAATGTTTAACAATAACAATATTAAAATTAGTGACAGCAACTATCATTTACCAAGTGTTTATCATAGGCTGGGCACTATGCTAAACACTTGACATTAATTTTCTCAGTCTTTACAACTCCCCAGCTCATCATCTGTATTCCAGCCTCAGTCATGTTGCCATTCCTTGCCATGCCTTGCTTACTATAATCTTTAGACTTTCGCACATGCTAAGCTGTCCATCTAGACCACTGTCTTCCTCTTCACCCTCCCATTGCCATGAAAAGCTCATGTGGCTACTTAGGACAAATTGGATTTAGGATCTGTGTTCCCATAGCACTAGCCTTTACTTCCTTCATAGACAAAAACTCTTTGATTGCCGTCTATCCCCATTGTGTACCTCATATTTGTGGAATTTATGAATATGGTAGAGAATATTGGTTTACTGATGAACAAATTGAACTGCATAGAGTTTAAATCTCCCAGGGTCAAATAGTGTGCACATAACTAGGATTCAATTTCAAGCCAACTGGAATACAGAATCTGAATTTTAATCACTCTTCTTCTATATTAGATATGTGGCTTTGGACAACTTACCTAACCTTTTGGAATCTTGTTTTGCTCATCTGTAAAATTCTTGGTATGAGTGGGATGGGGAATTGGTGGTAGACCAGATGAAATCTGTAACTCTTTTCAGCTGTAATAATTTTGAGTTCAAGTGCTTGCATAAAAGATGTTTTACAGGTAGAAAGTATTTGACAAGTAGACAAATATATTTATTGTTGAATTCTACAGGAGACATTCAATATAGAGACCATGGGCATATGAAACACTTTTCTACATTCACTAACGCCTCCACTCCTTAGCCAAATTTAAAAATGACCCATTCCTTCACTTTTTAGGAATTCTCACCCTTATTCTAATAGCAAAAACAGGTAGGTCTGCTCTTTTTCTACAAGAAAATTGTAGCTTTTTGATAGGTTAAGCTCCCTAGCTTTCAACCTCCTTATTTATCCACTCAGGAAACTGGTTTACTGCCTCACAAAACAGCACACCCATACGATTAGCACTTAATTATGGTGGAGTCAGTAGCTGGGCTATAGGCTCAGGTTGATTTAACTCATTCAAAATAAGTCTGGATTTCGTTTGTTTCATTTGGATTGCAAAGTGACAAAATTTTGCACACTATCCACTGCAGATTTCACTGATTCTGAAAGAATATAAACCCTTCATCCATTTTTCTTTCAATGTCAAAGTAAAAAAAAAAAAGTTACTTGGATCTAATATCAAGTTGTTCAATGTTAAATTTTTTTTAATTGGCAACATACACTTAGACATATATTTAAATGTAAGTATTGCCCTATTTTGCCAATCGGAAAATCACAGTTAAAGATTTATGAAAATAGCTAACTGGCTATGATTTAAATTATAACAGACTTTTTGGGTTCATCTATTTTAGTTTTCACCAACTGCTTCCAAGATAAAATGAGCCTTTAAGATGAAATATGAAAGGAATTCCCTTTGTCAGGTACAGTAGCCAGCCTGGTATTCATCTTCTTGTGCAGTTCCCTTCTAAATCATACCAGGTTGGTCTGCGTGACCATGGAATACAGCAGCAATGATGCATGTCATTGCTTCTAAGACTTGGTCATAAATGGCACTGTGGCTTTCTGCTTGCTTTCTCTTTTGCCCTCTTTCTTATATCAGTGGCTCGGGGAGATCCCAGCCACCAAGTGTTGAAGAGAGACTTCCAACCACCAGTCCTGAGGAACTGAGGCTGCCTGCCGACAGCCATGTGGCTGGAAATGAACTTGGAAGCAGGTCCTTTAGCCGTAGTCAAATCTTTGGATGACTGCAGCCCAGGCCAACACCCTGCCTGTGCTCTCTTGAGAACCACCCAGCTAAGCTGCTTCTGAATTCCTGATCCACAGAAACTATGAGCTAATAAATGTTTGTTGTTTTTAGCCACTACATATTTGGATAATTTGTTATGTGGCAGCAGATATCTAGTACTGCAGGGAATGAAGACATTTCATTTCTCACTTAAAGGTAATTTTAAAATACAAAAAATAGCTTTGGAATTTTGTTTGCTTATGAAATTGTATGGGAACTTAACAGAACAATTTATTATTAAAATTTAAGAGTTATATAGAAAAAGAGGAAAGGATTCAGGTTAAAAAAATAAAACCAAAAAACAAAACAACTGGAGAATTTAGTCCCAATCAAAAAGGCATACATAATAACAATGGTAGTCAGAGCAGTAGTTTTGAAGATTTGTATGTTTTTATTTTTATGTTTTGGGTTGAGAAAGGTTTTTTTCAAATGAAAGCTTTTTGGAACCCTGCGGTAGAGAGTCAGAGTCAATACGTCCGTTTAAAAGCCTCGGGTGGGAGAAACAAAAACAAAACCAAAAACAAAAACTAAACCAAACAAACAAACAAACAAACAAAGCAGAAGAGAAACTGGAAAAAAAATGGTGGAAAAGGAATTGATTGGCCCTCATATGATTTTTATGAAAGTCCATCATATGATTTTTAATAGAAAAAGTGATGGAAAATATCCTTACCTTCTTGCTAATATCAGGAAGAAACTTTCAATATTTTACCACTCAGTATGAGATTTGGTGTTAATTTTTTGGTATTTTTTTTAAAAGATTTTATTTTTAAATAATCTCTATACCCAACATGGGACTTGAACTCACAACTCTGAGATCAAGAATCACATGCTCCACTGACTAAGCCAGCCAGGTGCCCTGGTAGTATTCTTTATCACATTAAAAGCATTCCTTTTTGCTAAGAATATTTTTTCGTAAAGTGGTGTGGAAATCTGGTACTGTTCTTAGAGACTAGCAGATAGGACCCCAGCTCTTGCTGTGCGTTTTAGAGTGCTTCACTCTGGTCTTCTCCAGCTGTGTCCTAACCTGTGCATGAATATATTGGTCATATTCCAACATAAACAATAATATTTCACCCCTCCATAGTCCCTCTACACTTCCCTTTTGGCATCAAAATATGAGCATTATAAACATATAAAATGAAAGTGTGAGCATTATAAAGTTATATATTGGTACAAAGTGATATAATAGTTCTTCTTAAAAATTCTTAGTATGAAAGAACAGAACTATAAATGCCAAGAATAAAATAAAAATTAAAATACATAAAATAAAAGATAAATAGAAAATAAAAATTAAACAAAAATGTAATGTCTTTACTTTCCTTTGTGTAGACCTACAGACAAATTTTGCTTCTACACATAGTGTTTCTTAAAAACCTGAATTCAATGTTAACATTTAAAAGTGAGGAAATTTCACATAAAATGTGCATATCAGGATCATGCTAAGATTTTCGATAACACAGGGCAACCAGTCCCAAATGAAAATAATTGGCTGGAGCCAGAGCTGGTCTATGGAAAGTACTCCAAATCTTACAGTTTATATATGAAAAACAAACAAACAAATAAACAAGCAAACAAAAACCTTGACAGAAGTTTTTCCAAAATTTAACATATCCCCTAAAAGGTATTTGAATGAAGCAATAGCAAGTAGTGGAGCTGAAATAAAATCTTATAAACTATCAATAATAGAAAACAGTCAGTCATGCTAGAGGAAAAACTAAAATATATTTCTATTCACTATGGAAGACATAAAATCACTGTCAAATAAAGAGGCAATCAAAATAAAGAAGTAGCCAGAAAAGTAGGAAAAATCATTACACATGTACATCAAGCACTGAATTAACAAAAATATTTTGTTATTTTTCTGGATTTTTTAATGTATGAGATATTTGCTAGATTTTTCTCATTTGTAATTTATTATGATTCCTTTGCTCATTCTAAGTGAATACTCACTTTTTAACCATTTTATTTTCATAATATTGTATTCTTATTCTTAGAAGCCCCCCAAATGTGGATTCATCCCTACCAGTTATTTAAAAAAAATTTTTTATGTTTATTTTGAGAGAGAGTGAGAGAGAGAGTGAGAGAGAGAGTGAGAGAGGAGGAGGGGCAGAGAGGAGGAGGGGCAGAGAGAGGGAGACACAGAAGCTGAGGCAAGTTCTAGGCTCTGAGCTGTCAGCACAGAGCCTGACACAAGCCTTGAATTCATGGACCACAAGATCATGACCTGAGCCCCTACCAGTTTTTAACTGAAAGAGAGATCATCAAAAAGAATGGTCATATGCTATATAATTCAAAAGAATACTAGTACTTAAGGGATGCCTTAGAAAAATTAATGAGGCCATAGAGCATTTAAGCAAAATTAATCCTCATGATCATTCTAAAAAAGTCACATATTTAGTGAAAATTGCTCTCATGCAATGTTGTTGGGTACAAAAGTGACAATTTTTTTTTGTCAAAACATGAACAAAATGGAATATTTACCCTGATATGTGGAATCCGCTTTCAATGGATTCTCCTTAGTGGCCATTCTTTAGATGTCCATTATTTTTAAAAACTGGAGACGACAATTTGAAGGCAGGCTATGCGATGTGACCATCATAAGTAGCAGAATAGAATTATTTCCAGGGAATTCAGAAACCATTTTCCCAACTTTCTCCCATATCAAATCAATGATGAGAAGGAAAAACACAATGAGAATGAGGATGGAGGAAATAAGACAGAAAGAGAAAATAAAGAGGAAAGACTGATATGGAGGAAGAATAAAGGAGAGAAATAGAATTGATGAAAGAAACTAAACACCCCATAGTGATTATATGCACGCACTCTCAAATTTAATTTTCACCAAAATTTTCCAGACTGATCAATCTGAATCCAAGTTAAGCACATTGTTCAGTACAGAGGAACCGGAATTCAAAGTCCGGCATATATGCCTACAAGACTAGACCACCATGTTCTAGACCACCATAGTGCACTTTGCTCCTCTCAGTGCCCAGAGGACTCAATTGTATGTGAAAGATGACCTCTGGCAAGGCTTCATTTTAACAGCTTTTCTTCTGAAGAATTTTGAGTGAATAAGACATCACTTATGAACCAGGATGTGGATAAATAAATCCATAATCATTGCAAAGCAACTTCATGAACCAAATTTTTTAATTAAAAAAATTTTTTTAATATTTATTTTTGAGAGAGAGAGACAGAGAGACAGAGACACAGAGAGTGAGTGGTGGAGGGGCAGAGAGCAAGGGAAGCAGAATCCAAAGCAGGCTCCAGGCTCTGAGCTGTCAGCACAGAGCCCGACACAGGGCTCAAACTCACAAACTGTGAGATCATGACCTGAGACGAAGTCAGATGCTTAACTGACTGAGCCACCCAGGCGCCCCACCATGAACCATATTTTTGAGGATGTAGACATGATTGTTGATTACAGTGCAGATTCTGGGCAAAATATAAGCAGAACAAACTTCACCCCTTGGTACAGCCTTCTGCATTTTGGTCTTCATGTAATTAACCCTCGCTGTCTTCAGAATCCTTTCCATCCGGAGCAACCAATTTTTTTTATTTATTTCAGAAGCAAAGATCATGAACATGTTTCTCTTCTGTAGTACAATGATTCAGAGCATGTTGCACACGAGTGAGGCAGACATGGATCCATTTCTGCCTTCCCACTTCCTTGCTGTTTAACTTGGATAAGTTCTTAACCTCAACAAGTCAGTCTTCTTATCTCTAAAACGTGGATAATTATATGTACTTTATAGGGGTATTTTGATGAATAAGTGAGAGCCAGAGTCGAGTACTAACTCAATTCCTGACATACAATAGCCACTAGTGACTACTACAGAACTTCAATTAATATAATGGTAACGAGAAACAAAATGGGCACACAAAATACACAATTAGTTTCAAAGCAAACATGGGTCTGATTTTACTCCAAAAATAACTTCAAAATGAAGATCATTGCCAATGAAGACATGAAACATAGCCCGAGATTTTCAGACAATTTCTCCAATTGCATTTATTATGGATTCCAAGAACCCTTCAAATCAGGAAAGAATGACAGAAGCAAAGTCTTCCTTGAAAAGCTGTAGCTACTAGAAAGGAGGTGGGGAAGAATGCATTTGTTTGTAACCCAGCATCTCACTGGGAATTCAGACAAAGGCCTCTGTTTTTCAAAAAAAAAAAAAAAAAAAGATACAAACTCCATCCCAGCTGCCCCAAAGCCCAGCCATTCAAATTAGCTGGAGAGCAACTATCAGTTTGTTTTTTGATCACTGCCCAGCTTGGTGTCTTACTCATCCATAATATAGGACTATTCTTCTAAGAAAATGGTTTTGTTGTGGGTTTGGCAGTGAGAGCTCCGGTTCGGTTCAACTAAGCTTATTTCTTTTGTTCGAAGGAGAAAAGCTGTTTACAAATAATCTGTGTATAATTAGTTACCTGATTCTAAAACTGTTTTATTTTTATTTCCTCTTTTCCTTGTGAAGCCATCAGGGGAAGCTGATTACTCCTAAGTCATTATAAGCTAATATGCAGTCTAGGTAGGCTGGGTTTTGAATCTCTCTGTTAATGCTGGTTAAATACTTAAAACTAATTAGACCATTTTAATAGGAGTCATTTATTATAGAATGCTTCTTAAGAAAGAACCTTATAGTTCATGCGGATGTATGCCACCAATTACATATTTATAAATCTTAGTTTAATGTTCAAGTTCTGTTAGGCAGGTGTATAAGAAAAAGGTGATTCCCAAATGAAAGAAAATTACATGAATTCATTTAAAATGATCACTAATAAAATCAGAGTTAGAACGCCTTTAAGGCTCAAGACAAGCTTCAAACACTGAATACTGAAATGCTTTTCACAGATCTCTGTTATTTCTATGTGTAAACACATGGATTCTTGAGTTAGTGATTGATCAAATACAACGTCATTCAGACAGCAAAGCTAGCCATACAAAATTTTCATACTGATCTTAAATTTTAACCCAAAGAATCCACCACCCCTCCAAATCTCAGATGGGCTAACCATGGCTTACAATTCAAGAGCTTCTAAGTACTCATCTAGTTCTAAAGAGACAGCTGATTCTAAAATGAACTTCAAGTTCTCTTTTATGTTCCTTTGAGATAAATAAGACACGAATATCTACTTAAAAAGGAATTTGTGTTATGGGTATGTATGCAGTCTTCTTTCTTTCCTGTAGGAGCAAATCCATGCTTGCTTAATTTTTTTGTCTTTATTCTCAGCACCATCGTGTTTAGGTTCATTATATGAAGTGCAGATAAAGATCTTGAGTTTCTCCTGGGAGTTTCAGTACATTCTAGAGATCCAAATGAGAACTAAAATGGATTAAGATTTCTTATTGATTCTAGTAAACACTCACATACATACATTAAAGAGAATATAAAAAAGACTAAAAAAAATGTAACCGGCCTTCAGTTAAAAAATTAGAAATAGGACTTTTATCTTACCAGATTCAGGTTCATTCTCCTGAATTTGCATGTAGTTCTGTGCAGAGGTGTCTTAAAACCTTATTAATGCATCTAATTAAAGTAATGACAGAGAACTTCCACAGCATCTAATGAAAGAAAACAAAGATTAAATTTAAGTTAATCAGCTTTGAAATGTAAACAAGTACATTCAATCATTAAATGATTCCATTTATTTTTAACAGGTTCTTAGAAATGAGTCTAATAAACGTCCCACCATTTTTTCTTGGTTTGCCTGAATGTTTATTAGCATCATTAATCCATTAGTAAAAATCCAAAAAGACATTTCATGCCTGGTATAAATCCATTCTAAGTTTTTGATGAATGAAGGCAAGTAGGTAGACAAGATTTTTCACACAATAAGTTCTAAAACAGTTCACGGATGTTTCAAAGTAGGGACTTCTAAAATGTTCTAAAACTGGCACTAATAATAAAGGTTGTCATAAGTTCGCCATCCCAGGATGTTAGTTCTCTGCTTTGAGAAGACTGTGTAACTAGTATTCGTGGTAAAAATGTCAGCAACAGGTTTCTGAGTCTGTTTCTAGCAACCAGAGTCCAGAGCAGAGGGAAATGTTTTTACATTTTGCACAGTTTGGAGATGAAAGAAACAATTTCAAGGCTGATGAAGGAAGACATCGCTCAGCGGGTGTTGAGCAGCCCTGATGTAATGGCTGCATACAGTTTTACTAGTAGCGAAATTCAGAAACCAGAATCCCTTTGACAACTGGAAAAATCTATTTGATTCTCTATAATCTTCCCCTAATTATTAGTGGTCTATTTGTTGGTTTGTTTTGTTTGATTTTGGTAAAAATATATTTGCCCTTCTAATTGAACAGAAGTTGGCATTATCCTATGTGATGTAGATCTACCATGAGTTACCTCAGAAATCCTCACCATTTTTCTTGCCGTTACATGTGATGGAAGAAGTATGCATTCCCTGCCCCAACTCAACTTTACTCATTATTTCTGGCATGTTAGCTCTACCTTCACTCATTTCTCTCCCACTCAATAAAACATACAAGTGGGCAAATGATGAAAATAAGTTCATTACTGAGGTAATCAAGAATCCCTTCTAATATATAAGAAAAGTAAGCTATTTCTAAACTTAGGGATGTTGCTTATTATCTTTTATTCATTTATTCAACAATTATTTTTTATTGTGGATAATATTTAACATGAGATCTACCCTCTTAACAAATTTTAAGTGTACAATACAGTATTGTTAGCTATAGGCACAATGTTGTACAACAATAAATTGTTGGCATAACTGAATCTTTGTACCCAGTGAATAGAAATTCCCTATTTCCCCTCCTCCACTCCCTGGCAACCACCACTGTACTCTCATCTGTTTCTATCTCAATCTATCTCTATCTCTATTTCTATCTCTCTCTATCTCTATATCTCTATATCTTATATCGCTATCTTATATCTTTATCTATATTTCCCTCTCTCTCTCCATCTATATATCTATCTCTATCTCTATCTGTCTCATATAGGGAGAATCATGCAGTATTTGTTCTTCTGTAATTAGTTTATTTCACTTAGAATAATGTTCTCCAGATTCATCCATGTTGTCACACATGGTCAGATTTCCTTTTTTAAGGCTGAATAATATTCAAGTGCATGTATATGCCATGTTTTCCTTATGCATTGATTCACTAATAGACATAGATTATTTCCAGATTTTTCCTACTGTAAATAATACTGCAGTGAATACTGGAATACAGATATCTTTTCAAGATCCTGATTTCAATTCTTTTGGATAAATATCCACAAGAGCTCCTATTACATAGCAGGTACCATTCTAGGAAATGAGAAATGCTTAGTTATTAGGGAGCAAATAACACGTGAAACTTAATAGTGAGCTCATTATCCCAATTTGTTACAATATGGTGGCTGTTCAAATATGTATTCTTCATACAACAGAGGGTTGTTTTTTTTTGAAAACACAAATTTAATCATATCAGTCTCTTGCTTCAAACATTTCAATGGCATCCTTTGCCCTCAAGATAAAATCCAAAACCTTACAGTGACCATGAAGTCATACAGCCTGGCCTCTCCTACTTCCCCAGCCCTCTTTTGCATCATACCCACCCCCTTTATGTCAGCGCCACACTTGTGCCACCCTGGCATCCCTTCAGTTCCTGGAATGCATTAATCCTCCCCAAGTCTGTTCTTTGAGCAGAAATATCTCCTCTTCATTTTTAGTAAACCTATCCAAATATTTTGTCCTTCAAATCTCAGCTTAAATATAACTCCTACAGGGAAATCTTTCCTGAGTTTCAGACTAGGCTGGATGCCTCCATTACTCATTCTTACAGCACCCTGCACTTTTTTGTAGAAGCATTTATCTCAATTTTAACCAAAGCATATTTGTTTAATTGTTTGTTTAAAGTTCATCTCCCCCAAAGGACCATAATTGGGGGCTGTAAGCACAGAAATGATGCCTCTTTTATTCCCTACTCTCTTCTCAGTGGACAGCGCAGGTCCTGTTGAGTATAGGAACCTCAGAAAGTATTTGGTAAATTATTGCATGAATGAACTATGTACGCAGCATCCCCTAGGTGAATGATTTTCAAGCCCCTTTTAGTTATAGGATCTCTTGTGCTAACTGATTGGGGAAACAAGGCTTAATTCATCCATCAACCTTTATAGCTTTTAAGGCACTGCAAAAAAAAAAAAAAAACAACAACATAGTTTTAAAACCACTGCCACTAAAAATCATTCCACACAGTGGAATACTATTCATCAATAAAAAGAAACAAATAATGACAACTGCTGCATCATGGATGAATCTCAAAAACATTACTAAGTGAAAGAAGCCGGACAGAAGAGAGTACATAGTTTATGATTCCATTTATATGACATGCCTAGAAAAAGCAAGTTTCTGGATACAGAAAGTAGATTAGTGGCTGCCTGGGGGTGGGAATGGGGATTAACTGTAAAAGGTCATGAGGGATCTTCTTGAGGGGATGAACATGTTCTAAAACTGATTTATGGTGATGGTTGTATCATTCAGTAAACTGACTAAAAATTACACATTTGAAATAGGTGGTTAGTATAATATGAAAAATATATCTTAATAAAGTTGCTTTAAAAACAATTATAAACTCTAGCTGACATTCAATGGACTTTTTTTTTTTTAACACAATTGCAGTTATCCTTTGTTTCATTTCTTCCAATTTGGTTTTAAAGAACACATTCAGCTAGTGTTGTTTCCTAACAGTTTTATGGGGGTTCATCTTGTCTAGGGATGGCTAACTTGCGCAATCATATTTCTCTAAAAGCACTATAAATACATCTAATAGGTGATTAGATACTGATTGGTTGGCTGATACCATATTTGCCTTCTCTGAGATAGATTCACTGAAATCTCTTTATGATAGGAAAATTGTGTGGAAAAGATGAGGCTTGGAATATGAAAACATTGCCTCTGTGGATAAAGTGGAAAAAACTCTGAAGAAACAAATGGAAAACATCACACTTTCAGGCAATTACAGACTCTTGGCTGAAATTCAGCTTCAGGCTTATCTTGTGGGGAGGAATTTTTAAACACTTCAAAGCCCTACCCAGTTATAGCTGTCACCTTAATCTACCCCAAAAACATCCATTTCAGAGAGTTAAAGTTTCAGAGTATACTGCTGAAGAATTCTGTAATTAGAGTGAAATATAACAGTGAATGCCTACGGGGATTTTTTTCTCTTTTGATATCATGGTAAAGTCAAGTCAAAGAAAAGTGACTGAAGAACGAGACCCCTTAAAACCACATCGCAGAGCATAATGGTTCACTCCTGAGCAAGGGTGAAGTAACCCCGAGAATAAAAATAGAAGATTATTTAATACATCAAGTCACACCTACCATTAAAGTCAACTATGAACATTAAAACAACTTCCAGAAAGAGGGAGGAATATTAGTAGGATGCACTATAATCCAGGGATTCAAGAATTCGAGAGTTTTGAAAAAAGAAAACAATCTAAGATTACATTCTCGTTTTAGAGTTATCTTCTATAGGGGATGCCTATCTTATATGTTTGCTGATAATTTCTTGAGCTCAAAATTTTGTTCATAAGAAAAAGAAAATGTACTATTAAATCTTTTAATAGTTAAATATCATTGGTGATGTAATATCCATGTTAACAAAACAATGTATACTTGGTTTATTATTTTGATTTTTTACTGATATTCCTTCTGTTATTGTTTTCAAATTATACAACACAGCAATGATTTTCACTCTTTTCCCCTTTATTTTCCCACTTTATGTCACAATAAATATAAATTAATTTAAATTACCATGCTGCATCTTCTCTGTCCTGGCTAAGAACACACGGACAACAGCAGTTCTCTGTAGAGCCTTATTTGAGTTAGTCACATGGAATAGGCTGATTAGTATTTTAAACACATAAACTGGATGTTGCATTTTATTTTTCACCCATTTCTTCTGGTATTTAAAGCAGAAGTAGAAATATATCACATGAAAAGCTTGTCACATTTTGTGAAGAATTTGCAGGGATAAAAGTCAAGTGACTGGTCCTTATTTTCCAACATGGTCAAGCTCACCCATAAATTGCTACACATTAGGATCCTTAAAATGACCACAAGTTTTTCTAAATCATAGTGAAAATAAAAAATAAAGTATTCTCTTGCTCTCAAATAATGGAAATTGTGTGTGTGTGTGTGTGTGTGTGTGTGTGTGTTATAATATTTTTAAGTGTTTTATAATGGAGGGTTTTCATACTGGCAGAAAAGGGGGCTCCTTGTTCTTTACTTTTTTCTAGTTTTCATATGCAGAAAGCAGTAGGGAGATGGCCTCGTTTGCAATTACCTTTCTATGGAGAAGTGTCATTTAGTGTTTTATTTAAGGACACTGACTCATCATCAAATCTGTATATTTTGCATGGTATCAAACCTCTCTGGACTTCATTTCTTATTTGTAGTATATGAGAATAAACAGTATGGTCTTTAAGACCTTTTCCAGTTTTAAAAAAATGAACTGATCCCTAGAAATGAATGCTCACAATCATCACACTTGATAATGACAGTTGTAGGCCATGCATGAGGGAGCCAGCAGTAAGGCAGGTAGTGAGTAATCAAAGTATAAAGCACTTTGGGGTCACTTGCGTGGTTGAGTCAGTTGGGTGTCCAACTGCCACTCAGGTTGTGATCTCGCGGTTCATGGGTTTGAGCCCCTGTTGGGCTCTCTGCTGTCAGCATAGAGCCTGCTTTTGATCCTCTGTCTCCCTCTCTTTGCCCCTACCCTGCTTGCATGGGCTCTGTCTCTCAAAAATAAATATTAATTTTTTTAAGTATAAAGCACTTTGGCTAGGATAGATTCTACCAAATCCCAAAAGTATGATATTTATGGTATTCCACAGGTAAATTTGTTTTTATTGTTAAGCTTTTATCATGTTTTTAACTTGTGATTTGCCATGTATGTTTATGTTTATTTATTGTGTGGTATAATATATGAGGATATATTTATAGGAATAATATTAAAATATTTAATAAGTTTGTTATGGAAGACAGACATAGGAAAGAATTGTCATTAAGGTCCAGCAGTGTGTGATTTTCTATGAGTGTGTGTGTATAATAAGCACCTGGTTTTTGCCTGTCTGATGTCCATCCCTACCGCGTGGAGCATTGGCTCCTACCCACATTTTTCCATTGACACAGCTCCCCATTTCCAGGCCATATGAATTGACGGGCTTGCCCTCACCCTAGATTCCAGAGGTAAACAGATGATTCAAGCACCCAGGCAGAGCAGTTTCTCTCTCTGGCTGCACTAATTTGTTAAGAAATGGGCATATTATGAGCCAGACCAATGTGACTATATTCTACGGCTTTGTTGGTGCTAAGAGGAAGACAGAGTTTTGTAATTCTACTGGGATTTGTGAGATGGTAATCTGGAGGAGGTATCTGTAGTTGCTAATGGCTGCCGTGTCTCATTAAGTAAAATTCTAGAAAGGAAATATCAACAAAGCAAAAAGCAGAGCCAGAGGGAGAGATTGAGACATAGACAGAGACAGAAACAGAGACAGAGATGTCTGAAGACAATATTTGAGCCCCTTGACCTAAGCATTCCTGAAGTCTCCAAGAGACACTTCAGTTCTGTGAGCCATGCATTCCTCTTCCTTATGTAGCCAGTTTATGCTGGACTGGGAAACACCTGATAAAAATGAAACATGTTTGCAGAGGTCATCTCTGTCTAGTTCTTTACTTCCCTTTGTGTGCACCTTTCAGATTTAACTCAGGTGTTATTAACCTTGAGTTAGCCCAATGCCCCCTCCACTATGCAGCACTAATCACATCACATTGTTATTTGTTAACACCTGTATTTTCTCCACTTTGTTTTGAGCTCTGTGAGGTCAGGAGTCTTGTTTCTCTCCCTTCTGTCCCCAGAACCTATCAGAAGCAGTCAGCTACTATTTGATGATTGAGTAAATATAAGGCAGTGAATTTATAGCCTTCTTAAAGTCAAACATGATGGGGGCACCTGCCTGGCTCAGTCCATTGTGCGACTGACTCTTGATTTTGCTCAGGTCATGATCGCAGGGGCATGGGATTGGGCTCTGCCCTGAGCATGGAGCCTGCTTAAGATATTCTCTCCCTCTTCCTCTGCCCCTCTCCCCCCGATCATGCTTTTTCTCTCTCTAAATCAATAAATAAATAATGAATGAATGAATAAAGTCAGACATGATGTTCCCTTGCTCTCTAGAAAGACAGAAAGAGTCAGACAGGATGTTCCCTTGCAGTCTTCACATCTCCGTGCCAATATACTTAAAATTAAACTTATTTTTACTTTTTATTTTAACCTATTCTCCTATACATTTCTCCCCCAGAGGCCTGTCTTTATCAATCTCTCAATGTGTTTATTTAGTCGTTCACCAACATTTTAAATGTCTCCTCTGGGCTAACAACTGTACTAGACACAAAGAATACAATGTTGAACAAAAGCTCTGTTCTCGAGGACCTTACAGTCAGGGTGGGAGGCTAAGAACAATTACAGTAAAGTGTGATTTGCTTTAGAACTGCATCAAGGAAGGATCCACAGCAGGAGGGGTAGCTGACCTGCTTTCAAGAGGTCACTGGAAGCCTGCTGAATGAAATGACTTTAAGCTAAATGTTGAGGTGTGAGTAGCTATTAACCTGCTCAGGAAGGATCAAGGAGTGTCCCAGGCAGACTGACCAGTTTTCCCACAGAGTGATCACGATATTGAGAAGCACTTACCTGAGCTCCATGGAGTTTCTCTTCCAGAAACAAAAGAGCAGGTTTTAGAGACATGATTTCAGTTATTACCTATGTGACCTATTTCTTTTCCCATCCTCTTACCTTATAAAATTTCTCCAATTGTAATTAAGATTCTTTACTTCACTTTATCATTGTCCTTCTATGATAAAACTAACCAAGAAGAATTCGATTTGGGCTCTGAAAAGGGTCTTCTATAAGACAAAGCCTCCTGAAAATGATAATAAAAATAGCTACTATTTATTGAGAATTACTATGTTTAATCACTGTGGTAAGTGCTGTCCTTGTGATTTAGGCATTATCATCCCCATTTCAAGGGTGATTAAATTGAGGCTCAAGACTGACCCAAATGTCACCCAGCTACTAAGAAGAAATTTGGGGTCTAACTGCAGATTCAGAACCACAGTACCACCCTAACCCTCGCCCATATCAAACAGTTTTCCCCCTAACATTTGGCTCTGAGATAATACAAGTATTTATGGGGAGCACTATTTGGGAAGAGGGAAAAGGGAAGTGAGGTGATTTTAATCATGGGCCAAAGGACAGAAGCCTTGGGCCATTGTTGTCCCAGGGCCATGGTTCATCAGAAGTAAGCAGTCAAGGGAAGTGATTGCATGAAGAATAAAGAACACGTGTGGCCAGAAAGGAACGAAAGAAGATTAGGGACTAGGCTATTGTCAAGTCAAACTGATTCCATCTATTTCAACACTGCATTCAAGAGTTAGACCTATTGGTTTGAATTACAAATGCATGATATTTCCAAAATCCACCATCTAATCCAGACATTTTTATTCCCATAGTAGACTATTAGGGTGTAATCATTTCACAGGATGTGTAGTACTTCTCTAGTCAAGAGTCAGATTATTCTGATTAGTCTTTATGAATATAGAGCAACACATTGATAGAAAGCACAACCTAGATAATTATCTTCCTAACTAAAGACTTTTGTATCATTGATGGCCTGATAGTTTGACCTAGCTGATGCCATGTGTTATAAGTAGACAATAGTAAATCCAGTTTTTCATTTTCACAACTTCATTATAAGTTTTCTAGAATGAGAGAATCAAAGGATATAGTAAAGTTATAGAAAACAAAAAATTTAAGAAATTAAAAATAAAGAAAAGGTGTTGACAGGCTTGATGAATATCAGATTTTTCTACACATTACATGTTGCTATTTGTAAAAATATAAAATATAAACAAACTTTGGATATTTCAAGAGCACAAAACTATCTGCTTTGTTGTGTAGAACACAGAGTATAGTGTTGGGTGGTACTAACTTCAGAGAAGTAAGAATTGGGACCACAGATGGCAAGAAATGTCACTGTTGCAGGGATGGATTCTGGTGGCAGTATGTTCTCTGATTTCAGGGGGAATGATTTTGGATGTTCTCTTTCAATCCTGAGTCAAGCCAACACTAATTTTAAGTTAAAAATGTTTCATGTATTGATTAGGGAAGAACTCGGTACTCTTGCAAAGAAACCAATATTAATGAAGTTCATTTATCACTTGTGTAAAGCCCAAATGCCTGTTCCCAATCAGCAAGTGGCTCTCCTCCCAGCCATTTTGCACTTTTGGTTCCATCATCTTCTGTAAGACCAAGGTCATCATGATCATCTGTATTAGGTCAGAGGCAGAGGTGAGAGGGTAGGGACGGCTCACCCACTGAAAGTTAACACATACGCATCTCTCTCTCCTCTCATGCAAATGGCCCCGCTAGTGGAGCTCGGGAATGTAAATTCTGCTCACCAATTCTGGATGGTGCAGAAGTGGCACACAATTTGGTGAACAAAGTTGTTGGTATCCCCCTGGTTTCCCCCATCATCTCACTCACTGTTCCTTTTCTTCCCAGAACAGCTCTCTATTAATAGTGAAATCTCTATTAATTTCCCAAGCTTAGCAAAGGTTTTCAAAACCAAAATTTACATTACATTTATGAGATCAATTGGTGATCCATAGATAAATGTAGAGACATTCAAAAAGTTTACTATATATAAACAATCTAGCTAATTAGATACATAAGATTTTTCCACCTCTTTGGTATTACCTCAATTCACCTTTTTCAATTTGATAGTAAGGTAAACTTACCTTGAAGTATTCCTAGTAAGAATTTATCTTTTCTAGATCCCTGAAAAGAAGACTTCCTTTTTAGTATTCACTTGCTAGCTCTTATTTTTAAAAGATAGGGGGGCGCCTGGGTGGCTCAGTCGGTTAAGCGTCCGGCTTCGGCTCAGGTCATGATCTCGCGGTTCGTGGGTTCGAGCCCCGCGTCAGGCTCTGTGCTGACAGCTCAGAGCCTGGAGCCTGTCTTCGGATTCTGTGTCTCCCTCTCTCTCTGACCCTCCCCTGCTCGCGCTGTCTCTCTCTGTCTCTCAAAAATAAATAAAAAACATAAAAAAAAAAAGATAGGGACATGACTTTGTAGCATGTAACTCTTCCCTTTAACAGTCACATGTAGTATTAAACTGACCATAGAAAATGTTTCCTAAAGGAAACTAGAGTGCCGGGTCAAATGCTATCCTTGCTTATATTGACTGTCTCGTTCCAGTTGCAATGCTGCTTCTATCCCATCAGAAGGTGGACCAGAGTTAAGACTTCACTTTCAAATGAGACATAAGACAATGACAGGGCTCAAATAATGCCTTTGTGACCAATATGACAATCTTTATTTTATGACCCTCATTGTCCATGATGTATGAACAAGGTTTTTCCAGACACTATAACCACAAAGAAAACATCTAGTTTCTTAACATGCCTTCACTAGTCAACTGACCCTCCATGTCAAAGTCAGAGGAAACCAATTTGCCGGAAGAACCAGACCTGATTTTCAGTGTCTTCACCAAAGCCAAACATTTCCAGGTTCATAAAATATTCTTTTATCTTAGAGGGTCTGTGCTAGAAGTTATCTCACAAAAACATTTTAAGGAATTAATATCCTGTATGTCTCTTAGGAGAAACATTAAAGATGGGGTTTCCCCATTCCTTTATTAGGATAATTAGACGGACAGTGGATTGGCCCATCTCCTTTCTTAGTTTTCCTATCGTACATAAGTTGACATGATCAATTCTTCTGGTTTTTATTTTTTAAAATAGATTAAATAGTCCTGGTCCCAAAAATTTCCGATGGAACTGATTTCAGGATAAAGAAAGGAGGAGTTCTTATATGTAAACTCTTGGAAGAAGAAAAGACTATCTTGTGTATTTTTAATGCTCCAATCTCACTAAGATCAGGTATATTGTAAAATTCATCAAAATGTGTTTTTTTGAGACATATACAGATGTTTTAAAAATATATTTTAAGCTTTGTATTTATTTAGTTATGTAGTGTTTATTAGCTCATTAAAGTATAATTGACAAATAATGTATATATTTAAATTATATAATATGATTTGATATACCTATAAATTGTGAAATGTGTGAAATGATTATCACAATCAAGTGAACACATCCATCACCTCACAGTTACCTTTTTTTTTGTGAGAACACTTAAGATATACTCTTTTAACAAATTTTAGTATACAATACAGTATTATTAACCACAGGAGCCACACCGTACATTAGATCCTTAGAACTTATTCATCTTCTAACTGAACGTGAACCCTTTCACCAACCTGTCTGCCTTTCCTAGTCTCTGGCAACTACCATTCTCCTCTGTTTTCACAAGTTCAGATTTTCTTTTCTTTTTTTGGATTTCACGTGTAAGTGGTACCATACAGTATCTGTCTTCTCTGTCTGCTTCTCTGGCTTATTTCACTTAGCAAAATGCCTTTCAGTTTTGTCCATCTTGTTGCAAGTGGCAAGATTTCCTTCTTTTTAATGGATGAATACTCTTCCACTATATATATACATACCACCCTTTTTTTATCCATTCTTCCACTGATGGACACTTAGGCTGTTTCCATATCTTGGTTACTCTGAATAATGCTGCAATGAACAAAGGAGTACAAGATAGCTCTTCAAGATACTGAATTCTCAATTTTTAAATAACTAAATTCTTTTGTTTAGTGAAAATTGTTTTAGACCTATGAACGTAAATAAATGTTAACCTGATTCAGTTACACCCAAACTAGAGAATATTTAAAGAAAATCCAGTTTTCTTATAGTCAAATCATCGTATTTGGAGAATAAACGAAATGTCTTTCCCATTTGCTTGAAGGAAGAGGTAATCAGCTTTGGCATTTACCAGTATACAAAAAATTTCAATCCTTTACATTTGTTCTCTCTGAAGATTAAACATTATCTCTATGATTCTCTTCCCCTTACCCAGATGTACTGTCATTCATGTAGAATTCTGCTTTAAGGATGTGGTAGATAAGTTTTAGGTCAACCCTGACAGAATTATCTCAATTTCAGATTTAGTCCTACTGAATTATCAAGTTGTCTTGAGAATAAAGCTGAACTTGAATTTTATTTGTTAAGCACCTGGTTCTAAGACTGTAAGTGTTAGCCTTTCCAATGCAATTTTCAATCATTTGATATGGCTCCTTGTTCTTTAATAAAGATAGTGTGGTGAGAGTCCTTGTAGCAAGATCAGACATTTCCAGAATTCCCTCTGTTACAGGAAGTGTAGAGGGAAACTTCAAAGGAAAGATAATGGAGGGAAAGGAAAAGGAGGTGTGACATGGGATGCTACTCAAAATTGCAAATAAACAAGAATGGGCAATTAGCAGAGCAAGAATCAGCTATCTGAACATAAAGGAAACCCAACTGCTCTTAGAACAGGTATAAAAGTGTCCTTTTACGCTGGGAGAAAGTGCCCTTCTAATCGGGGAAGAACCACAAAGTTTACTGGGCTACTTTTGAAATCTAAACCTGTTCCTGTTCTCTCCTGGATTCTAGGATTAGTTCTTCTTCTGTGAGCTTCTATTTGATGTATAACTTGACAGTACAATTTGGTGGTTTGGCTAGAACCTGGCTGAAACATGTATCAAATGCTTGGTGGCTTCTACTTGCCATGGTTCAGCAGTTTTCATTTTCAAATAGGTATTAATCTTGTTGAAATATTTACTTTATTGTGGTGAGTTGCAATATTTCCCTATTCGGCCAATGAGATTCTGTGGTAAGATTAGCTTTGTGTTTTTAATGAAAATGATTCTAGAAGTTTACTTAATGGGCGCTGTCTTATCATATTCATTCGCATGGAATATAGATAAATACAAGTACCATCAACAATGAGAAAACCTCAAAAAATCATAGTTCATTATAGACACATAGTCCAAAGTTTGGGTGTGTTGAAACAAAAAGCTTTTATTTTTTTTTAAATTTTTAATGTTTATTTATTTTTGAGAGACAGAGAGAGAGAGAGAGAGAGTGCTAGTAGGGAAAGGACAGGGAGAGAGGGAGACATAGAATTTGAAACAGGCTCCAGGCTCTGAGCTGTCAGCACAGAGCCCCACGCAGGGTCTGAAGCCACAAACCATGAGATCATGACCTGAGCTGAAGTCAGTCGCCTAACCAACTGAGCCACCCAGGCACCCCAAAACAAAAAGCTTTTAAATGTAAAAGTTCTTAGCTTCTAACTTTTCTATTTTTTAAAAATTATTCCCAGAGACTAAATCTAATGGAAGCTACTTTCCCCTCTTCATTCACCTCTTTCTTAATCTCCAAAATTTCCCATCAACTTTGGGATTCCTGAACTTTGGGATTTCACATACAATACTTTTTAACTAAATAAAAACTGGACACCAACAATAAGACTGGCAATTATTTTTTCCAAATTCACATATAACAAAAATAACTATAACAACTGTCATCAATTTCTCATAGAACAAAAGACACTTTTACACCAAAAATAAATCAATATTTTTTTTATGAAATGCTTGCTACATTATCCTTACTTTTCACATTCTGTCATTCTTTCAGAGGTCAGTACAAACACATGTACTGATCTATCAGAATCTCTCTTTTCTAGTATATGATCACAAAATATTATTACTTTGTTTGTTATTTCATTCATGCTGTTTTGTACTTACCATACTTTGCATTATATTTGAAATGTTCCTGTATGTTTAAGGACATTCCTTTCAGCAATATCAGTCTCTTATACTCCAGTGTATGTATAAACAGAGAAGCAGTTTCAATTGAATGAATAAACTGCACAAATACAGTGGAATCTCTCCAAATCCTCTCTATAGAAAAGAAGAATATTTCTCTTCTATTTCTTCAGAAGAGAAATTATTATAATTATGTAGTACTGTACATAGTTATTAATTTTCTCATGAATAAGTGAACTTATACATGAATAAGTGGATGAGTATACCTTCCTAAGGGGGCAGTCCTCTGTTTAAATTAGCTTTTTTCACTTAGGAGAGCTGGACACCCTCACTGAAGGTAGGTCAAGATGGCAGGGGTGGAGGGAGCATTCCTTAGAAATACTTTTAAGGGACATTTGAAGGATAGAATCTTACCATCAACCCCATAGAGAAGTCATAGAAGGATCCTTCCTCACAAGTATAGAAGGTATATTTTAGTTTTAGGAACCATGGGAGCAGTAAAATCCAAACTTTTAACATAGTGACCTACTATTAAATTAACAAAGCTTTCTGTCCCATAGTTTCACTTTCTCTTAGTACCAACTGGCATATTTTTCCCCTTGCTTTGTGTTTTTTCTCAACTTAGACTTTTTCACTGTTTCTGCTTCCTAAAATCCCATCTTATAATACAGCATAATAATAAGGATCATGGATTACAAAGTGATATAAATATGAATTTGAATGTAAGCTTTGCAAATGGTTAACTGTTCAAACATAGGTAATATACCTCATCTCACTAAATTTCAGTTATATGAACTATAAAATAAAATGAAAGTAGTAACTAATTTAATGAAATAATACTAGTAAAATAGCTGCTCTATTGGAAGTGGTTAGTACGGCTGACCAACTATGCCTAAGGACTATCATGGTCCTGACGTGACTCATAGCATTGTTTGGAAGCTTTGGCTCCCATGCTAACACCATTATTATTTCCATATTACCCATTTAAGTTTCCAAGAAAGTTATCTATTGACCCAATAACAAATCTATCTTCCACAGCAGGACAATTTATAGGTATATGGCTAGCCTAGAGATTGGCTGTGTTGGGTCAGTTATCCCGTCTACTGACCCAACAGTCCTACTGGCTGTGGGAGGGAGGTAGAGGTGCAAATGCAATGGCTAATGCAAAATACAGTCTCATAAATTTCCCACATTAGTAGTAACCTCAGACAGGGCTGTCTCACTTAGAAATATCTGTGAGTATAACAGATTTTAATTAACATGTTGAGTTTATTCACCAAGAAAGAACCCCGAAGATACTCTATTTTTGAAGTAAATGTACTGGTGATGTTATCCTATGATTAGCTATTTGTATAATATTGGGGTTTGAAAGATCCTGGTATCTCCCTGGTATTTTTATAAGATATAAATATGGGCTGCTAAAACTAAGAAATGTAAACCAACCAAGTGAACCAAATATACATGTAGTTAAAGGGTTGTGAACCTGTAGACATGTTTAGCCCAGGTTCGTTCTGACATATGGGCGTAAAACTTGGTTAGTTTGTTCTTACTGTCTCCAAACCCATGATAATGTCCTGCTTTGAAAGACAGAGATATAGAAACAGTATAATTACTGATGGAAAGCTAGTGCAGATAAAATAAGAATAACCTAAGCTTTAATTCAAACCTCAAACCATAAGCCCAACCCAAGACTTTTTTTAGGTTCATATAGGTTTAGATAACTTTGGACTTTGGAAAACATCATTTTCTCAAAGTGACACTTTTTACTTTGTATGCTTAAGAATAAGCAGAGTAAATATAGAATATACAGACAACTCCTGTTCAGAATGTGGGTTCCTGGCTGGGCTGTTGCAATTGCCTGCCAGCTGATGAGCTAGAACAAAGAGAGAATGCAAAGGATGTAGGTAATCCAATTTAACACTCATTATTGACTCCCTTGAAGAGCCTGAAACACTATCAAATGACATGAAGTTTAGTCTCAAAAAAAAAAAACCAAAACAAAACAAAAACCTATAATTATATAATACCTAATCTACAAGGGCAGGTATAGATTAAAATTCCCTATATGTACACATCTACACCTTACTTATTTTTGTTTCTTACTTTCTGACAAATTTCAAGTGGATTTATATGACAATAGGACTTTCTTTCTAATCTTCTTTTGTAGTGTTTTTCTATTTTCTTCCTTTATCTCCTTCTCTTCTATTCCTTCTCTCTCCTCCTTCCTTTTTCTTTTCTTCCTATGTATTAAGTAAGGGCTGAATGCATAATATTCTGATACGAGAGTTACAGGAGTATTATAAGAGTCCTTTGTTCTCAGCAAGTTTACCATCAGGTACCTATTTTTCCCCTAGATGGAGGGATTGCAGTAGACAACAACAGAAACTGTATCTTTCTAATTAACTTAGAATGAAATTTCCTTATACCTTTCCTTTTCCCTTCATTGGAAATATCTACAAATTTTTATCATCATACTTCCTGATGAGACTGGATTGAAGATTATTATTCAATGAGACTGGATTGAAGATTATTATTATTATTATTCATCTACCTAGTCCCCTCCTTCCCTTAAGAAGTGTTTTCTTTCCCAACACTCCATGTGGTTCTGATGAGAATTGCTATCTAGACCTAGTGTTGCTATCTAGAATTGCTATCTAGACCTAGTGTTGACAGATCCAGACATAGGCCCAACCAGAGGTTGTGTCAAGTTTTTCAAATGAACCTAAAGGAAAAAAGGCAACCCCTCCCCAGTGATCACATTCCTAGTAATATGGAGAGACCCAGTCTGAGAATGAAATCAACTATCCACAGAAAGGGGGAGATGAAAGTCATCAAGGAGTCCTGGTGCTATTTGTGCTCCTGCTTCTAACTGTGCCCAAGGCAGAGAGTAAATGCCCAACAATACCACACTTGACAATTGAGAGTATGAGACATTCATGGGAGAGTGAGCAATAAACAAGTCATGACTGAGCAATGAGTGTGCACATCTTTTTTTTTTTTTTTAGCTTGATTAGTTCAATAGGGTTTCTCTTATTATAATGAAGGTGCCTAGAATAAAAAGAAAATTGAAGGACAGATAGTCCAAGAGGGTGCTAGGTATAAAAGAAAAGCTGAGAGTTGTTGAGATGAAGAGGATTTAATTGTGCTTAGAGGATTTAATTGTGCCTGTCACAAATTCTCAAAGAAAAGATGGGTGATTTTAAGTGATCTAATATCAGACAGACTTTGGTTCAAATTCCAGTATTGCCTTTTAAGAATAGACTGACATTGGGGCACCTGGGTGGCTCAGTAGGTTGAGTGTCCGACTTTAGCTCAGGTCGAGCCCTGCGTCAGGCTCTGTGCTGACAGCTCAGAGCCTGGAGCATGCTTTGGATTCTGTGTCACCCTCTATCTCTGCTCCTCCCTCACTCACACTTTGTCTCTCTCTCTCTAAAAAAATAAAAATTAAAAAAAAATAACAGACTGACATTGAACAAGTTACTTGATCTCTGTATTTCTATTTTATGATTTTTAAAATGAGACAAAAATACTACCCTACTTATGGAGTTGAGGTTTAAAAACACCACTTGGGTACAGCTCTCAGGAGAGTGTGTGGAACATAGTAAATGCTCATTAAATGGTGGTCACTGTTGTTGATTGCTTTTCTGAGAGAGCTGTGCAAGAGCAAGCTTCTCCAGTCAGTTTGACTCCTTGTGAGACAGTAAATAGAGTATAAACCTACATGTTCTCTCTCTGGCTGGAAGGAGGAGTAACTGCCAATGAAACCAAACTCCAGTTGGATGGTGCACAACTGAAGCCAATCAATGTGAGACAGCAATGGAGTGGTACTGGGAAGACCATGGACCAGAGAGGAAGGGAGATGTTTGAAGTTGAATAATCATGCTTTGATGTGTCATCTCCTCTGGTGATAGGAATTGGGGTGAATATGTTACAGTGAAGTCTTATAGACAAATGTCCTTCATTGTACGTATTGTAATTTATGTAGGATCACCACCAAGAGTCTGCTTATTAATTCAACAGATTTTCATTGATCCCCTATTATAGGTCAGGCATTGTGCTAGGCACCATGGTGAAAAGAAGAATGTACGATCCTCTGTCCTCACAGGGATTCCAAGTAAGTCTGTTTCCTTGGTCCTTCATTATGACTGATACTCATTTCCAGGGAGTTTCCATCCATGATCCCTATAACTATTTTATAATTATTTTTCCCCAAAGAATACAATGTGTATGCTTTATAAGCAATTGGGTACTTGCTGTATTTGTATCATCAGAGATTGAACACAACTGAGAAATCATTATTTCCAATGTGAGCTCTTTTGCTCTATGTTTTTCTTTACCAGCCTTGGTAATAACCCAGCAAATGGTCTGGTGCTTTTATGATGCTGATTCTGATGACTACTTTTGCTGTCAACTCTTCCAAACACCATGTGACACTGCCACTTATTTTCAGTGGTTTCTGGCACCAAGCTCAGGAATAATTAAATAAAAGCATATCAACCTCCAAAATGCTATTCTTGTATTTCCCTCCCCAACACAAGCTTTTGACTATACATCAGCACAATTTTTTTGTCATTTTATTATTCTTTCTTTAAAAGAGACATGTTCACCATATTTCCAGAATAACCTATTAGACAAAATCAACACACACAGAGGGCGACTGGTAGTTTTTATAGTACATTTGAAATGCTCAAAATGTTATTTTGAATTGGTATCAGGGGACTCCAAATTACTTACAATATAATTAGAATTTATACATGAAAAATTGCTGTGGGGAAGGGAGCCACTATTCTGTGATTTCTATTTTGAAGATAAAAAAATCAACACACCCTAGTTATAGTCATATGACAGATCAGTAGTGTTGTCAAGGAGAGAATCTCGTCAAGATTTCTAGTCAAATGTGCCATCTACTTCATCATAATGAAATTGAAATATATGAATATAATAATGTTGTCAATTCAATGAATCATTTGCTTCATTATCTTCAAGTTCTACCTCCCGTGACCTACGTAGGCTATTAAGCCAAGATTAAATAATGAGTTACCTACTGAACTTTAGAACAATTTATGCATAAAATAGACTCTGCTTTGCCCCAAACTTACCCATGGCCAGCAAGAGCAAGTACAGAGAAAGGTGACTTTACACATGTATAGACATGTCCACGTACGTGCAAATACACACGTACACGTGAAAAGGAGAGATAAAGAAGCATGTGGCTAAAAAGAATGGCATTTCAAAGGAATCGACACTGGCTATAATAGTGAAATTCATCTCCTTTCTCTTTGGAGATTATTCAAATTCTAGAAGAAAAATGGCTTGAGAGAGAGAGAGAGAGAGAGAACTAACATTGAAGAGCTAATTATATTCTAGTACTTGAGCTAGGCTTGTTTGTGGATCATCATATTTTAACCTCTCCTATACTTTGTGTTAGCTCTTATATTCAATATATACATAGGAGTTTACAAAGCTCAAGAAGGCTGGGTAGTTGCTAAAATTCATGTATCTGGGGAGTAATAATCCAAAATGCACATCTCAGTTCTGACTCCAAAGACTACATTTTCCCTTTTATACCATATTGTGTAATGATGAGCAATTATTAGGATAAAATTGTAGGGTTCTGTTTTTGTCGCTGAATAGATTGGGGCTGACTATTAGCTTACATTATGTCTCTAGTAGTTTATCCACAGCATGGCATCCAGTAGAAAATTCTTCAAGAATCTTCTGGGGCTTTTTTCTTTTCATCTTTGGTCTTCCCATTGGGGAATAAGTTGTGGGGTTCTTTTTTCCATTGAGTTTATATTTAAAGTCTACTGTGAAGCTTTCCTTATACTTTTTATTATTTATCTTTTTATATATTCTCCACTGAGCTTTCAAACTATAAAATTATTTATAATAATTACTATAGGAATATAGAAATATAAACTAATTTGATGTTTTAATAAATTTATTGGTAACATTTATTCTGATACTTTTGCTTATTTTGCATTATTTTTCCTTCAATCAATCAGACATGAATATCTCTTACTCTATATCCTAGAATGTTTGAAAGTATAAACTTGTGATGTCAGTAAAAACTATAGTAAAAACTAATGATTCTACAGTAAAAACTAATGATTCAGGTAGAATAGGCTAATCAGCTCAAGCTTTACTTAGAGGAATTAAAAAAATTATAGGCATCATTCAATTACATTTTGCTCACTTTCTCAAATGCTGTATAAGTGAATACAGTTATGTCATTTTGAAATCATCTCATGACTTTTATACATTTTATTTCAGCAATTGGGTTTACAAAGACCACACTATAGCACCATCCTGGCATGGTTGGGTCAGAGCCAAATGGGGTTCTGGGAATGGAATAGGCTAGGCAGGAATGATGCCTCCTGGCCATTTCAATTAGGTACAAACTGAAATACCCAACATTTTAGGAAAGACACTGCATGAGTAAAGCTGTGTGTATATCAAGATTTTCCTTCAAACCCTTGCATTCTTTTCTACCATGTCTAGTGTACACTATGTTCTTCTATAATTATAAATGTATGTTTCCCATCACCACAAAGACTTCTCATTGCTTGAAGGAAATGCAGCTTCAAAGAGCTTAAATTGTGAAGGGCAGGCCCCCTTCTGAGAGCTACCATTGCTTGGGGGCGATTCCTCCTCCAACTCATCCACAGTAATACCCTGGCCAGCTTCGCTGGCTGCATCTTACCACATCTCTACTGGCCTGAGGCTTTGGTGGTTTTGGCTTTTGAAAAGAGCATCTTTGAATTTTTGATAATGTAAATCCCAATATTGTCTTTTAAAGAGTATTTTTGAAGCATGCTCCTTTACTATCTAAAAGGCAGAAAGGGTTCCAGTCTTTTGTGATTCTAAACTTCGCACACAAAGGATTCTTGAAGAGAATTGGCACTTTGATTAGAGGGTAAACTTCACATGGAAACGGAGTTTCAGTTTTAAGTTGCTGAGAATCAAAGTAAAGTGACATGCAACAGAAGAAAGGATATAGAAATATAAGTTTAAAATGTGACGATCTAAAAAAACATGTAACATACTTTATGACAGTAGCAGTTTGAAAGGAAAAATATGTTCTATTTTTAACCATCTTTTTAAAAAACTCTAACAATTACACTTTTTGAAAGCCTCTCCAAGACAGCAGCTTCCGAGAATGAAATCATGTCAGCCAATAATTATAACAGGTTACACAACCTTGTGCCAGGCACTGTGCTAAGTTCTTTTCAAAGTTAATCTTATGTAATACTTCCAATCAACTTATAGCATTACTAGTATTATCCCATTTTACACATGAGAAATATGAGGTACATAAAGATCAAGAAATTTGCCCAGAATCACACACCTGGAATACTATGAAAGTAAGTTTGAAAACCAGATCATGAAATTTCATAACTTGTGCCTGAAACACTTATGTTACACTTATGAATGTGTTTTATTTGGGGATAAATTTTAAGCGACTTTGAAAAGTACAAAACACAAAAGCTTGAATTTCTCCCTACTGATTCTTGGCAGTGCCCAACCTAAAAAATATCCCCACAAGCATGCTCTCACAGTGACATATCAGAACTAACTTACATTCCTACAGAAAATGAATCTTTCTTAAATGAGAATAAAGTAGGTATCATTTAATGAGTGTTCGTCATATCCTAAATAGTACGCTAAGTGCTTTACAGAAATGTTTTCATTTTAATCCACTCACAACTTCATCAGTTAGAGATTATTACTTCCATTTTGAGTTTGTGGTGATTTGGGCTTAAGAAAATTGTGTAACTTGCTCAGAGGCACATGGTAAGGGGTGGAGCAAGAAATAGAATTGACGCCTGCCGGTTTGATTCCAAATTCCATGCTCTTGAATGTAGCATTAAATTGCCTTCACACAAACATGAAATGACAAAACTTGAAAAGATACATTTCCTGAGCATACACAGAGTATCAGATATTCTACTGGGAAGTTTTCATTTATAATTTTGTAACCATACCTACTTCTTTTGTCAGTTTTCATTATATTTGTTTTTCAGATGAAGGGTATTCCTCAATCACCTTATTTTTTTTCCTACAAAAAGCTTGGAGAAGATAAGAGGTAAGTTCCAAAAACCAGAGAGGAAACTTGCATGCTGGTCTGACTGGTGCCATTTCTCTCTCATTCCCTACATAAACTAGTAGAACAGACGTGACCTCTGGAACCCACACCCATAAGCAACTATTCTAACCATGATACTATGCCAAAAAAAAAAAAAAAAAGACAGAAAGAATAGAAAACTTCACAACCTCCTTTGATAATTCATGTAGATTTTCATATATCATACTCTACTGTCAAAAAGGTCATACTGAAACTTCAATGTAAATAATACACACTTCCTTTTTTAAACTTCCAAAAACCACAGCAACCTTCCTTCAATAGTGAGTAGTAGTTGTAATAACAATGGTTTTTTATTATCCCTGTACTATTGAAAATGCCATTTTTCACAGGACCGCTGAAAGGCAGTATTACCTCTTCTGCTTCAGTAACGTGCTTGGTACTGAACTGGTTTTAGCACAAACTGCTTTTATGATCTTATACTATGGCATTGGTTAGGGATGAGAAAGTTTTATTTGCTTCACCACTGAATCTGCAATGTCCAGTTAAGTAGAATCATATTTTATGGCATCAAATGTTTTTTAGACACTCATTCTGATACACTATTACTGATGGCTCTGCTCCTCCAAATTCAATGCAAGAAGTAATGCAAAGTTATGAAGTGTTTTCCCAACTTCCCAACTTGCCCACTTCCAAGACAGAAGCCATCTTGTGATTTATAGCAAAGGTATCCCTCAAAGTTTCAAAGGTGTTTATCATTTACTAAGAACTAAAACACACCAATGACTATAGTGGCCTAGGTTCTAAAAAGGCAAAGGATTTCATGATAGAGATGGAGATATTAAGAATCAATCAGAAAGGCCAATAAAATCTGGGAAATCAATCACAACCCTGATGGCAGGTGCCTCCAGATCAAATGAAGGGCTAAAGAATCGAAGCTCCCACACGTGGGTGTGTTGTTTGAACCAGCAGTCAATGTCAAATAGAGTATAGAGTCATTTTATCTCAGTGATTCACCAGCAGGTCTAAGCCATACCAGTGAGACTTTGATTGTTCGATGCGGAAAATGAGATAATGAACCTCAAAGCAGCCTGAGATCTAGTTTTGGCGTTACTCTAATCCTAGCTTAGATTCTGGCCTTGCCCTTCCTGAAACGATGAGGCCAGCATTGCTGAGCACTGCCAAGCTCACCCTGGATATGGAGTTGTTTAACTACCATCTGCAGGCTTAAATAGACAAATAGACCCTCTCATCCCACTCACTTCTGGACTCTTTTTTTTTTTTTAACCTGAGGCATGTTAGAATTAAGAAACACTACTCCAACACTATTATATGTAGTCTTTAGTCACTCCTACTGTCAGGTCAACCTTGACCTTGAAACAGAGGCTTTTCCTTTGTTTCTGGGTCTCAGTCTCCACCTTTTCATCCAATTCAGGCAATTAGGTCTGTGTATTTTTTGTGCCTGACTTTCACATTTAATAACCTTTCCAACTCCCTTCTTGAGCTGCCAGAGTTTAAGAATCCAAGAGATTAGGCCTAGGATGGAGGAAGAAGAATATTCTAGGGTTGACAACTGACAATTTATTCCATGCTGTAAGGTTCCGGAATGGAGAAATTGTAGTGATGATGAGCTAAGGGTATCCTTTGCCAAAGTTGCTTGAAAATAGTACTCTCTCCTAGCTATCACTCAGTGTGCTTCCCAACGTTATCAGAAGAATGGCAGTGAAGAGTCGTGTACCATTTCTATGTATTTTATATTATTACATATTATATATACATATATATGCATATATGTGTGTGTGTATATATGTGTATACATATATTTACATATATCTCCAGACATACTTACCACCCTCAGGCTTAACCAAAAACAGAAGATACACTGGCTAGATTATGAGTCTTTTTTTTAATGTTTATATATTTTTTGAGAGAGAGAGACAGAGAGACAGAGTGTGAGCAAGGGAGGGGAAGAGAGAGAGAGAGGGAGAGACACAGAATCTGAAGCAGGCTCCAGGCTCTGAGCTGTCAGCACAGAGCTGGATGTGGGGCTTGAACCCATGAACGCAAGATCATGACCTGAGCCAAAATCTGACACTTAACTGGCTGACCCACCAAGGTAACCCAGGAGTCTTTTTTTTTAATTAACATTTTTAAAAACCAGAGTTGTATAAACACATTATTTAAAGAGTCCACAAATTCCACCCAACTTATAAAAACAGCAACCCCTGCCTAAGTCTCCTCACTCCCTAGAGGCAACTATTTTCAGCACCTTGATCTATTTCTTTTGGCATTAACCTCAGATTTCTAAATCACATGCATATACTACTGCTGCTTAAGCTTGTTGTTTTAGGTAATAATCTATTCACTTCCTACTATTGAAATTGAGGATTTAGATGTCCTACACCCCCATTTTTTCCATCTTACTCAATATTTCAGCATTCGATATTCTCCCTTTCGTGAAATGGGTTCTTAACTTGGCTTCTGGGACACCATTGTCTCTTAGCTCTTCCTGCCTCCCTGGCAGTTCCTTCTCAGTCTTGTTGATTCTTCCTTGCCTTCCCAACCTGCTAACAGTCACACTGCAGGCCTAGGAGCTTCTTCTCTATCTACACTTGCTTCCCAGATAATCTCATCAAGCCCCATGACACTAATTACCAATGATATGCCTATATCATGATTCTTGTCAGTCCGGACAGAAGTTACTGCCTCATTTCTTAGGCATTGAAGTTTTTAAGATGCAATACACTAATTCTAGTAGAGTCTATGGAAAAGGCAATGATATTTTCTTAATGCTGTTTTTGATTCAAAAGAAGGTACCATTCTTACCTGATGACATAGGAATAAGTCTGTAGAAACAAAGTCAAGAAAACTTATGTGCAATTTCCATTAATAGAATCCCTGTCACAGGGAAGGGAGACCCAAAGCCAAGAAGAGCCATCAATAAATTTTTCAGTGTTGCTGAATCAGGCATTGGTAGTCTGAAGGGTGTACTTAGCTCAATTTCTGATTGAGCATTATGGCATTGTGGTTCAATTGGATAAAGCTTAAAGATTTCCTTTTATACTAATTTTATTTTTTCCCCTAATATTGTGTTCTCTGCTTAGCTATTTTCTTTAATGACCTAGTATTTTTTTTTCTTCTCACACAAACTTTATTATTGATGGGAACTTGATTCATCAGTTTATGGTTTCATGACAGCTGCTTCTTCTGAACAGAAGAAATGGGGTAAATGTACATATTTACTACTTCTATTGCATTCCACAAAACTATTATAGATGCCATTAGAATATATTCCCTCAACTTTAGTAACCATTAGTAAGTGATAGGCCAACTGTCTAGGCTTTTGGGGACAGAAAAGCATCATTACAATTTGGTTCACCATCACAGGCTTTGTAATAACAATGACAAAACAAAAAGAAATGGGAGCTAAAAGAACATTTTTAAAAATCAAGGCTGCTTAAGCTGAAGAGAGAAGGGAGAAAATGATAACAATGTTTAAATATATCAAACTGAAGGTAAAGAATTTTTTCCCCCTCTGAAAAGACAAAACTTAAAGGAATGCTTAGATTTTAGTAAGAATGTTGGTTGACATATGGAAGAATTTCCTTAATACAGAGAAATTGAATACTAACTTATGATCATGGGCTACTCATCTCTAAAGATGTTGAAACAACTTTCTACATTAGATATAGTATACATAGAATTGTATAAAGGCAAAAATTGCATCATGTATTATCTTCATGTTTCCCTAATTCTGTGGTAAAAGTCATGACCACAATGTATTGAGCCCTTTCTAGGTGCCAAGCACTTTGTTATCTCATTCAGTTTTCAACACAACCCTATGAAGTTTGTATCACGAGTTTCACTATTTGGACATGGAAATAGATTCAGAGAGATTGAGTAACTTGCCCAATATATCAAATGGCAGAGCGGACATGACAGGTCAGCTTGGTTCCCAACACTGAAGTTTTAACCATTACGCACATATTGTCCCTATGACGGTGGCCACCATACTGAAAAATTTCAGAGTCTAATTTTGAAAGGTAATTTTGTAAAACTATTTCACAGTCAAGTCTTTTTCTACCTGATGTTCATGCTCAGCTTTAATTTGTAATTCTAGTTGCATTTTACAATGCCTAATGTTTATTTTTTACATTCCCATCTTAACTACTAAGTCCAGGACATGGTTGACATTGAATCAACCATTCCAACTCTATCAACATTACATATTTGAAATGTAATTCAGCTGAATACTGAAAGTATAGATGTGTCATGGCCAGTTCAACCATTAAGACATAGAAACTGTAGAAATGAACCTCGAAGCCTTTGGTTAAGAATGATCAGTCCATTCTTGATAGCTACACCCCAGGCTTTTCTGACTATTTCCCTTACCTCCCTGTAGAACATGCCTAAGCCACGACAACTCAGATTATAAATATTTTTCAGGCAAATGCCTGTGAGCTGCATAAGCAGGGCTGGTCTGAGAAAAATCATAATGTAGGTCAGCTTCATCTTTGATCCCCACCCAAGCATTTTCTCAGCATCCTTTTTCACAGTCCATTTCAAGAGTCTATTTCCTTCCTTCCCACCTCAGTGTTTTAATGCTTGAGACACTTGATATGGCCTCACCTTTCATCTAATGCTCTCCTATTAAGGAATGCATCTGGCCCCGACCTCATCCTTACCTCATCCCAAGATATCTTCTACCTGGGGTCTCATTTACTTATTGGCTTTACTCTCAGGCAAAGGGGTTTCCTCATGAGAAATCTCACCATCAGCAGGTTCACATGAACATTGTACCTAAAGCCTGCTATCCCAGCCAAAAAGAGATATGCTTTCAAAGAGGCTTTATATCAAACTAACCTAATGTTTGTAGCATACTCATCTCCAATGCACTTCCAGTGGTCAGGGTTATTGGAGAACCCTGGGTGGTCAACCCCAGGTCATGTGACATATCCATAGCAGGAAGTGGGTATAATATTAACCTAAACACACACCTAAAATACACAATAAAAGTTTTATAATGCAAATAGATTTCCATTACTGAAATGAGAGATAAATTTTGCCATAAGAAAAAAAATATATCAGTTCTATTTTGCATATTCTTAGTTACCTTTCTTGCATTTTTTGGATCCTTTATGGCTTATTTTCCTTTTACTTTGCAGTTATAGCTTAAACATGATTTTTTAGTCAAGTATAGGTCAATTGTAATAAAAATGAAAGAATAATCTACTGGTCTGATTTACGTATAACCTTCCTTTCTTTTGGGTAATGGGCTTTCTTCTAGAAAGGTCATACCAGATTATGTCTTCTGTTCATAAATCATTCTATTTTATTCATCAAAATTCAAATTTCTTATTTCAAGTGTACAACTACATATTTTAAAACATTTGTAAGGTAAAACTGATAATTTCTGTTTAAAACCCATAAATATTAGATTGAACCAGCAACTAAGATTGCTGATATTTTTTTTGACCTACACATATGGCAATTTCATACAGTTCAACCTGATACATGCCCATACCATCAGGCTGGGTATAAAGGTATATTTTTTTCCTATGCTCCATGTGTTGTGATGTTATGTACATAATATTCGTGAGAGTTTCTTTGGTGAAAAGAATAAGTTAATCAGATTAAAGTGATTGTTGGTTTGATGATGAGTCACTTGTTAATCAATTCAGTGATTAGTGCAGATTCAGTGATGAGTAATAGAACTTACTGAATAACTACTATTGCTATTTGATCATCGCAAATAATCAAAATAGGACTTTGTACCAAGGCTTCTTTCTCTCTCCTTCTCTCCATAACAGCAAGATGAGAGCAATCATCTAATAATTTAATCTACTGCTCAGAACTTCATTATTATAATAATAAAAATTAAATAATTCTATGTATTATATTGAGCAAATGGTTTTCTAAAATTTTAGACATAGCTGTTTTCTGTAACTCCTGTAACATATGTATTTTACTCCCATCCAAGGCAGGCTTTCTTAGTGCAAGCTTGCAGAAACAAATATTCTCATTTCCTGACTCTCTCAGTTATAGTCTTGTGCTATATGTGAATGCTATAACTGACAAACAAGGGCATCTGCATCCGCATTACATGATATTATGATAAAAAAGAGACAAAACAATGATATGTTTTAAATAATGCATTATTTCATTAGATTTCCTTCAATGACATTAGTGAATTCAAACTCTTTACCATCATTTGACAGTATTAAAATTGTCTGAATGTTCTCTGAATATCTCAGGAGACGGGTTTTACATATTTCTGACATGCTATATACATGAAAGACTAGAGGCATACTACTGTGTGAAAGTATGTATAAATCCTCAATTATAGAACTACAGATCACTTAATAAAACCCTAACATCTTCTGAGCCTATATAGGTTTCTGTTTGATGTCAGGAAGAGAAATACTTGCTTTAATGATGTTTTAGGCAATAATGCTAGTAAAGGGACTCTTCTAAATTTCAGGAAAAAAAACAGTATTTGTATTTTGGCCAGATCACATGTCATATAGCATTCACAGTACTTTTGCAGACAGAAGTTGTTTCAAACCATTCCGTGGTGGGAAAAAAAAAAATATATATATATATATATATATTTTTTTCTTTAAACCAGTTGCTCTATTATATTAATACTGGTTTCATTTTTATGTAAAACCTGAGGTGCTTATATCTTGATAAAATGCAAATGACTCACACCTGCCTCTTCTGAAACTTTCACCCTTCTCTGTTGCAATCCTTACTAACACCGCGCTTATCCAGAATATATAGGTCAATGAGTGTTGCCATGAAACACAAGAAAAAAAAGAGCTTTTCATTTTTCAGTGCTTGTCAACACACACAAATGAGATACATTCTGGATTATTTAGAGAAAAGGCTGTGTAGGGCAACTCAAGCTTTGGCATATGATCATGTTGTTCCTGCCAAATGAGACAATTAATTTATTTGAGTAGAATACATCAATATTGCTAGACAAAAGTACTTCTATTAGACATGATGATATTTATTTTTATTTTATAAGCACTTATGTCACACTTCACTAGGTACCAGCCATTGTTTTAAACACCTAACAAATAATAATTCACCTAACACTCATAACTTCTACAAAGCAGACATTATTTTTACCCCCATTTTATAGACAGAAGAGTTAAGGCAATGTAAGGATAAGCAATTTGACCAAAGTGACATGTTAACAATGATATCTGTTTTGGATAATACTGTTGAAGTACTTCCTTAGCCAAATCAGAACTTGGTTTTAATTCCTACTTTTTGCTGTCTTGGTCTCTATCTTGAACCTCAGTTCTAACAGCTAGATTTCGGTTGTGTGTGCATATGTGTGAATCCCTAGTACCCTGGCTGCTCTTGGACTGAAATTCTTTCTCATCAGATCCACTGCCACATTCATAAAACTGCATATCTATTCCTGTTCTAGGCTTGGCTAAAGGCCAGGCACCTGATGAACGTCAAGTTTGGTCACTCCAGCCTATCACTTGAACTTTAAAGTACTACCTATTCCTGGGGACTTAACAGTTAGTAATTCCCTATTAGATTCATACCTGAAGCTCGCCTGAACTTTATTTATTTCTATAGTTTTATGTTTTAAAAACTGAAGGTACTTAGAATCATGTAAATCATAATATAATCATAATGGATTTTTAACACTTTGCCATAATTGATTGATTACTTAAAAATAAACAAAATGTTATATATAAAATTAGAACCCTCTGTACACTTCTCCCTAATTGCATTCTCTTTCCTCCCTACTGAGAATTCACCACTACCTTGAAGTAGATGTGTAATATTCCCATGTATGTATTTTTTTTCTTAAATATGGGTGCATACACACACACACACACACACAAATCACAGAATTGCTTTAGGTATGTTTTAACTTTAAATAAACAGCATCACACTGTACATATCATTTGACAACTTCCTTATTTTTTAGATTTAATTCTGTTGTGATGCAATTCTATTTCATTCTTGCTAACTGATGTGTAGTACTCATCCAATTTTACCAGCATTTACTTACTCATTATAATATTGGCAGGTATATAAGCTATTTCCAAAGTGTCTCTACTAAAAACCATGTTTGAATAATAAAAATAACCCTCATATCTACTTGCATATCTGTAAAATATTTTATGTAGTCAAATATCTTTAAACTTTTTGCCTTTGTGCCCTTTAAAGAACTTTTAATACCTTTTAATTTCTTAAACATTTAAATAAACTAAACCACAGACTTTATCTGGATTTTACCTATTTTTCCATTAATGTCTTCTTTTTTGTGCTAAGATGACATCCAGGCTTCCAGACTGTATTTAGTTTTCAAGTCTCCCCAGTTTACTTTGGCCTAAGACAGTCTTTTCTATTTTTCATGACCTTGATAGTATTGAGGAATAATGGTCAAATACTGTAAAACTTTAATTAAATTTTTTTTTCATGATTAGCTTGGGTTGGTAGGGTTTTAGAAAGAAGATCACAAGTGTGAGATGCCCTCTTCATCATATCAAATCATGGGGTACGTATCAAATCATGATATCCTTATGACAATGCCGGTAATATTAATGTTCTCCAATTGGTTGAGATAGTTTTTGCCAGGTTTCTCCATTGTAAAGTTGTTATTTTTTCCTTTCTATACTTTATTCTTTTGAATCAAGTACGAAGTCTAGCCTGCTCTCAATGGGGACAAAATGGATTTAGTTCCATCTACTAAATGGGGGAATATTTATATATATTAAATGGAGCTCTTCTTACACATTTCTAAATTGGCATCTAAAGTTGTTCATTTTCAGTTTAAATAGTTGCAAAAGCTGCAGTTTCCAAAATGTCATAATATTGACATCCTCAAATAAAATGGCTACACCATACTTTAAAAGATAACCCAAAGAATCTAAATACCATGGCCAGTAGGTACCCACTGTTACGCATTTTTAGATGTCACATTAAAGAGCTCTCTTTTAACAGTCAAATATTTTACATTGTTCTTTTTTCTCTTTGAACTCATATTTCCATCCTAACTTCCTTAGAGAAAATGTTAAGAAATTTAATTCTTAAAGTATTTCATTGATACACTTGTCAGTCTAAATGTACTTTTAATTTTTAAAGTATTTCTTGTGGCGGTAAGGTTATAATTGTCAAAAAAAATATTATTATGGATTGAATTTCACTGCAACTGTTTTTAGTAGACAATGCAGCAACATAAACATATTATAGATTTAAAGGCAATCACTAAACAAAACGGTAAAATTTGCTACAGGATGCAATGATGTTAGGTACAAAAACCACACTGTTTCTTCATCCAAAGCCTTTGTTTTTTTTGCTGTTCTGGTATAATGTTTGATAAAGGCAGATAAAAATGACTTTAGTATTTCTGTAGCTTCTATCAAATGCAGTATTGGCCTTGAAAAATTCCTGAAAATAAGATGTTTATGAAGAACATAATGTATTTATAATTATTATATAAATATTATAATTTATTTTGCCTCTACAGAAAAAAAAAGGTATTGGAAGATTTACAACCATGTCCTAGAAAGTAATAGAAATATATGGTTAAAAGCAATTTTTGTAAAATTATTATAAAACTTTAAATTTTTATAATTCTATGAATTATGTTACTCAAAGCTCCCTTTATCTAAAATATAAAATCGAAAAGGTAAAAACAAATTCTTTTTCACATTACTAATTATATTTTCCAGTTGCAAAAAAACAGTGGCACCTTCACAAGTCATTTGTGGAAGTACTTAGTATTTGATAGCAAAGTACAGTAATTAAATTCAAAGTCATTACTGTATTTAGCAAAACAAATACTATGTAAAGAATGGCTTTGTAATTGATGATAATTTCTAGGAATTAAATATTAATTACATGTTTTACAAGAAAAGTACTTTATAATGTGTACACTAAGATAGCCTTTTTTGGCAAGGAAAATAATTTAAAGTAATTTGGTAGTCACTGCTGAGGAGTGTTTCATGTATAATGTTAGAAATCACTGAAAAACCAGTGAGGTTCAGAACAGTGTGGGGTAGGGAAAATTTGAGAAAACACAAATGGTCCATGAATCAAATGATTTGGAAGAATGTTTTAGTTGTGATGAATAAAAAATTATCAAATAAACACACAAAACCCTTTAACTTTATGTACGTAGCAATGAAATAAAAAGTGAATTTAACTTGATCTTTAGAATTTGATTTTCTTTCTTCATGATTTAGCTTCTATTTACTAACTTAATAAATAGCAAAATAATACATCTAATAAATTAGAAATTCTTATCTCTGGTTTTAAAATACTTAAAAATAAAAGAATAAATGCTCATTCAAGCATTCATTCATTCAACATATATTTATATTTTCTTTTTCTTAACTTTTTAGATATTTATTCTTGTGAGAAAGAGAGAGAGAGAGAGAGAGAGAGAGAGAGAGACAGACAGAATGTGAGTGGGGGAGGGTCAGAGAGGGAGAATCCAAAGTAGGCTCCAGGCTCTGAGATGTCGTCACAGAGCCTGACACGGGGCTTGAATCCATGAACCGTGTGATCACTACCTGAGCCAAAGTCAAACACTTACCACCTGAGCCAACCAGGTGCCTCCTATTTATATTTTTTTTCGCATAGATTCTACAGCTTTGGGGATTGTCATTAAATAAATTAATTCTTAACTAATTATATAAAAATTTAATTGTAATTATAATAATTATGAAAAAAGTTATGCCTTACGAGTGTGTTTAATTGATAATCAACACAAAGGACCATGTCAAATCAAACCTTAGATCATTCCCCAAATCCTGAAAAAATATTCATCTTGGCTCTGGGTTGGAAATAATTCAAGACTGTTTTCAAATAAAATGCCCAAGACCCATTTTCATTTTTACATATGTCATCCTTTAAAGTATGTGTTTTATTTAGTAATGTAATTAATATGATAAAAATAAACCTAAATGTATAATCATTTTTGTACAATTACAGGGGTTCTTTGTTTCTTTTTCTATAGTTTTTTCTTTGCCTCACTTGTGGCTATTAGACATGAGCTAACTTGAGGAAGGATGGATTAAAAATAAATTAATATTTCAAAAAATGTCTCTGATACTCTTTAATTCTCTGAATGTGTCTTAATTTTCTGACTATTCTATACTTCTCTTGGCTGACTGAAATCAGACCAAATTCTTGCCAAGCTTCTCATAAGAAAAGGTTCTCACAGTCTCTGAGCTTGTTACTAATGACAGCACTGTCAGGATTAGGTATTTCCTAGAACTCCTTTGAAAGTCCTCTCATAGAGGGAACATGAAGGAAACAAGGTAGTTCTAGGTAGTGTCATCTTGGAAATATCTTTATGAAGTTATGTGGTGGATCACAGGTATATTGTTGCCAGACCTTTTGTCCCCCAGGGAGAAAAAGACAGTCCTGAGGATTTCCTAAAGTTGCTTACACATTCTACTTTAAAATTTTATTTTATTTTATTTTTTATTTCTTTTAGGGAAAGAGAGTATGAGTAGGGGAGACGGCAGAGGAAGAGAGAATCTTAAGCAGGCTCCACACTTAGTGCGGAGCACAAAATGAGGCTCAATCTCATGACCAGGAGATCATGACCTGAGCCGAAATCAAGAGTCAGACACTTAACCAATTGAGCCACCCAGGTGCCCCCAAATTTTATTTTATTTATTTACTTAGGATAGCCCAAATTTTGGGGGAGTCATTTAAAATAATTTCAAAATAACATGAAAACCTTTAGGAAAGCATGTTCTTGGGAATAAGGTGGAATACATAAAAGATATCCCAAGTTTTTCCTTTATTATCTCAGTACCAAACTGAGTAGTTAATTATGAAGTATATGAAGATGATTTGAACAGATCTTCTGATTATTATATTAGCCCCATTTATTTTGATGAGCTCTTATGCTACTTAAGTGTAGATTCCATAATGAGCAAAAGGGATGTACCCTATATCCATCATGACTGAGGTCTCTTGAATGGTCCCATGACAACTAAGGGAGAAAAACAGAAGCACCCTACTTCAAACAACCCAAGTATCAACTGAGGTCACCTTAGTACCTTAGCTTTACATAAAATTCAATTAAAACTCCTATCCCATATGTAATAGGAAAATAAAACACAGGATTTCCTTGAAATCCTGAGAATTAATATGACCCAGAGTTCCTATTTTCTGTACCCTGGACCCTTTGAACTCTCTAATTCAGGCTTATCTCAACTCTTGCTAATGAGCTCTTTAGCTATTTCTGCATTCACAACAGGGATTTGTAGTAGGGGCATCATGTGTCCCAGTTATTACAGAAGGTTAAGATGCTCCATTATACATCCCTATTAAATGGGTTTTTTCCTAGTGATTCTGGAAGTTTCTCACTGGTCTCATTTATTTTTTATTATTTTTTAAATTTAATTTTAATTCTCAGTTAACATATAATGTAATATTAGTTTCAAGTGTACACTTTTATTTTATATTATTTTATTTGCAGGGTCCAGTCACTGCTATATACTTTGGCCTTTTCTCTTTCCAACAGTCTTTTATTCTCAAAATACTTGCCTACACCATCACGTTTCTGTTCCCCTTTATGTAGAGCAGTTTACTTATCTCTGCTATTTTGGAATCTATAACCATGTAGTCTCATGAGTCCCACTCACTTCACCTAAAAAAAATTTCCCTAAAAAAGTAAGTTCCTTGTATGAGGAGGAAGTAATTTTCCTATACCTAATACATATTTTCTATGTCTAATTGGAAAAGAAGCTTAGCCCTTAACCCTGTGTATATTATACTATCTAAATGAAGTAAAGATCAAATAGGCTTTCCAACAACCCCTAAGAATTCAGTAGAAAAAGTTTTCAAAGTGTGCTGATGAAGATAAGATCGGATATAGCCTTTTGACCCATTTTCAACACCTAATATAGATTTATCAAAATTCTCCTTGCCACATCTAATTATTTCAGTTCCATTCTTAAGTATCAATCATAAAGTGAACTTAAATTCCTCAACTAATCATACATAATCTTATCACCATTTACTGTTGTTGACTCAAATTGATCCATTAAATCCAGGTAGCACATTCAACTGTGGGCCCCCAAAAGAAAGATAACTTTTCATGCTTTCTAGGCTCTCGTCAACTGCCTACAGTTATTTCCAAATAAGTAGAGATACCGTTTTCAGAGTTCTTCTTAGACACAAGTTTTTAGCTTAAAATAGTTAAGGAAACCTTCTCCTTAATCCCTTCCCACTCATATGCCAGATTCCTTGAGCCAAAAACTCATAAAAGGACCCTGAAGTTTTCTTAAAGACAGAGAGTGTGAGTTGGGGGTAGTGAGCAATTTTATTTGTTTCTCAGCTCAGAATCTCTGTGAGAAAGTCAGGTTTGACAGGTATTTATATTAGCCAATTATCTCATTTTCCCCACTTTTTCCATTTTTAATTTATGTACTTGCCTCAAGTGTAAAACATATGTTATTCTTGGCTTCCAAGGTTCTTCTCCTATTCTTGCGCACTAATTTCTGTGCTTGCTCCACCTTTAGAGTCAAATGTTGAACTAACATCAACTACAAGGGAAGCAAAGCAACCCCTGAACTTTGGCTGTCAGCATAAGTGGAAGAGAGCAGTAATGGGAGCAAGATGTGGTGTGGGGACGCTGTTTTTGAGCACAGAGCCTCACTGGGGATGACTGCTCCCTTCTCTCTGGAGAATAACCCACACTCCCCCCAAAGATTCTTTGTATCTTTTGCTTGAGAAGGAAAAGCCTTACTAATCCAGTGAAAAATAGATCTTGTGACTTATGAGTTTTCTAAAGGTGGCCATGCCTCTTTTCTCCGTCTCCCGATAGCTAATCATGTTGACCCCACAGAGAAAAATATAACATTCAGAGTTTATTAAAGTCAAGATCCCAGATCTTGAAAGGTTAAAGTAAAGTTATCCTTTGAAATCTTGGCTCCAAGAAAAAAAAAAGCATGCCACAACCTTGCCACATAACGTGTACTGTTTATTTTAGCAGTCATCCAAGCTCTCTGTACCTTTGGAAGAGAGAAAGCTATGTTCCCTTACATCTCATATGCAACTTTAAAAAGCAAACAAGTCTTATTGTCTCAAACAGGCACGGAAGAAAGAACAAATGGAGGGAGCATGTTTTAATGATGTGAAAATTTAGTTCCATTTTTTTTAAGCACCTAACTTTGACCTGTCCCAAAGATGGCTTAGGTTACGCATACTTCTGTGAGTTTACCTAGATCAAAGCACTTTATGAACTTACAAAGAATCTTCCATGAGAAGAATGTATTGTCAGTGAAGGAGAAACTTGGAGAAGGTTTATTAACCATTTAAACTGTAAGGCTATAACCCATGTTATGATGTCATAGAACTCCTTATTTCATTTCATGTAATATCATTTTTCTTACATTTACTACCATTGTATTATCATAAACGTATCTTAGGCTTTGGTTTTTCCCTTTTTATGAAGTGACTTCCTACGATACTTGACTTTGTTATCATTTTAGAGGATTAAATACTTCAATTTTTTAATGGGTAGATGTGGCCTTGTCTAAGAAAAAAGGATCATTGGGAAAAGTGAACAATATGAACTAGCAAACCAGAAAAAGAGTATTATTAAATATTCATTTCACATTATAAAAATAACTTTCTTGACAGAAATTATAAGAGAGGTATTTCATGGTATTTGAGAAAGTCAATGCTTGAAAAGAGGCATGACATGAATTCACCGCCAGCTTTTACTATGGCGACTCTGTATAGCCAACATTTTTCCTTGACAATTCAGAGCTGAAATCTTTGAATACCACTATATAGATACTCTGGTCACTGGTCCTCTAAATATCTAAAAAGTTGGTAATCAAAGAAAGTACAATACGATGTCCAAATCAGTTTCAGATCCAAGCCAAAGGATCTTTGATTCAATAACTCTTGAGAACTTACTGTATAAAAGACCTTTGCTGTTGGAAACAAAAATGAATATACTACATTCTCTATACTAAAGAAGGCAAAAAATCTTATTGGTCAATTAAAACATACATAATTATCTATAACAAAATAAGTATTTTTAAGTCCCTAGTATTTGCCAAGAATGTGCTAGAGATTTCTGAGGAAAAAGAGATCATTTCAAGTGAGTATGGGAAGGGCAAATTTTAAAGAGTGAGTGACACCTGAGTTGAGCTTTAAAAGTTGTCAAGATTTCAGCAGTTGTATTTTGTGAGGGCAAGGAGTTAGGCATTTCATGGATGACCAGAATTACCATATTTCAGAGTTGGCAAACCATGAAAGCAATGCTGTAGAATGAAAAATACCGCAGTTTGAAGTTTGGTGTATTTATAGGAAAACGACAGCATAAAATGATTTATGCTAGGTTTGTCAAAGGGAGTCTTCTATTCTATGATGGTTCATCTACTGTCCTTAAAAAAATCCCTTGTAGGTATCATCATTCTCTATGAGTTGAGTTTATTCAGAATATCAATCTCATGGTAGTAGACAACCACCCTCTGCTCTCAGGATTTGAAGCATATTGGGTAATGGTCTTAGATCCATTCAAATTGCTAACCCCTGGGCATTCTGCTGTAAAAACAATGGCAGAACGGGTGAGCAGCCATTATTTTTTACTTGTGGCATATCCATGATATTTCTCTTCTAACTTTCATGATTGAAGCTGCTGTCTGTGATTACAAGATTTTGCTTGGTCTGCTCACCATGCAGGAAGAAACTAATCCTCTGTGGTTCAATAATTTTCTTCGTTTTGGCACTACTGCCAACATGTGCATTGAGGTCCCCCATGACCATCAGGTTGTCAGATGGTAGAACAGCTGTGATGAGTTTATCCAGATCTCTGCAGAATTTCTTCCTCACTGGAATGTATAACAGTCAGGATGTTTGCATTGACAAAAGAAATAAATGGTCATTTGGAAAGTGCCACACACTGACCAGGCAAGTTGGAGATAAGTAACCACTTAAACACCCAATGTCTGAATATCCTTTCCTCCAAAGTCTCAGTTCTCTTTACGACATGTCTGTAATCACTAGGGAGAAATATTCAAAATAGCTTGTTTCTAATATGATTCCTTAACAGGAGTTCATCCTCATGTTTTTGCAATTAACAGAAAAGACCAACAGAGAGCCATATTTTCGTGATCAGCCTCCCAGCGTCTGAAAGACTCCACCCTAACTTCCCAGCCATCTTGGAGTGCTTTACTATCAGCTCAAAAGGGGAAAATTAACCCACTTACACTTCACAAATACACTTATAATTGCAAATTGCAAGTTACCGGGAGCTTGCAGCAATTTAGCAACCAACCAGACTGAATACTTCTGCAGACCACACTGGGTTGAAAAGTGAGGCAGATTTTTGCTCTCTGGGGAGAATCCTCAAAATCCCTGGTCCATGTTATGTCCATAAGATAGGCACAGCATCTCAGGAGGATTGGTATTTTGTTCATTAAGGTGTTTATTTTATTTTCTGTCTCTTGGACTGAGCAACAGGACAAAAAACATATGTTACGGAAATGGAAGACATTTTATAGCTTACAATATTAGGATTAAAAATTATAATATTTATTGTAAAAAAGACTCCAATTACCATCTTACTGGGCAGAATCTTTGCAAGATGTATGCAAACTAGAAAAAGAATTTCATCTTTAACTCATTACACTTCCATAAGAAGCCACATGGCTGGACTTTAAAGCACAGTTCCACCCTTTTGTATAGTATTGCCTTTATTCATTTATTTGTTTGTTTGTTTTTGTATTTTAATTAGAACAATGTAATTCTATATAAGTAGGCTTTATAGTATATATAAGTAGATTTCAAATTTCATTTTTTAAATGAAAAAATGTAATCCTAATAGAGGCAAGTAGGAAAATTTAGGGACTAAAATTAATTTTTAAAATAAAATAAATGCACTTTTGAGTTCAAACCTTCCTCTAAAGTGAATTTTCTTAATTTTCTCATTGAGGATATCTCGGATGCTTTTCTATGGCTTATGTCTACAAGGAGTTGACTTAGGAAATAAAAAACAAAGTCCTGACTCGCTGTTGACTGCTAATCTCTCAAGGTTTTACATATAGTCCCTTCCTGTGAAGCAAATTTAGTAGAGGGTGGTGGGGAGTAGGGGTGGGGGAAAGGAAGGAACAGAACTTCAACTAAATTATAAAATACATGAAAGGTTCTTGTTTAAAGTCAAGGAGCTGGTCTTTCCCCAATTTTATGAGCAGAGAAAGGGCTTTTCAGATATTCAGTGCTCTTAATAGAGCCAGGGGCTTTGAGGAACTCACCTGTGCACAAGACACTCTCATACATCTGGGGGTATCTTTTGCTTACCCCCATCCTTATTTGTAGTGCATTCATCATCTGCAGGCTGCTGTGTTCATGGAGTTATCTTTTTGCATAAGATGCTGATTAGATTATGGAATTTGTATTTCAGTGGTAGGCAAATGTTTTCTGTAAAGGATTAGATAGTAAACATTTTGGCTTTGTAGGCCATAAAATATCTGCCACAACTACTCAGCTCTGCCATTGCAACATGAAAGCAGCCATAGACATCACATAAAGAACGAGTATGGCTGTGTTCTAATAGAACTTTACTTACAAAAACAGACACTAGGCCAAATTTGGAGGTATAGTTTGCCAAGCCTGGTTTAGTCCAAGAAAATATGTTCCTCCCATACCCTACTGCCCCTCAGCTCTCAAGCATACACACATACACATCCTCAGAGGGGCACATATGTGCACTCAACCTTATATAGCTGTTAGCTGCCCAAGTCAACAGAGAAAATTATTTCACTATCTAAAATTAGTGTCTATACCAAGTTTTACAAGCGGTTGAGTTGCAATATCTAGAGTCAGGCAGTTTCTGAACCATAAGATTCTTTCTGTGCACTAAGAAAGGAAAAAATAAAATAGGGTATGTGGTGTTGGTAGGAAAGAAAAAGGAATTTTTTCCCTGTGCCCAAAAGAATTGGCATCATTATTTGTTTCTCTCTTAAAACACCAATATGATTTAGAAATGCATGTTTAATCAAGAAATTCAGTTATCTTAAAAAGGAATTGCTAATGGAGATTCTGTCAGAACCCCACAGCTATTATTAAATGGGATAGAAGTGCTCCCTTCAGCATTTTTCAGACCCTCATTAGTCTCAACACTAAATCTTACCAAAAACTCTTTATTCTTTACCTGATTGCTAAATCTTGAATGAGATAATCAAGGTGAATCTTCTACCTTGGCATCTTACTTAATGTTCCCTTCTTATGTTATTTCTTCTATGTAAAACAGCTTTCGAGGATAATAGTTTTCAGTTCTTTGTTCCCTTTTGGCTTCAAACATAAAAGATGTGATGTGTTTAAAAGTCATCAGCAAATCAGAGACATATTCTGACTCTGTGGAGCAAAGAGGCTCAAATGGAAACCACTCTCCTGTCCTTACAAAGGATCAGGCAGGGAGAGTTGCCTCAGTCTTGACTCCTATTTGTAACTCTTGCTGTATTCTTTAGAATTCCATAGGAATTTCTCTACTAGATATATTTCATATGACCACCTATCTTAGTTATACTTTTGCTCTTTTTTTCTATATTCTATTTGGAATATAATTTCAGAGCTGAAAAAAAAAAAAACAACAACTCCATATCTCATCTAACCCAGTGGTTGTCAAATCTGGTGGAGAATGAATACCATCCATGATCTATGTTTAAAATGAAAGTTTTCTGGCTCTGAATAAACTCTGACTAACATGTTCTGGGTAACTCAATGGACTTTTTATCTCAGACCTGGTCCCTATGTGAAACTGAGGCCTCCTCTAGCCAGGGGCCATGACTTGGAAATCATGTCATGGTTGGCCTCCTTGTTTTAGATATGAGAAAGTATATTTTGAGAGGTTAAGTGAATCACCAAAGTTCATACAGCCTGTAAATGGCAGACCTAGGTTCTGGGTCCATAAATATTGACTGAAGTGCAGATACTTCTTACTACTTGACCCATGAGAGACCTCCCTTACTGGGAATGGTGATCTTTTACCTGCACTTAACAACCTACTCAGCACAACACTCCAGGCGACCAGTACTGTTGGAGTGAATTGTCATGTAAGATGAAAGCTACTTGTTATTTTAAGATAGAACACAGGAGTTGCAGATCCCCCATTTCTGAAACAGATGGCCGGTTATTTTATGCTTTTATCAGGTGAAAAGAAAAAAATTAAAATTCTACTCTGATATTTTAATTTGTCTCTACCATGAATTACAATCCTTTGGGAATGAACTTCAACTTTTATGAACCATTATGACTGGGTGGGAGAACAATAAGGCTACTCTAAAATTAACAGAATAAATTTGTTTACAGTGGCTCTTAGGGGTGGAAGGAGGAAATTCTGGGGCACAGAGTATTTTTAGAGGGATCAACTTCTGTGAACATTCAAGTCAGTGCACCATATACATTAAAAACTTCTCTTGATCCTTTGGGGGCAACACCAGACTTTGGTGTAGGGATACGAATACAAATCCTTGAGGCTGGCTGTAAAGTACCTGTTTAGTAATGTGGACTGCTGCCCTGAAGCAAGAGGGTGGGTGCCTTTTTAGGTCTGTCTACACAGGAGATATTAACAAAGTACATGCATATGGAATCATATGCCAGAATAACGTAGTCCTGAGTCTGGAATAGGCTGTCCCAAATAAGTAGAGGTAAATTTTAAGTTTATGAAATGCATCTTGTAAAATAAAACAGCTTTGAAAAAGGACCAAATATTCAACTAGAAGCTGCTCCATGGTATACCCAAGCCTCATAGCTGTAAGGAGTAGCAATCAGTCTCAAAGCCATAGTTCTGCCACCTGTGGGAAAGTATCCTTTTTTTTTTTTTTTTAATATAGTCTATTGTCTAGTTGGTTTCCATATAACACCCAGTGCTCATCTCAACAAGTGCCTTTTTCCATGCGAAAGTATCCTTAAAACATCCCGTTTCCTTCATTTAGGGCAACTTCCTATGTACATTAAATAATGTATGTAAAAATGTTTACCCTCAAATCCTCATAAACAAAACACCTAACTGCCTTTTCACCAGGAATCTGTCCTAGACTGTATATTCCTTAAGGGCAGGCGCTGTTCCCTATTTTCTTCAGCAACTGTCCCTGTGCCTGGTCTATACTGGGAGCTCAAATATTTATTGAACGAGTAAATATGTGATGACTGAATAAGTGGTTTCTCATTACTGATATTTTTTTTTCAAATAATATAATTATTGCTATTTCGGCCAACAGCTTCTGCTTTCCCTTCCCAATTTTACCCTCTGGATTCCTAATCCCTTGTATGCAGATGGTGACTCATCCATGTACCCAGTGACCAATGCATGCAAAGGGGCTGAAGTTCTAGCAGATGTTCCACTGGGCCCTCATCATAAAGCACATTTATCCTCTGGATAGAAACAATACCTTCAGGTTGCTCTCTGCCTCCTGCACATTTACTTGTCTAATAATAGGGTAGAGAGTTCGTGAGGGTGACTACCTAGTGTGCATAGGGGGCTGTGGTCACTTTAAAATATTAGTTTGATTTGCCATTGACTGCCAATTCCTCTCTAGCCCCAGCAGTGTCCTTGAGGAGTCTTTCTGTCCTTCTTAACAACTGTCTTCCTCTGTCTTACAGAGACTGATTTGTATCTGAGGGTCACTGATTTTGACCGGCAGCCAGATCCAGTATTGCTGAATTCATTTTAGAATTTGTTAGGGAACCACAGTATTCTTGACTATATATTTAGCAGGCTTATTAGATTAAGGTTTAGGATAATACACTAGAGCAAATAAATGAGTAACTCAGGGGAAATGCACACATACACTCTAGGTCAAGAACTGCAGATGCCAGGAGTCTGAAAGATGAAGGTCCTTGCCTAGAAATAGTGAATGGATGCTCCTAATATATAAAAAGCAGGACAAACATAAAGCTCATAACATAAGTAGAATTTTCTGAAGGGCAAGGGTGATTTTAAAAACACAATCTTATAAACATATCTTTATCCTATCATTCTTCTCTTTCCTTTCCTTCCTCCCCCTCCTGAAAAATAAATTATTTGCATTCATGACTCTAAACATGAATATTCATTACAGTTTATACTTGTCTGTGGTTTCTTTAATAATGAATGTGCTGAACAACTCATTGTTTTAATTGTATGTCCATCATATGATGTTAACTGTATCATATAGTGTCACATGTGAAAATTTACTGTCTAGCCTCTTATTTGTGACATTCACAGTGGGTCCAGAATTTGTACTTTGTCAATAGCTTGTCTAAATATTTAGATTAATTAATGGATTCTGACTTTATAATATGGTTCAACCCATCTAAATTACCTCGAATATGTTAGCCAATCAATACTAAAACATTAACATTGTTAGGGATAATGTGGAGAGAGACATGGGTCTTGAGTGCAGGGCAGAAGATAAAATGCTGGGATGGGGTAAGACATACTGGGTCACTGGTCCTAGTCAATGACTTATCACAGAATGAAGTCCTGCTGTCACTGCCTCTTTCTACACTGTTGTTTCTGTTGTCCCCTGAGATATCACCAACTAACACACATCACTTCATAAATCCTAAAAAAAAGAGAATGTTTTGACATTTTAAAGGTTCTTTTCCTTGGTGTAAGGCTTCCTGAACAAAAAATAGAATAGAATAGAATAGAATAGAATAAAAGAAAAGAAAAGAATAAAAACATAACAAAACATACATTCTTCTATTCAAGTCATTTATCAAATATTTATTAAGGGCTTGCTGTGTCCCAAGAACTGTTCTAGGCACATGGGGTACACCAGAATATAAAACAGATAAAAATACACACCCTGTTGGATTTGTGCATTTAAAAATATTGGTATGGCCACTGATGTTGAATTTTTATTTCAGTCAATCCTGTTATTGCATGGTTCTGTGTAGTGAGCAGTAAGTGTTAACGAAGCACAAATTCTTCAAAATCATTACTAAAAATATCTCCTCACTTACTCATGATTATATCTCAAACCACATGCATGTTGGGCAACCCCTTTTTGAGTTGTGGATCTGATTTAATCTCTGAGGACCTCTTAGTATGATGTAAATAACCCTGGGAGGAATAGCTTCTTCAGATCCCAATCAGGGAATCCTCATGAGTGCTGGAGAAGAAAGCGAGCAAAGACTGAGCTACAGACTTGGCAGCCTGGCAGTAGAGAGAAGGACAGACATCCAGGAGATGAGGATGGACATCCAGGAGAGAAAGAAAGGCAGTAACTGGGGGAGCAGGAAGGGCTCCAGATGCCAGCTTGTATTCTATTCACTTTTTGTCTAGACCCAGACTGGATTTATAATATTTGTGTTCAACCAGTATCTCAGTGCCAACTTCTGTTAAAAAGTATGTCCTGGAGACATTTGTAGGAAGCCTTCCCTTTTTCTTTCTTCTGATTTTTTTTATACTAGTCATTTCTCATATATGTTGTGCTTACACGGAAAGGTTAATAAAGATCCCTGATAACGTGTGAGTCATTGAAAATGGTGACAATAGCCCTGTTTATATGTTTTGTATTTAGATCATATATAATACAAGCTAAGGATGCATGCAAACATTGCATGTAATCACACATGTATCCTCACTTTTCTTCATGCCTGAGCGGGTCACTGAATATATACTATTAGGTTAGTAATCTCTCTTGAAAAACTCTTTGACTCTGCAGCTTTGCTAGTTTAAAATTTCATTACTGCAAAGTGTATCTAAAAGAATCTTTTTAACAAGAAAGTCTGATGTAATCAACAGAAATGTGTTCTTCTTTCTTTTTTTCCCCCTCCATTTCTGGAACTGGCAACCAGTTCTTCACTGTTTTGATAATGTTTAAATGTTATAAATGAGTTTACAGGTGTAGTCAAATATGCCCAAAGGCATTTCAGAAAAAAAAAAAAACTAAATTAAAAACAAAGAGCAAACCACCCTAATCTCTTTTGTCTTTTAAATAGACCCTTGGCATTGAAAATTGCCTTTTCAGGTGGAGATGGGAATGAATGGATATCATTAACGATTTATATTTGGAGACTGAATTTAGGATGTGATTAAGAATCAGGATGTGTCTATCTTCCCTACATCATCTAGGGCTGTATGTTGCCTTTAGCAATGGACATGCTGTTAATCTGTTACTGATTTGTGACTGTTTTGACTTGAATCTAAACTCATTTCTTTTATTATCCTCCACTCCATTATTTTTGGAAATTACCCTCCACTCCATTATTTTTGGAAATTAAAAAGAAACAGCTAAGTTAGTTTCATTTTTAAAATTCAGTGATAGCCCAGGAGTACAATGTAGTAATTTCTCATTTTCTTTGATGGATGTTAAGTTTGTATAAGAATTTTTCTCTACATTCTTTTCTACCTCTCCCCTCTCCTCACATAGATATACAACACATGTCTGTATGTCTTATAAGAAAGAAAAAAAGTTATTTCAAGTCACTATGGATTTGTGAATCGTGGTTTATTGCAGTACCTTGGCTTTTCCTGTAAATGATTATATAAAACAGGTATAAATGACAGTTGCCTCCCAGTGTCAAAGTATCTGAGCAAATAAGTTCTGGAGGAAAATACTTTCTTGGTGACCAATAAATCGAAGGGAATTGGGTGGGCATAAGGAATTTGTAATTCAGGGAAAGGAAGAAGCCAATTAATTATCTCTGTTGAGATCTTTATGAATCACAATCTTTTCCAGATTCAGATTTTTTCCTACAAAGTAGTGGTTCAGATGCCTTTGGTTGCAAGTATAAGAAATCTTAACTCAAAATACTAAATCTTAAGTAATAAATACATAATACTACAGATAGCTGGAAAGCTTTAAATAGAGAAGCTCAAGGTGGAATACAATCAGTGGCTTCTAATAATCAGAAAAATTCAGGTTTTCATTCCACCATGCCTAGCTTGCCCCCTCAGAATTGTTAGTACTATATGTGAATCTTCATTACGATGCAAGCCAGAGTGGGATGAGGCAGACCTGACTCCAGAACTTTCTAGCTGTTTTAATCTTAAGCAAATTCCTTAATCACTTGTAGCCTCGGTTTCTGCTATCTGTAAATTGTTGATATATTCACTGAAGGGTTATTAAACTAATTAGAAAGAATAGGTATACAATGCCTGAGTTATAATATATATTCATGAAATAGATATTATTTTTGTTATTAGTTGAAGAAATAAATTGGTTATAGAAACTAGATGGTGAACTAACTTGCTCCTATTGGGTAACACATTTACAAGTCATCTCTCCCAGTGGGTCAGTTTTGTGGACTGTGAATCTTGTCTAATTTATGCTTATTTTTGTTTAAGTTTTAGACTCTTTATCAGCCAGAATTCAGTCAGGAAGACAAATCCTCTATAAAGACCTGGAAGGGAGGTGTTAGAGAACCAGAGAAAAAGTCATTAACTACTCTACTGGAAGCACTGTTTGGAGCTTGCTGGGAAATCCAAGAAGCCAAATACATCTGGCCAGTGATGCGAGATCAGCATGAAGAGGATCATAAAGATGTGTATGGAAACTGCAGCCTCTGGGAAGCAGTTCCTGCTCTATAACTACTACTGCCTTCTGGGATCTGAAACCAATTACCTGATGCTGTCAGCTGAGGCCACTATTTGTCAGCATAATCATCAGTCAGAAAGATGAGCTGGATCAAGAATGGAGTGGAGCACAGGGTGGGTCTTGCCCGGTACCCCTATGTCTTCCCGTCACCAGGGCTAAGGGCATATCCTTCCAAGGGTAATGGCTCTTTACTTCCACCTTCCAAATCTCACACAATCTCTCCTTTAACCAAAAGGTGGTCTATCTAAACCATAGAAAGACAGGGATTCTGGTACCAACCTACAAGCAATTATTAATATACAATCAATTGCTGGAGGAAGGATGAAAAAGATGTTTCTCTTTTCTTCACTTTAGCATACTCATTTACACCTTTTCACTCACCCCCCAGCCCAGTGTGAAAAATAGTGCCTAAATCACTGTGGAAGGAGTCTACTTTTTGAGAATGTAACTAATTTTTGCCTTAGTTTTTAAAAAAGTAATTTAAATATAAACTAGGCTTATATATACATTTTTAAGTTTATTTCTTATGTATTTTGAGAAAGAGATAGAGAGCAAGTGGGGGAGGGGCAGAGAGCGAGGGAGACAGAATCCCATGAGGGGCTAGAAGTCACCAACCATGAGATCATGACCTGAGACACAAAGAGTCGGATGCTTAATGGACTGAGCCAGCAAGATCCCCCTATATACACACTTTTAAAATGTAACTGAGTACAAACTAGACTAGCTCCCACATTTTAGCAGCTCAGTCTCACTGGTGATGCACAGAGACCCTAAAGCTGTGCATCAGGAGATTTGGGCTTGTGCCATATTTGTGCCATAACCTTGACAGCCGAGGACCCTGGTTTTCTCCATGTCAGTGGTTTGCAACCTTTTCCAGTGAAGTGATAATATCTAAAAAGTTATCAGTTTTCTACATGAGGATAGTAATAGTCTTTATAACCATTGATTGAGAGATTTCATTACCACTGAAACCTAATATGGGCCCAGGATTTATTAGATAAATGTATTTTTCGAAAAGCATATCCATGCATGGGCACCTGGGTGGCTCAATTGGTTAAGCCTCCAATTCTTGACTTCGGCTTAGGTCATGATCTCATGGTTCATGAGATCGAGCCCCACATTGGGCTCTGTGCTGACAGCTCAGAGCCTGCTTGGCATATTCTCTCTCTCTCTCTCTCTCTCTCTCTCTCTCTCTTTCTCTCTCTTTCTCTCAATAAATAAATCAACATTAGGGGTGGCTGGGAGGCTCAGTTGGTTGGGCATCTGACTTCGACTCATGTCATGATCTCACAGCTTGTGAGTTTGAGCCCCACATTGGGCTCTGTGCTGACAGCTCAGAGCCTGGAGTCTGCTTTGGATTCTGTGTCTCCCCCCCTCTCTGCCCCTCCCCTGCTCACCCTCTGTCTGTCTGTCTCTCTCAAAAATAAACAATTCAAAAAAATTAAAAATAAATATATTTTTTTAAAAAAGCATACCCATGCATTTAGGGGTAAAAAGAAAAAAAGCAGAGAAAACTATACAACATTTCAAAAGTGCCTCCCTCCATTTGGGGGTTTAAAAGCACATAAAATATGCAAAATCTAAAAATTTCAACTGTAGTTTAAATATGATATGAATTAAAGCTTTCCTTTTTATGAGGCACAGCCCACCCATGAGGAACCACTGACTAGAAGTTCTCATTGTCCTTCCACCTGAAGGAAGAGTTGGAAATGTTTTGCCTGTTGGGGGGGATGACCTTTCTCTGACAAATCCCTGTTCCACTGCTAGCTGCCACATAAAGCTGCCACCACCCAGGCTTTCTGTGGCTCATCCCTGTCCACATCCTTGGATACAGAACATATCCCATCTAATCCTGCCTTCTTCTTCCTATCAGGAACCCAAGGGGAAAATATTTTCTGATTCTCTCTGTGCCCAGATCAAGAAAGGTCAGTTTTTCAGCATACCCTGAGAAGTAAAATGGAGTGCTAGAGATATAGTCAGACATAACAGAAAAGGGATCTGGCACTTGGAAACACACACACAACTTCTGTTTCAGGTCATTTAGAAAGATTTTTGGATTATGAAAGTTGATGGTGGACATATGTGTCTCCATAGTTCTAAGCTTTAAAAAGAACCTTAAAACATATGATGAGAGTTCAGTAAATCCACATCTATCATTATACAAATGGATCTGAAGGAGAATGTTTTCTTTTTTCTTAAGGGGAAGGGAATGAATGGGTGAATCAGAAAGCACTTAGTAAGTACTTTGGAATAAAGGTGCTTGACACAATACACACACTTCATCACTTATTAAAATGTAACCCTGGCACTGAGGAGGGCACTTGTTGGAATGAGCACTGGGTGTTGTATGTAAGCAATGAATCACAGGAATCTACCCCCAAAACCAAGAGCACACTGTATACACTGTATGTTAGCCACCTTGACAATAAATTATATTTAACAAAATGCAACCCTGGAACTTTCTTTACAATGTAACTCTGCAATTGCCCCTTCAGGACCACACTAGCTTAACTAAGACAATGAGTGATACATTTTTCCTGATGCAACTTCAAGAGCATATAGCAGCATCAACTAAAAGATTGTTTTTTCTTTTACTTCTTTTGGGGGGGGGGGAGGGCTGGGTTTCCTCTCCACAATTAACCAAATAAAAAGATATAATGCCTTAATGCCTTCTATATTCTTGTCTTATACCAAAATCTAGGAAGGTATATTGGGAGATTCTGATCACAGCAATTATTTCAGCAATGCATTTATAAAACTTCAGTCACATAGAACCTGAATGAAAAGCATCATGTTCTCATCCCAATTTGCCACTTTTTAGCCACATGAGCTTGGATTTTTATCTCTGAGCTTTCATTTCCTCATGGCCAAATCCCCTTTATAAACCCAATGTGAAGATCTTATAAGGTGATGAATATGCCAGTGCTCTAAAAGCTGAGAAAAGTTATACACATACAAGATTCTATACATTATTATTTTTATTGGCCATCTCTTACTGAGCAATCCAGGGAACCACAATGTTCCAAGAGATTAAGATCTCAACTTTGCATTTCAATGAAAAACAGCACTTCCAGGACTGCAAGGCCCTCCCAACATCTCTCCTACAGGGGAAATGCCTTCTGCTTAATCATCAACATCACCACTTCCTCCACTGAGAGCTATATCTGATGATGAATCACTCCAGAAGTGATCAGATCCTCACCCCTTGCTAGGCTGAGGAAATTGAAGCTGGTCAAAGCATTTGTCTTCAGATGGGACAAAAACAAAAATTAAGGTCCAAAGAAAAAGGCACTTTGCTAAAATATATTCAGACACTTTATTTTCACTCTTTTCCTATCCAAAGTAGTTTACCCTGTCTTTCTCATTCATTTTCTTTCCTTCCATGTAGTAATAAATAACTATCAATGCTTCAACTGTTCATTCATTCCACAAATGTTTGGTAGGACCAATGATGTGGTAAGCATGAGAGGTATTCATGAACATGGTAGATATGATTTCTGTCCTCATAAATATATAGTCTAGAGTTAGGTATAAGCAAGCATCAGTGTCTGACACGAAGAGGCAGAAGGCCCTCAACATAGATTTATACTTGGCTCCAGGAAAGGAAATATTTGAAACAAAAGTAAACAAACATAAAGGATACCCTACAACTGATCTCTGTTCACTCCTACTAGGCTGAAAGAACCTAATCCAGTTTTAGGGAATTGACATAGACTTATTAGAGGTAGTCACATCTAAACTGATAGACTGAGTAGGATTTAGCTTGATGAGTCCATCCTTTTCTCCTTCTGTGATTGCATCTATAATCTCATCTCTCTTTTCTATTGTACTTCCTTCTCTTCTTCCCTCCTCTTTAGCCCTCTAGCCTAGTACTTCTATTAGCCAGATCCACCATCTTTACTTGGCCGTGAACAACTGGCATTCTAAACCACTAGGATAATCATAATTTTGAGAGTTACTCTTTTCAGTAGCCTTCAGCTGTAGGTTTGAATTGAAATAGTTTGGTTGTATTTGTGTTATTACAGGAGAGATTTGGTGATGTTGATGATAGCTACTTAAACAAGCTCTATAAAAAGTAACTATAATACCACTTTGTTATTTCCTCCTATTCTCAATAAAACAGTTCTGAATAACCCCCCTTCTTGGGAGCCTCCATACCAGCACATTCCAACTGTACCCTACTATTGACTCTGAAGAGATCCTTTTGGGCATTCCAAAAATGTTACTTTGAACTTCATTAAGAATATTTTAACTGTGTTAAGACATGTAATAAAATGACACACATATTTTAATATGCTGATGTTATCTACTGTCACATTGATTTGTGCAGCCAGATAAATTTATCTTTGTGCAAACCTCAGAAGAATGTTTATTGTGCTTTCTGATGAAGCCATTGTAACTACTTATGTATGTGACTCAGGATTTGCTCAATTCTGTAGAAATAAAGTACAGCAATAAATTAAATTGAATTATTATAGTGTTTATCTGGCTATCCATGACACTAATTTTCAGGATTTTTATTTGTTAGTACATCTTTACTTTAAATGACTGTGATACATAATAGTTATAAATTTAAACTTACAAATAGAAAAAATGTTTTCATACATTGGGGTTCTGTCAAGGATTTTTACTTTGGAAAATATGCCTTAGTTTTGCTAAATATGTTTTACACTATTGATCTAAGCTCTTCTCCTACTTCATTTCTCATGCACAGTAAATATCTTAATGGGGTTTGAAGCCTCAGCTTATAAATATAATTCGAATAAGAATAAGCTGCTGTTGTTAAATCACATGGAGTGATTTTATCTCTCCGTGCTTCTCACTGAAACAGCAATATTGTTGCTTTTAAGAGTGACACTGATCTCTGATGTTTGGTCCTTTCATTTAAAAAATTATTTATATATATGATGTATATCATATGATATATACCTAGCTGGCCATGTAATTGGAAAAAAATGTAACAACAGCAAAATGTTATCTGGAATATGAAAACCTACTCACTTTTAGGCTCATCTGTTTCAATCTGGATGCATATTTTTCACAATTTACAGAAAAATAATACAACCAAGCAAATTAGAAGCTCAACTTTATCTCTGGCAATAAAGTTTAAAGATGGCTTAGGAAAAAAAAAGGTGTTCTGTGGTTTGATATAAAATCATAAGAGCTTGAGATTCTCCCTTTATGGAATGAAGAATAGACAAGTAAGAGATAGAAGAGGAATTGGCTATTTGATGTCATGAAGAGTTTAAGAGTTTGTTATGTCACAGGAAAAGACTTACTGCATAATTACTCAAGGCAGCTGGCTGTTCCACCTACAAAATTTCCATTTTTCCCTTCTTTCTACCTTGTCATCCCAATGATCTTTTATTTTCATGTTTTAGTACTGCTTGGTACCCAGGTCTGTTGCTACAACCTGATTTTACTCTTTCAGGTATCAGTTCAAATCACTCTCATCAATACCAAACCTATTCTATAGCTAGGTCATTCAGGACTGATACTAATTTTGCTCTTTGATAATGGATAAATAACTTTCTCTTTTCATAAACAAAATTTTTCCATTTTAACCCAAAGGTTAAAGGTCATGCGTTAGTCCACTGTCCTTGACTTCAAAGCCAAAGTCATTGACCACCAACATAACAGCTCATCAGGAGAGGGATACTGACAATGTACACACCCATGTGGACAGTTCTTGGGTAGGTTACTGTCATTTTCTACAATATATTTTAAAAGTACTACTTGTTCTTAATTCTCATATATATACAAGTCTAAAACATTCTGTTGTATCCCATTACATTAATTGGAATTACTCCAATTTTGTCTAATAAGCATAAACAAAATTTTGGTAGTGATGAATGTCAGTATTTATTGATGAAGATAATATTGTCATAGAGGAAACAGGGGTCAATTTTTAACTTGGAAGTTACTCTCTTGAGCCATATATGAAAACCCCATAATTAACATCATAGTCAATGGGAAAAAACTGAAAGTTTTTCCTCTAAGATCAGTAAAAAGATATGGATGTCCCCTTCACCCCTTTTATTCAATATAGTACTGGATAACAATCAGATAACAAAAAGAAATAAAAGGCATCCAAATTGGTAAAGAAGTAAAACTGTCACTATTTGCAGATGACATGATACTATATATAGAAAACCATAAAGACCACCACCAAAAAAAAAAAAAAAATGCTAGAACTGCCAGATGAATTCAGTAAGGTCACAGGATACAAAATCAATATACAGAAATCCATTGCATATCTTTCACTAAAAGTGAAGTAGCAGAAGGAGAAATTAAGAAAACAATCCTATTTACAACTGCACCAAAAATAACAAAGTACCTAGGAATAAACTTAACCAAGGAGGTGAAAGACCTATACCATGAAAACTATAAAACACTGATGAAAGAAATGGAATGATATTCTGTGCTCATGGATTGGAGGAAACAAATATTGTTAAAATGTCCATACTACCAAAGGCCATCAATATATTTAATGCAACCCCTATCAAAATATCAACAGCATTTACACAGAACTGCAACAAATACTCTTAAAATAAGGAACTACAAAAGACCCCAAATAGCCAAAGCAATCTTGAAAAATAAGAACAAGACTGGAAGTATCACAATCCCAGATTTCAAGATAACCTATGAAGCTGTAGTAATCAAAACAGTATGGTACTGGCACAAAAACATATACATAGATCAATAGAACAGAATGGAGAACCCAGAAATAAACCCACAATTATATGGTCAATTGATCTTCAACAAAACAGGAAAGAATATCCAATGGGAAAAAAAAAATCTCTTCAACAAATGGTGTCAAGAAAACTGGACACCTACATGCAAAAGAATGAAACTGGACCACTTTCTTACACCATACACAAAAGTAAACTCAAAATGGATTAAGGACCTAAATGTGAGACCTGACTTCCTAAAGGAAGTAATTTCTCTGACATTGGCCATAGCAACTGTTTTCTAAAGGTGTATCCTGAGGCAAGGGAAACAAAAGCAAAAAAATAAATTATTGGGACTACATCAAAATAAAAATCTTTTGCACAGTGAAGGAAACAATAAACATAACTAAATGGCAATGTATGGAATAGGAAAAAGATATTTGGAAATTATGTATCTGATAAATGGATATCCCAAATATATAAAGCTTATACAACTCAACATCAAAAAAGCAAATATTCCAATTAAAAATGGGCAGAAGAAAAAAAAATGGGCAGAAGACATGAATGCACATTTCTCCACAGAAGACATCCAGATAGCCAACAGACACATGAAAAGATGCTCTGCATCACTGATCATCAGGGAAACACACATCAAAACCACAATCAGATATCACCTCACAACTGTCAAAATGGCTAAAATAAAAAACACAAGGAATAAGAAGCGTTGGTGAGGATGTAGAAAAAAAGGGACCTTCATGCACTGTTGGTGGCAATGCAAACTAGTTCAGCCAGTGTGGAAATCAGTATGGAGGTTCTCCAAAAAATTAAAAATGGAATTACCATACGATCTGGTAATTCCTCTACTTTTTATTTACCCAAAGAATAAGGAAACACTAATTTGAAAAGATATATTCACCCCTATGTTTATTGCAGCATTATTTACAATCGTGAAATTATGAAAGCTGCCAAAATGTCCACGAATAGATGAACAGATAAAGAAGATGTAGTATATATACACAAGGAAATATTACTTATAAAAAGAATAAAATCTTGCCATTTGCAACAACATGGATGGAACAAGAAAGTATAATTCTAAGTGAAATAAGTCAGTCAGTCAGAGAAAGACAAACACCATACGATTTCATTCATACATGGAATTTAAGAAATAAAAGAAACGAGCAAAGAAAGAGACAAACAAAAAAACCCAGACTCTTAGCTGTAGAGAGCAAACTGAGAGTTGCCACAGGCGAGGTGGATGGGAGGACGGGTGGAACAGGTGAAGGGGATAAGAGTATATTCACCATGATGAGCACTATTGTTGAATCACTCTATTGTACACCTGAAACTAATATAATGCCATGTTAACTATACTGGAATTAAAATTTTTTAAAAATATTCTCTTGATATTCATCTACCACAAAGTTGCCATTGGACATTTTGTGAATTGCCCAATTGTTGGAATATTTTGATGATATGTCTTCATACATTTTTCATTCTGTCCTTACCCATAATTTAAGAAGTTATTTCTAAAACTGTTATTAAGCATGGTTGGGAAATGAAGGTTCATAAAATGCACTTTGCCCCTCAATAAACCATGAAGACTGTTTTCTTTGTTATCATGCTGTCTCATCAGAAGAAAAAAAAATGTTTTGCTCAGTTCAGCTGTAGGCCATAAACATGCAGATACTTATATCTACAATCTCATTGTTAACTCTGATCCAGGTCATAATGCCATTGACTTTGAAGGAGCCTATCCTATTTTGTTATGATCTTTTTCCGGCCCTTTGAGGCAGGAAACGTTCTTCTTGGTCAAACTGAGGATTAATTAAAGATCCAAAACACATTTCTTCTGCAATTAGTGGAATTTAACTGAACTTCCACTGAGAGAAGTCCCACAGATACTAACAAGATACTAACAAGATACTAACCAAACACAATTTCCAAATAAGAACATTTAATTATGTTTGAGTACTATTTCTTGAACTTAATTGATGAAGGATCTATTTTTCTGTTGAATACCTAATAGCATTCCAAAAACTAACTTTCCAAAGTACACATGCACTTTAGGAAACGTTGGCATGATGTATCGCCTAGGCAATGATCACTCAAGGAGTAATCCTAAACTCAAAGATGAGAGTAGAAAAAGCTAATAGACTTTCTTTCTGCTGTAGGATAGTTGAATTATCCACTTATCAAACAGCAAAAAACTGGTATAAATAAAATTGTATTTAAGTAAAACTTGAACATCCTGGCATTTAAACAATCATAAACATACAATTTTTTGTTTTCTATTTGGGGATAGCCACACTGAAATAGCCTACATTATAACATTTAATGCAAGCTCATTCTAATGATACTCCAATGGTTTGGATTTTTTTTAAATTGCCTTCCTTTAAGAATGTTATATTCCCATAGAGTAGCAAAGAAAGGAGAAATGGTATATAACTGTCTTCTATTGTTTATATTGTTTTTTTTTTTCCTGGCAGCATGAAGATATTTAAACAATTTAAAAATCCAGGATTTACTTTAATTCACTTGACACTGAGATATTTCCCAGTTTGATGGAATGTGGAAGAAGACAATAATACCAGTGGGCATTCTGTAACACTGTCAAATGATTATGAATTGAACAGAAAGCTAACTCTATGAGCTAATTAAATAAAATGGACTAGTGGATACTCTGCAATTCTGCATTGAGAAGATTTTGATTATGAGGATGCATACATTAGTGAAACATGAAAAAGTATTTAAAAATCAAAATAAAGTCTGCTTTCCTCCAATATGCTGTGTTTTAGTCTACTTTTGTAAATAAATGAAAATATCTCCTATGTTCCTAGCACATAACGAGTACTCACTAAACATTAAATATTACCTTTATCATCATTATTATCAGATATTTATTGTACTTTTTGTAATAACAGATAGAACCTGAATGACCATTAAAGAGAAACTGAATTTGTAACTTTGTGAACCAATTCTTAAACTGATGGAACCCTGATGCTCTCTTGTTGGTGCCACATAACATTAATTAAATTGTAGTTTTTGAGCACTGGGCTTGTGCTTTACAGAAACAGCTGCCATCCATTTCTACTGTGTTACCTGGAGCTTTCAAACATGGTGCCTGGCACCGATCTAGCCGTGTATAAAAGTTGTTCTCCACGTGTGAAAAAGCTGCTCAGAATATCTGGGAATGTTCTATACCAATTTCACATGACATGAATCCTCTGTTCACAGCCTCATTCCATCATTTTCCATGTGATGACTTCATGTCAGAGAAGTTCAGTTTACATTTACCAAAGTAAACTAGCAGTCAATATTGATACAAAACCTTCTAACAATGTAGTAACTGTTATGAAACTCAATCAAGGGACCACAGAGACTGAGAACATACTCCTTGAGTGACAAGGTGTTCCAACAGAAGGATATTTCAGTATTTAACAATTCATCTCTGCCTTGTTCAGGAAGTTCTCCCTGCTGAATGTGTTCCTAAAATATCAAGTGAAAAAGTTCAAAGAAAAGATGACCCTTACCAACAGAAGAAGATCAGAAACAGGATCATACGCCTGTTGAGAGGTGACCGAAACGTGTTCTCTACCACTCTGTCTTATGTGAATGTCCCTCTCCAAAACCATTTTATAAATAAGAATGAAATTGTTCATAGATTCTTCTAGAATATCTGAACCTTTTTTTGAAACAAGTCCCATGAAAGGAAATGGGAAAACAGCATTCCAATATCAATATATGGGCCCTAAGAGGACAATTCAAACATAAGAAATATTGTGTAGGGAAGTTGAGTATCCTTATATATTTATTAAAAACTGCTTGGATTCAGAAATGAATACTAAAAGAAACAAGGTAGAAAAAAAGTGTCAGACTAGATTTTAAAAAAGAATGAGAAAAACCCCAATCCAGATTATTTTATTATGTCTAATATTTTCTCACTTGCACTATTATTTGTAACATAAAAATCTTAAATCATTTTCTGAGCTTGTAATAACTTTTTCTGCTGTATGTTTAATATTTACTATAGACTACCCTGAAAACAAACAAACAAAAAAAGAATCTCCCTGAAATCTCAAGTCAGGACAAAAACGAGCTGCTTAAAGAAATTACCCCTGGAAAAGTATTAGAGGCAAATGACAAAAAATTGTGAGAGTTTCTAACACTCTAAATAAAGCTATAGGTTAAATAAAAATCTAGATATGGCAGACTGAATCAAGTGGCCTTTTTAAAAAACATAATAACTTCAGCACTGGCCTCGCTAAGTCTGACCTTATCTACTAATCCCCCTAATTGCTTTTCCTCTTTTCTTCTCTGAGAGTAAAAGCTAGAGATGGTTTTCTCTTCAGTTTGGGCTGGAGCTAAACCAGGAAGCTGAGGGATACAAGAGGAGTCTTTGCTGTTTACCAGCTTTTTCTAATGAAGTCTTCGAAAATATCCATTGTATTCAGATCCCTGGTTAAATATGTACTCTGGGCCAAAGCACCTGCTGCCCGGTTCTCTAATTCACATTACAGCATTTGAAACAATTCTGTAGCCTTCCTGCTTGCCCTTAAAGTCCTGCTCCAGGTTATTTGCTCTGACTCTGTTTTCTCAGCACGCTTAATAGGACAGGCCCAGACGCTATCAACGGTCTTATTTAATCCTTTACTGGTGTGTGCAATTCCCAAACAAAAAGTATTGTACACAACTTGAAACCAAATTAAATTTGCCCTTCAGTTTGTAAAGGCCCTGAAGATTCTGAGATGGAGAGCTGGAGCCAAAGTGAGTATCATCTATTGTAAACTTCACGGGAAGGTAAGTCTCTTCATATTCTGGTCTTTGCAGAACTGGAAGGAGAAAATTCAGTTTCTGATTCAAGATCCATTTTCTCCATTCCTTTGCTCCTCTAACTTCTCCACACACTTTTGGAGAAGAGAAATGAATAGAAAATGCTGGCACTCTGATCATTTATGTGTGGACCAGAGGTCATTTTCTGAGTATGAGCTGTTGTTCTTCACTCCCCAGAGACATAGCCAGTGAGATATAGAAAAGCTCTTTCTTCTTGCCAGAAAGATAGCTTTTTTGTACCATCTTCCCTGACAAAAAAAAAGGCAGAGCTGGCTGATTCTAATTGACAAAGACTTGAAAAGCAGAACTGCTATAGATCCTTGACCTAGATTTACCAACTAACATCTTGCCAATTTATTTTATCTATCTATCTATCTAGATATTTACACACACACTTTTTTTAAACTATTTGGACAAGGTATGAACATCATGAACTTCACCCAAGAACATTTGAGCATGTATTGCCTAAGAGCAAGGGAATTCTTCTATATAACCAGATACTCACGGATCCAAAAAAATTTGAGATACAATATTATTTAATGTACATGTTCCATATTCAAATTTCCCCAATGTCCCAAATTTTTCTGATTGAGAATCCATTCAAGGATTATGGACTGCATTTGATTGCCACATCTTTTTGTCTCCAACTTATAACACTGAACATTTTTAAAAATCTTGGCAAGGGGGTAGGTAAAACAACTTACAGTCTGTCCAACTGCTTCCTCAGGATTCGATTAAAGAACTTTCCATGGATACTATGTAAGTAAATTGTACATTTCTCATTATATCATCTTAGGAAGCACATGTTGCAAGTTGTCCCATTATTGATGCTAACTTTGGATACTTGGTTGAAGCCATATCTAACAGATCTTTCCATTATAAAAGAACCTTTCTTTCTTTCTTTGTACTTAGTAAGTAATCTGTGGGGGTGATACTATGAGACCATGTGAATATTGTTTCCTAGCAACAATGTGCTTAATGGTTTCACCATCCATTGATAATGTTTGCCTCAGTTAATTATTAAAATGGTTATTTCTGAATTTTGCCATTCTTTCTACGTAAATGAGCTAGTATATTTCTGTAAAAAAAGAAAGCTCCTCTTTTTCCCATCTCCTTTTCCTAGAGTAGCACTATGGATGCAGCAATCATTATTTATTCAACAGACTATAATACTGAATGCATATGAAACATATATGACTACATAAAAAATTATTTTTGTATATTAAAATTATCAATTCTGAAATCCACATCTGAGATATTTTTAATGCTTCTAAAATCAGTGGTCACAACCAATATAGAACTCCTATAATATTTATTCCATACTTGTAAGGATTTCAAAACAGACATGAAGAGAAATGAGGTCCTTGTTTCTTGGAACTCAATACACTAATCAGGTGGCCAGTTGGTTGTGGGAATTGTCACTTATGGAGAAAACAGAACCAAGCATAGAATTTGGCAATTTGGACCATGACAGTTCCCTGCATTTTCAAGAAAACAAAAGCATTCCATGTTGAAAAGTCGAGTTCTCTGGGAAGATAAAAATAAGAAGCTGATTAACTGAAATGAAGACAGAAAAAATTCAAAGAGCCAGCCAACACACTAATAAAAGAAACCCAGAAGCAATCAAAATACATAATTTAACTTGTACAGCCTTATAAGAGTGCTGACGGTGAGCAGTGCATTTTTAATAAGAAAACCAGCTGTGACATATATATTGTCCATGGCCTTCTTTTCTTTCTTGGCCTGCTGCAGTGCAGAGTTCCAAACCCAAACTGTTCTATCAAAATGGTAGTCTTCCTCTGTATAATTTTAGGTAACTCCTCAATGAGTAAAAAAAAACCCAAAGGGGTGGACTTTCTCAATTATGGAATTTATACATTTTTCACAGTACAGTTCACCTGCGTTTAGAGTTCAAATCATTTCCAAAAGAATCTTTCTCTCTTCCGGATATTACAAAAGTTCAAAAGTGATGTCCTTAGTTACCATATTTTACTTCAACTTTCATTTGCCAGAAATTATTCTATCATTTTCTCACTGTGAAATACTATTTGAGCCATAGGTGTAAAAACTTATTTAAAAAATTTAATACCAAAAAAGAAAGAAGAAGGGAAGAAAGTTAGGAAGGGAAGGAGGGAGAAAGGGAAAGAAATACATCCTACTGTCTCAAGGTGCCTACAAAGTCAAATTAAAATGACAAAGTCAAACCACTTACCAGTAAGTTCAAGTCACTGCAGTAAAAGGCAATGCAGGTGTGATTTCTTCCACACTAGGGAAATGGTATAAACCGTTTATGAAACTTGCAGAGAAGGAAAGATTAAGCAAGAGTGCTTAAATATGTACAAGGCAGGCACAGATAGAAGAGTTCTAGAGTAGTAAATGAGTAAATTCTGAAGAACAAACTAAGATAAAAGGTCGTGAAAGAAAAAAACATGAATACAAATAACAATTGAATGAAAAACAATTTGAGGCATTAATAACAAAAAAATATAATTTATTGGGTCCATACCATGCACCAGAACATCACATAATTATATCATTAAAAAATATATTTTAATGTTTATTTTATTTTGAGAGAGAGAGCAAGAGCCAGTGAACTGGGGGAGGGGCAGAGAGAGGGAGACACAGAATCTTAAGGCTCCAGGCTCTGAGCTGTCAGCACGGAGCCTGACATGGGGCTCGAAATCAGGGACTCAGGAACTGTGAAATCATGACCTGAGCTGAAGTCAGAAGCTTAACTTGACTGAGCCACCCAGGGGTCCCACATATTTATCTCATTCAATACTCATAACAGTTCTGCAAAACAGGCGTTATCAGTCCCATTTTATAAATTGGGAAACTGAGGTTCATAGTCTCATATTTACTTAATTTTCTAGATGAGGAATGTGTGTCTCACAGAAGATAGTTCCCTCACTAAGAAACATTCCCCTGGTGGATGATGGGAGCTTGGGTTCTGATTCCAGCACATCCCCTTGCCTAAGCCCAGCTGCATCAACCAAGTTGACAGTATTGGAACACGGCTGATTAGTGGGGTTCACCCTAGAGATAAGGCTAAGGAGAAGAATGGAATTTCACAGTGTCCCCAGCCAAACTATGTAGAGAGCTGGAAAAGAATTACATGGCTACTAGTGTACTCAGCTGGCTTCCTAAGGAAAAGAAGTCTACTATATCCAGAAATGAGGCCCTAAAACACAATCTTTAACAACTGCTTAATATTGGAATACCATCTTACCAGTAGGGACATGACACAATGTAACGCAGTTCAAATGCAGTACAAATTGTGTATGATCAGGTTCCCTTTTGAAAGATGCTTTGACATTGCACATTCTGATTCCTACTTCCTTTCCTGGGCTATAACTGCAGTGTCCTTGTTTAAACAAATAGCAATGAGTGCCATGCATTCAGGGAAATGTTTGCAGTGAATTAGGCTTTAGGATTGTTCTTTGCATTGGTCCCTTTCCAGGAAGCAACTGACTCGTTTCATAATGGAACCATCCTAAAAGGATAAATCAGGGTGACCCACTTGGAGGCTTTCGAAAACAATGGCTACATCTGCACTTCTAAAGAGAAAAACAACCCGGAACCTCCCAAATCAGAACCATGCCCAGAAACAAAAATATCTGCCTCAGAAAAAAAGGGTGAGTCCTGGGAGGCATTTTAGTAGCCTGTCATGTCAAGCTGATGATAATTGCTTTTAACTGGCACTCCCACCAAAGCCATATCATTCATTACCTTGTCAGAATAAATCTACCTGCTGTGTCACAGGTTCGATTAAGAAGCCCTTACCCTTTTTGTAACAGCATCTTAATCTGAATTTGTGTACACTCCTTCATACAAAATGGATGCTTTCAAATTACATATGGCTGGGCTGGCTGTTCTTATTATAAACAGTAGTCTTTGGGAATTTATGCTGGCATCAGGATTGCTTTTTTTCTCCTGCTATAGCAATGTCTTCAAGTTAATCCCTGGGGGTTTAGTATCCTCACCCACAGGAGAGATAAGTTATCTAGGGCTGCTAGCCCAGTGACTATTGTTTTAGTCATGTGCTGTCACCATTACCCCAGATTTTTAAAATCATTTTCTCCCCTTTGGATTTTTAAGACTTCAGAATGTGTCATTTCAAGGCTTTGGGATGCTTTGCTCCACATGGCAATGAAAGTGTTTACTGAGTTTGGGTTGTTTGTGCCCATAAAATGCAGTAGAAATCTGAACTCTGCCTCATTTCCAGAGCATGGCCACCAACTGGCCTCTGCAGGAGTCCATGTGGTTGGAAACAAACACTAAAGTTATTTGGACTTGGAAGCTCCTGGAAAGGGTTTCAACTGCTCCAGAGGGTGGGAGGCTTGTTTGGCAGATAAGGCCACCGGATAAGAGGCCCTCTGATGAAATTCCGTCTGCACCAAGATGTGGGAAGAGAACTAACATCCTCTCTGCCAGGCATGGCCCATAATAATTGTCAAAGACAGCTACCACCTCCTGCCACATGCTGTGAGCCATGTGCTTTAGAAACATCTGATGTATTTCTGCAACTGAGGTAGGTACAATTATTCCTTTTTTTGTTTTTTCCACTGAGGCTGAGAGGGTGAGGTAAGTTATCCAAGACTACAAACCTAGTCAGCCGGAAAAGGATTTCAAATTCAGGTCCCTCTGAACGCAAGTGTTCTTCGTAATATACTATGCTGCAACCTGACTGAGTCATTGATCATAATGCTTTCATGCCCAGGAGAAAGTTGAAGGGGGGAAGGGGGTCTAGTACAGGGAAGAGCTTTTGAAATAGAGGTGGCTGGGAGCAGCAGGATGTGGAGGTGTCCAGAAGGCCTCCGTGTCACAGGAGCCAGCTCAGTCATTCTGCTGTATGTAGTCAAAGATCCCTGGCACGTTATAAGCAGGCCTAGGCAGATGCAGAATGGAGAATGGACCCAAGCGTGAATGAACTGGGGACTCTGTGACCAGCTGGTCAAGCAGAAGGAGAGCCCCAATTAGAAAATGCTGGGAGAGGTGGCAGGAGGGTAGAGTTGAGAAAAGTTTGACATGAAATTGGATGGTTGTGCCGCGCAAACCACAAACCCAGCCTCCACCTGTGAAGGCACTCGTCAAACGTCCACATGAAAAAACAAAAGAGAAAAATACAGTCTTTTAGTTTGAGATTTCCATAAGGATGCTGGTTCTTATATTCTAGATGGGAACATCCTGTTCTTTAACAAATATCATGGGTCTGAAGATTACTTCTCAAATGAATGGAAACAGTTTTGGGAAAAAGGCTAACTGTCTCTAGCCAATCAACAAGGACAGCATAGTTATCTAAGAAAGAATGACTGACCTATGGTTCTACCTTGAAGCAAATGAGAACAGTTTGCACACCCAACGCTTTCATTCACACAAAGTCATGCTTTGTTTAGGACTTACCATTTTTAGTCATTCTGTGACCTTTTATTCCTCTGATTTTCCTAAGTACCATGAGTGAGTACTGGCATAGAGAATTTATCTGTGTTGATTTGTTGGCTTTACTATGAAAGTTCCCTATAAGAATGCTTTTGCACCTCTTATAATAAACATTGTGTTTATTAAGTTAGAAAGATACTCTTTTGGTTAAAACTGTTACACATACTGGTCATATTGTGTCATGAAGCAATAGCCTAAAATAGTGGATACATTTCATACAAACACCCACGTCATTATTTTCTAAGTTGAACACTTCAGTTTTTGATTCACAATACTTTTTTTTAAAGTTTATTTGTTTTGACAGAGAGAGAGAGAGAGAGCCCAAGCAGGGGAGGGGCAGAGAGAGAATCCCAAGCAGGTACTGCAACATCAGTGCAGAGCCCGACGCGGGGCTCAAATCCACAAACCATGAAAGCATGACCGGAGCCAAAGTTGGTGCTTAACTGACTGAGCCACCCAGGTGCCCCTTCATTCACAATACTTACTGAGTACTTGTTACATGTCAAACTCAGCACAAGAACCTGGGAATACAACAGTCAACACACCAAGCAATTGCCCTCATGCAGACTGCCCACTAGAATGGGAGACAAATAGTAAAGATTTTAAAAGCACTCTAAGTAATAGTCTGAATACAAACAGCAGAAAAAGGCAGTGGAAGCTGACGTTAGTCGCTGCATTAATTGGAGTGGCTGAGAGTGTCTTTTTTAAATAAGGCCCCTAAATGGACTAAGGTTGCACCAGCCTTAAAGAGTGACAAAGAATTCCAGGGGAGGAAGGATAAGTGCAAAGGCCTTGGGGTTAAGTATAATTTTGTAGGGAATGAAATGAGAGGGAAGAAGAGTGGTAGAAAATAAGGGCAGAGTTACTCAGGACAGTGTTGTCACAAGAGTAAAACCTTTCAATTTTGCTCTGGATGTGGTCAGTAGCTTTTGGAGGGTTTTGAGCTGGGAAGTGATGTGATCCAAACTGTATTTCAGAAGCATTGCTCTGGCTGCTCTGTGGTCAACAGATTTTAATGACACAGGAGTTGGTATATTTGTTAGGAGACAGTTGCAGTTTGCGTGGAAGAAAGGTAGGAGGCAGTGGTAAGAGTGGTAAAAAGTTATCAGACTGATGAGAGGTTTTGAGAATGAACTGAGATAAAAGCCTTTTCCTACCATAACTTTTGTTGATTCCTTCACATCAAAGCAGAAGAGGAGGATGGAGAAAGGAGAAAGATAACATATTACCTAGAAGTGTGAGTTAGTTATTTTAAACAGTATTTTCTTATAGGACAAAATCTTGTAATGAGGACAATCAGATCAGTTTCTGACACCTCCATGAGGCTGACACTCCACTGATTGTCTCAGGCTAATGTGATCCACCTACTTTTCAATATAGAAAAAGCTGCTTGAATAAGAGTTAATAATGACAATGCCAAATTGCATTTATTGAGCACTTAACTATGTGCCAGACACCATGCTAATAGTTTTCTAGATTCTATTCACTCTTCACAATAACCTAAAGAGGTAGCTACCATTATCTCTTATATCTCCGTATTAGGCATGAGTAAACTGAGGCCCAAAGAAGTTAAATATTTGCCTATGAGATAGAGAGCTAGAGAATGACACACCTATGAATCAAAGCCAGGTCTGCTTGACATTGAACCTAGTCTAACAGCTACACTGTTGTATATATAAATCCATTAAAACACCTACAATAATAACAACAATTAAAAATCCTCAAGAGTGTTCAGCTATTCCAAAGGACACTTTTAACTGACATATATCATATTCTTTTGACCATTTGACAGCATATAAACTTAGTCATCTTTGGCTGTATGGATTTTTACTCATCAGGTATTAATTAAGGACGTTGATTTTCCATAGAAAAGAAGTTAACTCATCAGACGTGAGGAATGCTGAATTTTTTTCACTTGGGTATGTTCAGCACTCCATGGATTTTTTTTTCTTCCACTAACTAAATAATGATCAGTTTAATGGTAAATGAAACTTTGAAATGCATAGGCTTCTTAAATACACATAGAAAAAGAGATGCTATTTTTTGAACTTTATGTTACAGTTGGCTACAGGAAACAAAAACGATATACCTTACAGAAAGCAAAGCAAAATAAACAAATATATAAACAAGTCAGAAGAAACTATTATACAACTCTGAAACAAAGATGTTGAATAATAAGAGGCTAAAGCATCATTCAAAACCTCAAAATTGAGTTTTGTACGTGTCTTAAATGATCTTCCAGGGAAATACATTATATGAAGAGTCAAATTCGTTAGGCAGCACACAAGATAGTTCTAGCATTCAGTTAGAATAATTTCAAAAAATTATAGTTAGAGAGGACAGATTTTCCAAGGAAAGTTAACAAGATAAGGTCAGTAGGTAAGAGTGATTAGAACACTAGCCCTCCCTGTTCCCTCCTGTCAGGGAGAAACTTCCTTCCTGCCTTCCTGTAGCCATAGCTCTCTCTGAGCTTAGGTACCACCACTTCCTCTCCTTGTTCCTCCATCTTAAAGAGTGGTAAAAACTTATCACTGGTGCCGGTAGTTGGACAGATCCTTATCCTTTCTGTTTTCCTTAAAGCTGCCTACACCACTGGAAATGACACCTTCATTAAAGTCCCTTTAATTCAACCATTTGAGTGGGCTACCACTTCCCTGACTCATACTCTGGTCTGCTGAGTCATATGCCAGCCTTGTCTCCTACAATCCCAGCCCATTGTTCCCAAAGTCTAGCCACACTCTTCTTACTGTCCTTTGAATTCATCATCACTTCCATCACTTTGGGTGTCCATGTGTGCTCTTTCCTTATTTCAGATTGCTCTTTACTCCCATTTCTACCAAACTCCTATATATCCTGCAAGAGTGACTCAAGTACCATTTTCTCCACAAAACACTTGAGAACTGCCCCCCACAAGTCCAAATAATCTGCCATTCTTTCATGCGGTGTTCCCCAAATGGCATTAAAAATTTTCACAATTTTTATCATATTTTTCTACCACCATGTATGGTGGGTAAGTATGCACAAACCGCTTCATGCTGCAGTGACAAAAATGTGACATTTCAGTGGCTTAACAAAACTACACTCTATTTTGGCTCACACAAATTCCTCTTTGGATCCTAACAGTAAATCCTGGAGGGTCTCACCGTGGCAGTTAAATGCATCATCTGGGGCATGCCACATGTCACTTCTGTTCGCAACCTATACACCAGAACTAGTTGCATAACCCTGCCTTACATCAAGAGGCAGGCCAGTGAAGTCCTCCCAGGTGGCAGGAAGGCAAGGTGACCTAGATATACAGGAGAGCACTAGGAGTCTTTGTTACTTATCTACACTTTGAAGAACTTTTTTTTAATCAACTTTTTTTTTTTTTTACTTCAATGAATGTATTTACACAGGAAACTCTGCATCTGTTCATGAAAAGTGTCTAATATAGAGTTCACAAATTTTATAACCATAGTGAAACAAAATAATAATTATAAGACTAATAGTCTATATACCACTTAAATAACATCCATGTACCATTTTTGAGAAGCATGATTCTAATGTGAAAAAGCTAATTTCACTGAGCACCTGGTACATGGCAACAGTGTTCTAAGTATTTCATATATATTAATTTGTTGGATTTTCCTAACAACCTATAAGTGGCAAGTGCTCTTTATTATCCCATTATACAGATGAAGCATGGGAAGTCCAGTAATTTTCCCAAGGTCATATTGGTAGCAAGTGGGAGAGGCAGAACATGAACCCTGGCAGCCTGATTCCAGAGGATTCATTTCCACTTAATCTCCGAATCTGTGGGAACAACAGTAGGGGAGTTGCCTTCCTTGCATCCTCACCACTAGCCATACTTCCTAGTACAAATTAGGAGCTTAATTCCATTTTGCTTACTTGCTGAATGAATCAGGAATATTCCCCTTCCATCTAGTTTCTGAAAAAAAAAATATACTACTGTTTTGATTTTTACTGTTAGTAACAGGAAGGAACTTAACAAAATATAAAAATAAAAATAAATAAAACAAAGGGAAAATTACAGAGTTTCAGATTTCAAAAGTTCCCAGCCAAAGTGTCTTCACCAGCAGTAAACCATAAATATTGTCTTATTTCTTTGATTTCTTCTTAATTCTACCACTACATCTTATATTTGAGAATCCTGGAAGGCCTCTCTTGAGCACTTGAGCACAAAGGCCAAAGCTATGTTCTGTTTTCCCTTGAAGCCTTTGGGTTTTCTTCCCCCCTTCACTCAGGAATTTTAGAGAATGGTAAAGAACATGTGGAAATAATAATAGTAATGGCTAACATCTATTAAGTGCTTACTGTGTGCTACAGAATTGATCATTAAAGTCTCTAGTTAGACCAAAGAGGATTCACTGACATTTCAAATAAAAGTCATCTATTTTTTTCATACAAAAAGATATTATGCAACATTTCATCTGAAAAAAAAAAAAAAAAGGAAAATGCAGAGCAATGAGATGGAAAATAGCCAGGAATAGTGTCCATTGCTTGGACTGGAAGCCAAAAAGAAAGAGTATTGTTGGATGTCTGTTGTGGAGGTGGGAAGTGTACATAACTTAGCCTCAGCTAACAGAATAAAGTGAGAAGTAAGGCAGGAATGAGACATAAAGGAGTTTTAAGCAGAAAACAGTAAGACGAAGGGATAATGGGAAGGAAATCCCAAGGTCTAAAATGTGTATGTTAAGGAATTCTTTCATTTGAGTAATGTTTAAAAGAGTCTCATGGTAGCCACTAGCAATTGAGCAATACAAAATAAATCTTTCTTTTATCTTAAATAGCAGGATTTGATTCTTCATATGTTTTATGACTTCTGATAAGAAAGATTATGTTTTTATGTAAGCATGTCATAAAGAATTTAAAATGTGCAAGTTTTAACAAGATGTTCAAAAATCTGAAAACGGGAGTTTTAGTAGGTGTTTTGCAAGTAATATACGGCAAGCCTATATGAGAGAGTTGGAGATAGCACATGACAATAACAAGGTTTATGAGTGTGAAGCTCAGAAAGCTTGTCTTCAGAGAAAGCAGACAGTGAATGATAACTGGGCATATTTTTTAGCACACTCAATATGAGTTTCAATAAATTTAAGAATTAAGAATCTCAAGTTACAAAATTATGTTTGGTAAAATTAAGTCCTTTGAGATCTAAGCCAAGTTTTGACTCACACAATAGTAAAATGAATTTTAGTGAGGGGTAGTGATGGGAGACAATTGTCCATTAAACTATTTGATAAAGCTACTCTTTAAGGCCTAAGTGAAGCCTCTTGGATTGTGCATAATTAGGGGCACCTGGGTGACTCAGTTGGTTAAGCATCCAACTCTTGATTTTAGCTCAGGTTATGATTTAATGGTTTGTGGGATTGAGAACCCTAAGTTGGGCTCCCCAATGACAGCAAGGAGCCTGCTTGAGATTCTCTCTCCCTCTCTCTCTCTCTGCCCTTCCCCCACTTGTGCACACACACTCTCTCTCTCTCTAAAATAAACTTTAAAAATACTTTTAAAAGAATGTATATAATTAAACTTGTATTTAAAATCATGAAACTACTTGCAAAGTATGCAATAGCTGATATTGTATTTCTTAGGTTAAAAAATGGCTAAAGTGAAAGCATTATTTAATTAAAACAAAACACTAAAACTCAGAGAATTTCCAAATAAAAAATATTGTCACAATCATCCACAAAAACCCAGAAGTATTTTGAAGGGACAAAGTTTAGTCATGGCAAGACAGCCCAGTTAAATTCCTAGAAAGAGTGGGAGGCCCTCTACTCGGTGCCCCTTTTGTTCCGCATTTAGAAAGTGTTAGAAGTGTGGTCATTTGCTAATAGTAAATGGTATGAAGGAATCAGGTGTTACAAAGTAGGTATTTCTGATGGATGGCACTAAAATCTTGTTCTTTCATAATTTATTCATAGCCCCAGTATGGAAATCACTGGCTCAATAGAGCAAGTCCATTCTCCAAAATTTCAGGATTTACTCAAGAAATCCTAATTCCATCATGGTGTACATTATAAGGAAGCCACTATGTGGATCTTGTTGTCAGAGTGTCAGAAGAGTTTGCAAACGTGAATCAATGAGGCAACATTGACATTAACAAAAGCAGGAAGAAGAGTCCATGACAGGGTGAGAGGATGTGTATAACCAAAGCCAGGAGTCAGACTGCCTGGTCCATGCTGGGATCTTGGAGGAGAAGTAACCACAGCTAGAGGTGCTGTCAAGGAGAAGAAAGAGGGACAATATCCTCTTTCTCCCCTCCTTCAGCTCTCCTGAAGTGATTTGACAAAATCTATCCTGAAGTCAATTGGCAAAAGAAGTTGGGAAATATCATTTTTAGAAGTCAAATCCTATGATAGAGAACAAGTCAAAGGAAGGCCAAATGGGCACTCTTCCTCTCCAAAAATGTGTTTTTGTTGCTGCATATATTCTGCTATCCTCCAAAAATTTTTTTAAACTAAAGTGTTTTTTATTGCAATATAATTGAAACATAACATTATATTAGTTTCAGGTGTACAACATAGTGATTCAGTATTTATATATATTGTAAGATGATCATAACAGTGAAGTCTAGTTACCATTCCTCATCACACATAGTTACAGTTCTTTTGTGTGTGATGGGCACTTTTAAGATATATTCACTGAGCCATTTTCAAATATACAGTACCATATTATTAGCTAGAGTAACCATGGTGTGCATTATATTTCCATGGCTTATTTATTTGATAACTGGAATTTTGTATCTTTTGACCCCCTTTACCCATTTTGGTGACACAGGCTTCATATGGAAGCTCAATATTATTATACAAAGTGAGAATTCTACTGGAAAATGGTACCAGAACTCAAATGGGAACCATCAAATATCTACAAAAACTTTCTTTAACACTCAGTGTGGAGGAAATCAAGTGTCCTAATGAAAAAGACTTGCTGAGGCTTAGGGATGAATGGAGAAGATCAATAACACTTATGTTCCTAAGAATTTTCTTTAGATTTTTCTACTGTTTTCTGGGAGTTGGAGTAGACATGTAAAAATGAAACTCTTCTAATATGTTGAAAAAAAACCCCACCATTAAAAAAAAAAGAATGAGCATGTAAAAACATGTCAAGCATGTAAAATGAGTTTGTAAACATTAGTTCATTTAATATTTACAATGAATTTTATGAAAAAGCATTTATAGTCCACGTTATAGATGTTAAAACTGAGTCTTAGAGGTTTAAGTGTCTTGCCCAAGGTCACATCTCTGGTAAATGCTAAAGCCGGAATACAAATCCAAGTCTCAAAAACTCTACAAAGTCTATACACTTAACACCTAGCTGTAGTACTAATACATGTGTGAAAAAATGGTGAATTATTATTGGACAGAAAACTGGTTTTTTAAAAGCATATGTGACCTGTGTGAGCAGTATCATACTTACTTTTCATCCTCTGCAACAAGCCTCAGGTTCCTTATCTTTTCATTAAGACACTGCCTTTTTTTGTCATAGATATAGGACTTTGTTGGAGGATGCTCAAATTTTATATTTAAGATTATATAGAAAAATCAGTTTTCCTTCAACAACTAGAACTATGTTGAAGAGGGCTAACAATCTTCTTGCTTGGATCTATTATTACCCACGTAAGAGCCTAGATGTATATCTCAACAGCAGTATTTGGGTACATACAATCATATTGAGTCCATAGCTGTCATAGAAAAAAAAATGTTCTTATTTAATACTTAATGAAGGGTAGTTTAGAATGGTCTCTATGGATATAGCAAAAGTAATTACTTCACTAAAAAAATATTTGGCTAAAAAGTAGAAAAAAATGAAACATTATTTTCTTCATATTGCATTTGTTAAAACAACATTCTTTTATACTTCAGGAAAATTAATCTAAATATTATAAGTTCTAAAGGTAAAACTGATACTTCCCAATGGTAGTCTTTCTTAGTTTCTTTCTTTTCGGTCATAGACTCCAGCTGAGTATACTGTAACATATTTTGATGCTCCACAAATTATATCCATACTAAGAATGATATATAAAGGTGACTTCCATTTCCATTAAAATTTCCTTTAGTGATCAAATATTTGAAATATCTGAAAAACTGATTCTTCTCTGGCTACTCTGTTTTTATTACCACCTTTCCTTTATTCTTCAACAAGGTCTCAATTATACTTGTAACATTCCCTACTGTGACATGTAATAGAAAAGCAATTGGCCTTTCATTTTGTCTTTCCCATCTTTCTTATCATAGTTTTGTGGTCACACAGTAATTTTAGCTATCATTAAATTGTGTTTTGAATGTACAAACTGATATTTTGCTTACTCCTTCCCTAGAGCTGTTCATGTACATTAGACATCTAAATACTTTTAAAACAAGCCTAATAATTCCTTAAATAAATCAAATTGGAACCAATACAGACAAATCACTAGGAAAATTAGGTAGGTGTGGTTCATGTCTAACCTACAGTCATTATGTTAAATCATGATGTCTGGGGCAGCTGGTTGAATTTATATCTTAAACATAAATTTTCTAAATGACACTTCTTCTAATACGCTATGATTTTCCTTTTCTGAACTTCAAGTCTTATTTCATTAGAATGACTCAAATAACCATACTATAAACTCACACGAATTTTCATCAAATTTAAGGTTTATGGAACATGTCACCTAAAAGATGTAAAAGCTGTATTGTTCTCATTTCTTTTTTTGTGTGTGTGTGCTGCCTGCTATTTAAAATCAAAAGACTTATACTTGATAGAAATGGAGGGTAAAAGACTGGATGGGAACATATTAGAAATCCAAATATAAACAAAATTACTTTGTATCCCACTCAAATGACTGGGTCATGTTTTTATTAAACTATTGAGAGAGATAAATTTATTTCAGGATGTGAATAATCTTTCTGTGAATACAGAATATAGAATAATTTAATAAGTTATATATTTTCCCTTTAAGCTGATATTAATTCAGAGGTTATACTACCTATGTTATTTTCCATATAATATTTTTATAAGCAAATGAAATTCAACAGGAAAATGAAATTTTTTATTGAGGTATAATTGACATAACTTTATAGTTGCAGGTATACAATATAAATGATTTAATATTTGTATACACTGCAAAATGATAAACACAATAAGTCTTGTACCATTTATCACCATATAAATTTTTTTTTCTTGTGATGAGAACTTTTACAATTTACCCTTATGGGAACTTTTAAGTGTGCACTACCATGTTATTGACTAGAGTCACCATGCCATACATTACATCCCCATGACTTACTTATTTTATAATTGGATATTTATACCTCTTGATTCCCTTCACCTTTTTTCCTACTTCCCAACCTCTAACCACCATTCTGTTCTCTTTATCTAGGAGTTTTGTTTGTTTTGTTTTTTAGATCCCATATCTAAGTGAAATCATATGGTGTTTGTCTTTCTCTGTCTGACTTATTTCACTTAGCAGACCTCTCTCAAGGTCCATCCATGTGCTTGTAAATGGCAAGATTTAATTCTTTTTTATAGCTGAGTCATTTTCCTCTGCATATATATTTAACACATCTTCTTTATCCATTCATCCATCAATAGACAGTTAGGTTGTTTCCATATCTTGGCTATTATAAATGATGCTGCAATGAACATGGTGATGCATATATCTTTAAGAATTAGTGTTTGTTTTCTTTGGATAGATATCTAGCAATGAAATTTCTGGGTCATATGGTAGTTCTATCTTTAATTTTTTTGAGCCCTCTAGTAACCACCACAGTGGTTGTATGAATTTACATTCCCACCCACAGTGCACGAAGGTCCCCTTTTCTCCACATCTTCACCAACACTTGTTATTTCTTGTTATTTTCATAATGGCCATTCTAACAGGTGTGAGATTGTATCTATTGTGATTTTGATTTTGCATTTTCCTGATAATTAGTGATGTACCTGTTGGCCATCTGTATGTCTTCTTTGAAAAAAAACATCTTTTTTTTTTTTCAAAAAAGGATTTTGCTACTTAGCTTATGAGTTCTGAATATATAGTGGCTATTAACCCTTTAGAGGATATATGATTTGCAAATATTTTCTTCCACTCAGTAGGTTGCCTTTTCATTTTGTTGATGTTTTCCTTTGCTGTGCAGAAGCATTTTAGTTTGATGCAGTCCATTTGTTTATTTTTGCTTTCATTGGCTATGCTTTTGGAATCCAGTCTAAAAAATTATTGCCAAGACCAATGTCAAGGAGCTTAGCACTCATTTTTTCTAGGAGTTTTATGATTTCATTTTACATTCAAGTCTTTAATCCATTTTGAATTGATTTTTGTGTATGGTAGATTTTTGTGTAATAGTAGTCTAGTCTCATTCTTTTGCATGTATTTGTCCAGATTTCCTAACATCACTTATAGATAAGATTGTCCTTTTCCTCTTGTATATTTTCACCTTATTTGTCATAAATTAATTAGCTATATGTGTGTGTGGTTTTATTGCTGAGCTCTCTAGTGTGTTCTATTGATCTATGTGTCTGTTTTTATGCCAATACCATAGTATTGACTACTATAGCTTTGTAATATAGTTTGATATCAGGGAGCATGGTGCCTCTAGATTTGTTTTTATTTCTCAAGATCTCTTTGCCTATTTGGGGGTCTTCTGTGCTTCCTTACACATTTTAGGATCATTTGTTCCATTTCTGTGAGAAATGCCATTGGAAATTTGATAGAGATTGCATTGAATCTGTGGATTGCTTTGGATAATATGGATTTTTAACAATATTTATTTTTCCAATCAATGATCATGTAGTATCTTTCCATTTACTTGTATCTTCTTTAATTTCTTTCATCAATATCTTATAGTTTTTAGTGTACAGATCTTCACCTCCTTGGTTAAATGTATTCCTAGGCATTTTATTATTTTTGATGCAGTTATAAATGTGATTGTTTTCTTAATTTCTGATAGTTTGTTGTTAGTGTATAGAAATGCAACAGGGTTTTTGGTATGTTGATTCTGTATCTTGCAACTTTACTAAATTTATTTATTTATTCTAACAGTTTTTTTGCAGGGAAAGTCTTTAGGGTTTTGTATATATAAAACCATTTCATCTTCAAATAGTCCCAGTTTTACTTCCTCCTTTCTAATTCGGAGCTTTTCATTTCTTTTTCTTGCTTAATTCCTCTGGTTAGGACTTCCAATACGATGTTGAATAAAAGTCGCAAAAGTAGGTATTCTGTCTTATTCCTGATTTTAGAGGAAAAGCTTTCAGCTCTTCACCATCGAGTATGATGTTAGCTGTGAGCTTGTCCTATATACCCTTCATTATGTTGAGGTATGCTCCCTCTATCCCCATTTTGTTAAGAGTTTTTATCATAAATGGATGTTGAATTTTGTCAAATGCTTTCTCTGCATCTATTGAGATAATCATATAAATTTATCCTTCATTTCATTAACATGCATTACATTGATTGATTTGTGGATGTTGAACATCTTTGCATTCCTGGAATAAATCACACGTGGTCATAATGTATGATCTATTTAATGTATTGCTGAATTTGGTTTACTAATATTTTGTTGAGGATTTTTGCATCTGCGTTCTTCGGGGTATTAGCTATAATTTCCTCTTTTTTGTGGTGTCCTTGTCTGATTGTGGTAACAGGATAATGCAGGAACTTGTAAAATGAATTTTGAAGCATTCCCTCCTCTTCAATTTTTGGAAATATTTAAGAAGGACAGATATTAAATCTTCTTTAAATATTTGGTAGAATTCACCAGTGAAGCCGTCTGGTCCTGGGCTTTTGTTGCAAGGTTTCTTATTGCAGATTCAATCTCCTTACTAGTAATTGTTCTATTCAGATTTACTATATTTCCATGATTCAGTCTTGGGAGACTGTATGTTTCTAGGAATGTATTCATTTCTTCTAGGTTGTCCAAATTGTTGGCATATATTGTTCATCATAGTCTCTTATAATCCTCTGTATTTCTGTTGTGTCAGTTGTAACTTCTCTTTCATTTTTTATTTTATTAATTTGAAACCTCTCTCTTTTTTCTTGGTGAGTCTAGGTAAAGATTTGTCAATTTTTTTTTAAATTTTCAAAGAACCAGCTCTTAATTGTATTGATCTTTTCTATTTTATTTTTAGTATCTATTTCACTTATTTCTGTTCAGATCTTTGTTACTTCCTTCTGTCTACTAACTTTTGTTCTTTTTACTAGTTTCTTTGGGTATAAAATTAGATTGTTTATTTGAGATTTTTTTTGTTTCTTGATGTAGGCCTTTATCATTGTAAACTTCCCTCTTAGAACTACTTTTGCTGCATTCCATAGAATTGGGTATTTTGTATTTCCATTTTCATCTTTCTCAAGGTATTTTTTAATTTCTCCTTTGATTTCTTTATTGACCCATTAGTTGTTCAGTACCCTGTCCTTTAATCTCCATGTATTTGTCACTTTTTCCACATATTTTTCGTTTTTTGCTTGTAACTGACTGTTTCATACCATCGTGCTCAGAAAAGATGATTAATATGACTTCCATCTTCTTAAATTTGTTGAGACTTGCTCTGTGGCCTAACATATCTATTCTGGAGAATATTCCATGTACAGTTGACAAGAATGTGTATTCTGCTCTTAGTGGATAAAATGTTATATATCTGTATCTATTAAGTCCATCTGTCTTAAGTGTTATTTAAGGCTGATGTTTCTTCATTAAATGTCTGTTTGGATGATGTATCCATTGATTCAAATTGAGTATTAAAACATTTTACTGTTATTATATTGCTGTGAATTTCTTCCTTTAGGTCTGTTAATATTTGCTCTATATACTTAAATGCTTTTATGTTGGGTGCATAGATATTTATGTACAATGTTATATCCTCTTGTGGGATTAACCCCTTTATCATTTTGTAATGCCCCTCTTTATTTTTTATTATAGTCTTTGTTTTATATTTGATTTTGTCTAATCAAAACCACACTGAGATACCACCTCACGCCAGTCAGAGTGGCTAAAATGAACAACTCAAGAGACTATAGATGCTGGCGAGGATGTGGAGAAACGGGTACCCTCCTACACTGTTGGTGGGAATGTAAACTGGTACAGCC
>CM053569.1:21544153-21584956 GCA_028646485.1 Cryptoprocta ferox | reverse complement strand
AAAAAAAAATAAAAATAAAATGAATATCAAATAAAAAAAATAAATTTGATTTTGTCTAATAAAAGTATTGCTACTCCAGATTGTTTCTGTTTCTCTTTGCATGGAACATCGTTTTCTACCCCTTCATTTTCAGTCTGTGTATGTTCCTAAATCTGAAGTGAGTCTCTTGTAGGCAGCAAATAGATGGGACTTGATTTTTTCTTTAACCCATTTATCCATTATATGTCTTCTGATTGGAGGATTTAATCTATTTATATGTAAGTATTTATTGATAGGTATATGTTTATTGCCATATATTAATTGTTTACTGGTTATTTTGTAGTTCCTCTCTTTCTTCTCTTGTTCTCTCTTGTGGTACAATGACTTTCTTTAATGTTATGCTTATATTCCTTTCTTATTTTCTTTTTGTGTATCTACTATAGGATTTTGCTTTGTGGTTACTATGAGGCTCATATAGTATCCTAATAATATAGCAATCTATTTTAAATTGATAAAAACTTATATTTGAACACATTGTAAAACTCTACATTTTTCCTCACTCCCCATGCTTTGTTTTGTCACATTTATGTATTTTTATTTTGTGCACTCTTTGATGAATTATTGAGTTTTTTAAAAGAAATGTCCATTTATTTATTTTGAGAGAGAGTATATGTGTGCAAGATGGGAGGGATGCAGAGACAGAAGGAGAGACAGAATCCCATGCAGGCTCCACGCTCTGAGTGCAGATCCTGATGTGGGGCCCAATCTCACGAAGTGTGAGATCATGACCTGAGCTGAGATCAAGAGTTGGATGCTTAACCCACTGAGCCACTCAGATGCCCCTTATCATCATTATTTTTGTTGTTGTTTTTTGCTTGTTATTAATATGTCTTTTGCTATTCCAATTTCCTTGTAAGGATAATGCTTTTAAGTGGAGGGCTCTTATTAAGCTAAGCACCTTAATATGTTTGTTGTGCAATCCTGAAATTAGGAATAGAAAGAGATATATTTGTCTGCATAGTACAGGAAAAAAGAGGTAAAGAGAAGAAGAGAATGACCTACATAGTATAAAATATGACCACTTGTTATGACTCCAAATCTGTTGTAAATTCTATGCAATTCTACTCAACTTACGAAAAGTTTCATAGGAATGAACCTATAGCAGAGACTGCTTAGGGGACTGAGTTTTATGTCTGGACTGGATGTAGTATATAGAGGCTGAGGGAGCCATGAAAATATAAGCCCCTGGAAATGAGAAGAATCATGGGAAATGCCATGGAATATCAGGGTTTTAAAAATCTTATGTAATCTAGAGGCCATAAAGGAAGGAATGCTAATATCTTGTGAGTTTCCAACAGGTGTGGAACTTTGTCTACCTTGTTAGCATGGATTCCTTTGTGCTACCGGCATAGAAAGTAATCAATATATGTTTGTTACATGGATATTCCTCCTTCAATTCAAACTGTATACTTATCGTAAATTTCAAAAGTAGCCAGTAACCATTTCTCCCTTTCTCTTTACTAATTTTCTATTCCTCTCAATCTGTGGTATTTCTTCCCCTGTCTCAAGCATGTAATGACATCTTGCCAAATTATCTGGATGAAAAATAAAAAATTCAGTCAACCATAGATTTAATATATTATAAATTAAAATAATAAGAATGCAGTGGGTTGAAAAGTATAAAGTATTTACTGTTATTAGTCAATCATCAACATAGATCCATATACAATAAAATCTATTTTTAATAATTTGCCTCTCAGTGCTTTTCTAGTCCTTTGTCTCCTCTCCTGATGTCAATACTAAAAGGATCAGTCAGGCTGTTCAAATCAGTGGAGATTTAAAACAATGTAGAAAAATCCATAAAAAGGAAACTAAAAACTCCATTCTCGCCCACCTGTGTTTCAGCTGCAAAGCTTCCAAGACGAAAATCAACAGAGAAAAAGAGACAAGAGGTAGCAATGGAAAGAGAAGAAATATAGTCCGTGGAATTGTCCCTTGAATTCAGAAATGGAATGCCCCCTCACTCTTTATCAAAGTTCTTCTCCAAAATTATTATTTTTCCCTGGTGTAGCTTTCTTAAATGAATCAGACTGCATAATCCTAAATGAAACCATGCTGGGAAAAATTAAAGATTTTAAAACTTTATCATCTCACTAGAAAACCACAGATCAAGATTAAGCCATTGGTAACTTCTAACCAATATAAAGATTGTTTTGCACATTATCTCTCTCAAATCAGTGGGCTTTCTATTCTGTTAGACCATACGTCTCTTCAAAATGAATTAAAATGAAATAATACCATGGGAAAGAATATTAACATTTCAGCAATGCAATTCCTTAACCCAGATGGGAAACCACTTGAGCTTAAAATATAATGAATAAGGAAAAAATAGATGTAAAACTCTGTGCATTTCATTTAATTCATAACCCAAATTTCCTGATGTGCTTCCTTAGAATGTTTCCAAGTCTCAGGATTTGCTTACAATATATTTTAGTAGAATATGTGGCTGTCCATTAATCCACATGCAAATACAGAGGTCATAGAGCTGTGAAGTCATTTCTTAAATCTTCTATGTGGAAGAAACAGAACATGCAAGAATACTCTTATTTCCCCTAAAAAATAAAGCCTCAGTCCTCCCAACACAACTGATTTTTTACCTTTTCCTTCAAGTTCTTCAAGAATGTTGATTTCACAAGCTCTTGATCACCTGTTCAAGCGTTCATTCTACCTCATTGTTTGGAATTCCTTCCTTACACACTTTAAAAGATCAGACCTTAAATTAGGCTATTACCCTGTACCCATTACTTAGGGAGCTAGCAGCCCAGAAGAATCTATCCCAAGATTTATAAATTATCTGCTCATATCCGTATCAGTTTTTTTTCCCCCAGAGTGAATGTTAACTTTAAAAATATTGTTTTGGGGGGATAATGAGATAATTTTAGACTTTCTTTTTAGACTTACAGAAAGTTGCCAAAATAGCATGGAAATTTCCCATATACCCTTCACCCAGGTGTTCCTTTTGTTAGTAACTTATATAACCACAGAATATTAATAAAAACTAAGAAATTAACTTCGGTACAAATATAGTAACTGAAGTACAGAATTTATTTGGATTTGACCAGTTTTTCCACTAATGTTCTTTTCTGTTCTGTAATCTAATTTAAGATTCCACATTACATTTAATTGTCATGTAACATACGTCTCCATTCTTTGCCAGAGTTTCAGTCCTGGCTTTAATAACCTTGATACATTTGTTGAGTGTTTTGGTCAGTTATTTTGTATAATGTCCTTCAATTTAGATAGGTCTCGGTTGGTTTTATCTTGAATATATTGCACTTACTTTCAGGGCGTCGCATCAGGGGGTTTATAACTGGTGAGGTTAACCTTGATCACTTGATTAAGGTGATTTCAGCCACAGTCTCTATTATAAGGTTACTATTTTACCCTTTGTAAATAGTGCTTTGGGACTGATCATTTGAGACTGTAAAGATTTTGTTTCTGCTTAAATTTTAGCTCACTAATATTAGCATTTGTCATTGAACCTTGCCTATGAAAATTAGTATTGTAGCTTTTTAAAACTGAAGTCTAATTGGCAAACAATGTCACGTTAGTTTCAGGTGTACAACATAATGATTCAACAAGTTGATATGTTATGCTATGTATCTCACCACAAGTGTAACTACCATCTGTCGCCAGCAACAATAGTATAATACCATTGACTATATTCCCTATGCTGTACCTTTCATCCCTGTAAGTTACTCATTTTATACATGGAAATCTGTGTCTCCCACTCTGTTTCACCCATTTTGCCCACGCCCCCCATCCTTCTCTCTGCCGACCACCAGTTTATCCTCTGTATTTATGGCTCTGTTTCTGCTTTTTTGTTTGTATATTCATTTGCTTTGTTTTATAGATTCTGCATATAAATGAGATCATATGGTATCTTTCTCTGTCTGACTTATTTCACTTAGCATAATGCCCTCTAGATCAATTGTGTAATTTTTTAATAGTGATTTTCTATTTCCCTCATCCTTTCCATGTCTTTACTTCAGATTCTTCTGTAAGAGAGTATAATCTCTTCTTGTTTGTTTCAGTATGGACTCTTCGTTTTATACTTTGTTATAAACCAATATCAATATTTATATTTTTGCTACAGTTGTTCTTTGTCTGTTGGCAGCACTTTCAGGTTGGCCTCTGTGCCCTTTATACCTTCTCCCCTTGTTCTCCTTTTTCTATCTCCCCCCTTCCCTCCCTCTCTCCCTTCCTTCTTCTTTCTTTTTGCACTTCCATACTTAATGACACCATTAGATACTCTAGATTTACCTTATTTTCCCTAGCCCAAATCTGGAATCAACCTATTCTCCAAGGAACTCTGACTCCTTTTATTTGAGAATGTCATTTACAAACCAAGATTGGACACTAGATATGGCTCACTACTAGTGGCTATCACTATTACTTCTAGTCTCTCTCAGTGAATAGAGCTAAATCCAAACTATAGAAACAAGTCCATGACTCCATATTAGTACCTCAATTCTAGTTCAGAAACAAAGGGATCATTCTAGTCTTCATCCTTTTCTTATGTAACTTATTTCTCTAAAAGTCAGTGATCTGGTTTTTATTATCAACAATATACTTACTACTTCTTAAACCCTAGGATTCATATAAATAATCACAGAATTGCTGGCCCATTCCTCTGTGAGGAACAAATTTACCAACTATAATATAGGACTTGTTTACAGTCCTTTTAGTTCTTCAGCCTTATATTTTCTAATCAAAATGCTCTTTTGTAAAGCAACTTTGGTCAGTTGCATTCTTCCTCATCTTCTCAGTATGGCTAAGATTTTTTTTAAAAACCATTAGGTTCATTTGTCAGATCTATTTTAATCATTCTGCCTATACTTATGAATTAACATATATGGTTAGTTTTTTATTTGCATAATATAAAATTCTTTCTTTGTAGTATAGAATTATACAGTGTTATGGGCTAAGTTACATTCCTCACCCCATCCACGTATTGAAGACCTAACATAGTACCTCAGAATGTGACTGCATTTGGAGATGAGGCCTTTAAAGAAGTGATTAAATTAAAATGAAGTCATTAGGGTGGGGCTTAATCCATTTTGACTAGTATCCTTGTAAGAAGAGGAAATGAGGACACATAGAAAGACACCAGGGGTGTGTGCAGGAAAAAGACCATGTGAAATCACAGGAAAATACAAAAATCTGCAAGCCAAAGAGGCCTCAGAAGAAAACAAATATGCTAGCACCTTGATCTTGGACCTCTAGCCTTGAGACTGTAAGACACAAATTTCTCTTGTTTAAGCCACCCAACCTGTGGTATTTTGCTACCCTGCGCCTCCCACCCCCAGCAGACTAATATGTATGGGTTTTGACAAATGCATAGAGTCATATAGCCAATATTATAGTTCCACATAGAACAACAATTCCATGACCTTGCATTTCCCTCATGCTGACCGTTATAGTTAAAAATCCTCTATGTACCCTAAAAACCCTGGCAATAAACTATTTTCCATTTTCATAGTTTTTCTTGTTTCAAAGTGTCATAAAAGTGAAATCACATATTATGTAGCCTTTTTCCACCTACCCAAAAGCACTTAAAATTCATCCACATTCCAGTATAAATCAATAGTTTGTTCTTTTTTATTGCTTATTAATCCTCCATTTTAAAAATGTATTGCCATTTTAAAAAAATATTTATTTTGAGAGAAAGAGTGCACAGGAGTGGCAGAGGGGCAGAAAGAGGGAGACAGAGAATCCCAAGCAGGCTCCACACTGTCAGTGCAGAGCCTAATGTGGGGCTCAATCCTACAGAACCGTGAAATTATGACCTGAGCTGAAATCAAGAGTCTGATGCTCAACTGACTCAGCTACCCAGGCACCATTTTTAAGTCCATTCACTAGTTGAAGGACATCTTGTTTCCAGTTTCTAAAGACTAGAAATGAAGCAGCTATAAACATTTGCATATAATTTTTTGTGTGTAAACATCAGTTTTCATTTCCCTTGAGTAGATACCTAGAAGTGGAATTGAATTATGTGCTATATGGATATTTAACATCTTAAGAAACTGTCAAATTGTTTTCCAAATTGCATGTACAATTTTGTATTTCTACCAATAATGTGTGAAAATGCCACTTCTTCCATGTCCTGGTCAGCACTTAATGTTAATTTTTCTTTTCTTTCTTTTTGCCATTCTATTAGAGTTATTTCCAGTATTCTTCAATATCCCCTTAATATCTCTGGTGATGTTCCCTCTTTTGGTCCTGATATGGTTAATTTGTGTCTTGGCCTTTTTGTTCTTGGTCAGTCTGGCTAGAGGTTTTAGATTTTATTGATCTTTTCAAAGAATCAGCTTTTGGTCTCACTGATTTTTTTCCCTCTATTTTTGTTTTGTTTTAATTTCACTGATTTCTACTTTTATCTCTATTACTTCCTTCTGCTTGTTTTGGGTTTAGTTTGCTCTTCCGTTTCAAGAATCTCAAGGTAGAAGCTCACATTAATTATTTGAAATCTTTGTTACTCTCTAATGTAAGGAATTAATGTCAATTTCCTTCTAAGTACTGCTTCAGCTACACCTACAAATTTTGATATGTTGTGCTTTCATTTTCCTTTAATACATTTTTCAATTTCCTTTAAGACTTCATCTTTGATTCATGAGTTATTTAAAAGTGTGCTATTTAATTTCTGAATATTTGAAGATTTACCGACTCTTTTTCTGTTCTTGATTTCTAGTTAAATTCCATTTTGGTCCCCCAAAAATACTTATGTTTTTATCTTATGTTTATTTTAGAACCTAGAAAATACCCTCTCTTGATAAGTATTCTGTTTGTTATTGAAAAGAATCTGAATTATGCTGTCTTGGGTGGAGTGTTCTATAAATGTCAGTTATATTTAGTTGATTTATACTTTTGTCTATGTATTCCATATCCTTATTGATTGACTATTTACTTGTTATGCTGATTACTAAGAAAAGAGAGTTGAAATTTCCAACTCTTGCTGTGGAGTTCTCTATTTTTCCTTTCAATTCTATGAGTTTTTGCCTCATGTATTTTGATTGTCTGGTGTTCATCACCTATACATTGAGCATGTTATGTATTACTGGAGAATTGACTCATTTTTATTATGTAACATTTGTCTCATATTAATATAGCTACTCCAACTTTCTTTTGTTTTTTTTTTTTGTAATGTATTCCTTTCTGCATCCTCTTCATTTAGTCCATTAAAAATGGATTAAAATATAAAAATGTAGGTCTCGTGTTGACAAAATTTTGTTAAGTCTTGCTTTTTCATCCAGTTCTGACAATCTTTGTCTTTTAATGGATGTTCATAAGGCTACTTTATAGTTTGTATGACTATAGATATGCTTGGTATTTGTTTTTGTTATTTATTTTCCCCCTACTTTTGGTTAATTGAGTGTTTTTCCATGATTTCACTTTATTATCTCTACTAAATTACTATTTAAATCTCTTTTAAAAATATTTCAACTGTTTTCCTAGGGTTTATAATTAAACATCTTAAGTAATCATAGTCTACCTTCAAATAATATTATATTGCTTTACTACAATGTATGATCTATGACAATATATTTGCAGTTCTTCTCTCTCATCCTTTATGCTACTATTTTCATACAATTAATTTCATACAATTAAAATTTACAAACCCATAATTTACATATACATAAATAAAAATGCTTTGGTGTTATTTCTGCTTTAGACAGTTATCTTAATTAAAAATAAAGAAAATGAGTTTTACCTTCATTTGTTTCTTTTCTAGTATTCTCCATTTCCCTGTTTAGATTCAAGTTTCTCTGAAATAATTTTCCTTTAACCTAAAGAATTTCCTTTTACAGTGTTTGGAGAATAGGTCTGTTTGCTATGAATTCCTTCAGGTTTTGTTTGCCTAAGAAAAGACTTATTTACCCTTCATTTTGGAATAATTTTTTCTGAACATAGAATTCCAGTTTCGTAGTTAATTTTTCTCTCACCACTTTAAATTTATCATTCAATTGTCTTCTGACCTGAAGTCTGCCCTAATTCTTACTCTTCTACAAGTTTCTTTTCCTCTGTCTGCTTTCAAGATTGTTCTTTGCTTTTTGTTCTCAACAATTTACATATGATATGCCTAGAGATTTTTTTGTTTCTTCTCTTGGGATGTGTGATTTGCTGTCTGTCATTAATTTTGGGAAATTCTCTGTTATTAATTCTTCATGTATTTCTTCTGCCTTTTTCTTTTTCTTTCCTCTTTCTGGGATTCCAATTACACATATGTTAGGACATTTGATATGATTGCTTTTAGATGTTCTGTTCTTTTTATTCTTCTTCTTCTCTAACTCTCTTTCTTTGTATGTTTTAGTTTGGGTCATTTCTATTGAAGTTCACTTTTTTCTTTCCTTTAATTGTGCAGAGTTTAAAGATGAGTCCATTAAAGGTATTCTTCATTTTTTAGCTTTATTTTCATTTTTCAACATTTCCATTTATTTTTATAGTTTCCATCTCTCTGCTGAAATTATTCACCTTGTCCACCTTTTACATTAGAGCCTTTAACCTTTTATTTATGGTAATTTAAAATTCCCTGTGAGATATTTCTAATGAATGTGCCATATCTAAATCTGATTCTGATCTATACTTTGATTCTTGAGAGTATGTTTTTTCTTCTGTTTTTGTATGCCACGAAAGTTGGTCATTGTGTAAAGGACATTAGAGAATAAGGTTGATAGATTTTTTTTCCTGAAAATGAGGACAATTTTCCTTGTTAAAGGTCTTTAATGTATGGCTTTGAGTTAATCTGGGTATGAAGACTGTCATTCCTAGAATTATCCTCCTTTTCACCTCAGACTTCAAGTTTCTGTAGTGACATTCAATGTAGATAGTGGGAATTGGCTTGCCACACAATATGTATACTGCCTTTGGCTTTAGGTCTTTTTTGTAGTGTGCCTCAGAGAGGATTTCCTTGTATGCTTCTGTTGCTCTTTTTCCTCTTCCAGCAGTACTCTGCAGTCACATCGTATTCAGAATTGGTTAGCATGGTGTGGTAGGGTAGTGATAGGGAGGGAAGAAAACGTTCTCTTTTCCTGATTAAATTCAGCCTTACTCAGGCACCATGTTCCAAGTTTCAGGTTATGGTCTTCTAGGTGTGCCTGTACCCCATCTCCACATAGTTTTGAGCCCAGTATTTATTCCTGTCCCTCCTCCAGGGTCAGATTACTTTTTCTGTTCCCTTTTCCTGGCTGTAATGAGTTTTTACTAGTGCCCTAGGATGAGGTTGTTTGTTGCTCTTCTAACTGAAGAACAGTCATTTTATCTCCTAAGTGAAGCAGGAAGGAAGAGTCTTATGGGGTTTCTTGCCTTTCCCACATGACTGCTGTTCTCATCCCCCACTTTTACACCACAATGAAAACTTTCTTAGGTCCCTTTTGATGTTTTCTGTGAGCTTCTTATGGGCTGATGGACAAAGTGCCTGCAAGAAGGCATGGCCTCCACCTATTTCTGAAGTATCCAGGGTTTCACACTCTCCAGCCAGCCCACATTCAGCCTTTGTGAAATATCTGATTGTAATGGACCCCAGGTATATATGCAAGACTTGTCTTTCCTTAGATTTTGGCCTCCTTGTTTGCTTGCCACCTCAGTTCTTTGATGGGATCAAAGAGAGTTGTGAATTCGAAGTTAATCTGGCTCTTACTCATTACAGAGTTGGGAGTGACATTGCCCCAGCTTATTACATCCTGGAGTAGAACTCCTTTTATTAAATAATCGCACATTAATATGCTTCTTCTAATTGATTTTTCTTTAATTAGAAAAATCATTTACATTTACTTTGAGATCAAAAAGTACATATTGACATTTTTTTAAAAAATGAAAGAAAAACAGTTACAGACGCTAAAGCTCAGTAATTCTGCACATCTGGGTGAAAAAAAATCAATTTATTTTGGCTTAATCTGGACTTAACTGTAATTTAAGTATAAAGCAGGGTGAGAGGAATACTCATAATGGTAGAACTGGAGCTAAGAATGAGATAAGGGTGATTTTAGGATGAGGATGAGCAGATGCTATTTTGTCACATGAGACCGAGGCTGAATTTCCAATAGCTTCTCAGTCTCTACTCTATGGTCCTTAGTAACATGCAATGACTGGGGAGATGCAAGAAATGTTAATATTCCCAAGTATCCTCTTTTTTCTCTTTAGGAGAGTATATTTTCCAGTCCATATATTCATTTATGCTTTTTTAAAGAACATTTGTTTTCTATCTGATGATGTGTACTGTATTTAATGTTGGGAACACATAGTGAATAGAGCTTCCTAAGGCAGCTCAGAGAATAGAAGGGGAACATAAATGTAAGTTATGTACTAAATGATATAATAGAGTTGTGTACAATAAGATTTAATATGGCCAAAGAGAAGTGACATATTATAATGGGTAAGATAATGGATGCTGGAGTTAGGCTGTGTAAGTTTGACTGTAGGCTCTGTCACTTGCTACTTATATACCTTGAACAAGGTAATTAACTTCCTTGGTAACCTCCCCTTAAAATGTAACTAAAAGTAGAATTATCTGATAGAGATGTTGTGAAAACTCAATGTGTTAATATTGGGTTGAACCATATGAAGTTGTCAAAAATCAGCTCTCTTTTATAAAAATGGCATGTTCATATGATTTGACCTCACGTATTATGAGTGGTCAGCACAGTGCTAAAAGGTGGGGTAGTGTATTTAATTGTGCTCTCTCCACCCAATCAAATATGTATTCAAGTCTGAACCTCTGATACCGGTGGATAAAACCATATTTGCAAATAGGGTCTTTGCAGATGTAATCAAATTAAGACCAGGTCATACTGAATTATCATGGGACCTAAATGCAATGGGTGTTATCTTTACAAAAGAAAAGAGAAGGAGATACGGGTGCAGAGACACACAAGAGGTACACAGAGAGGAAAGCCATGTGTCTGAAGTGATGCCTCCATAAGCCTAGGAATATTGAAGATTGCTAGCAACCACCAGAAGCTACCAAGAAGCAAGGAAAGATTCTTCTCTAGAGCCTCGGGGCAAGTATGGCCCTGCTGACACCTTATTGCAAACTCCTAGACTCTAGAAGTATGACAGAATAAATTTCTGTTGCATTAAGCCATCAAGTCTGTGGTAATTTGTTTCATCAGCCCTAGGAAACTAGGGCAGGCAGCAACTGCTCAGTAAATGTTATCTACAGTTTATCATTGAAGTACAGAAGGGAAATAATTCATTTTGTCAGAGGAGGAGCTGCTAAACAAAGACTTCAGTGGTGATCATTCAGGAAGAAGAAGGAAAAGGCAATTCATATGAAGAAATGTCATAAACAAATGTATTAAGATATAAATGTCTGGTTCTACAAATTTGATTGGAATGTGCGAGAGGAATAGAGGAAGGTGATTCTGGACATGAATGGTCTTTGATGGACTTTCTATACTACCCTAGAAATATAGTGTCTGTGCTACTGGTAATAAAGTTTCAGAGTCATTTTTTAAATATTAGAGTTATCTGATCTAATATTTTATAAATATAACTCTGACAGTTTCAGAAGGCTATTGAAATTGTCATGACTTACTTAAGATGATGCACTCTCATAGGAGAACAGGCAAAAGAGAAGAAGACAAGAACTATTTCAGGTGTAGAATTTCTATAATAACAGGCTATCTGGAGTGACTTGGAAGACTAAAACTATGATTATTTCCAGATTTCTGGTTCAGGATATGAGTAAAGCAACATTTACAAAGAGATGGAATTCAGCAGAAAGAATTGCTTTAGTGAGAATAGTAAGAGAAAAACTGAAGGTGAGGAAAATGTCCAGGTGAAAATGTCTATATAGTATTTGGATATGTGGATCTGAATACTTGGGGGGAAGACTTTATTAGAGTTACAGCCATGAGAGTTATTAAGTTTTAGATAGAAGTTAAAGATGCTGACCCTGGCTGATTGAAGAAAAGGAAAAAAATACGTAGGTTGAGTAGAAAAAGGGGATACTATCATGAAGACTAAGAATTAGGAATAAAAATTATAGCCTGAGGATGGGGAGGTAATGGAATGGTAAAACTCAAAGGAGAAATTTCAAGGAAAGGATTATGTAAAGCTCTCCAAAGTGGCTGTAACAGTCAGGATGGACTGAAATATGCTCTGGTAACAAACAAATCCAAACTCTTAATGTTAATGACAAAACAACAAAGATTTGTTTCTTCTTCATGTGAAGCATAGATGACTGGGAGAACAGAAATTATCCAAGTCCCTCAAGGTCTGAACTTATGAAGGCTCCATCCTGACACATACTTTAGTGATCACTGAAATAAGGGAAAGGACACATGGTGGACAACACACTGGCTCTTGAAACTTCCATATGTAGTGACATTTTACAGCCACTCATATTTCATTGACCAACCAAGTCACATGCTAAATGTCTGAATGGTAAAATTTACCAAGAGCTAGCAAAGAACAATTTTACCATAGTCCAAGAAGAATAAAGAGACTATTTGTGAAAAAGTCCTAAAGAAGGGGCCTTGAGAGAAAAAGAGAGATGTGGAAGAGTTACTCTAAGAAATAAGAAGCACTGGTTATGGGATACAAGCAAATAAACTGCTGAATAAAACGGTGCAATGAGACAGGAAACATTCACTTCTAGTTGACTAGAATAACATATTTTTGGGATTTTCTTAGACATTATCTGTGGCTCTGTCAAGGACGAAATGAGACAAGAAGTTGGATTGTTGAATTGACACGGGGTTATAATTGATCCACAGCGTCAGTCAGTGAGGGAAGTAGGTTTGCCTATGACACAAGAATTAATAGAATGACCACAAGTTCTAGTTTGGTTGGAGAAGATATAAAAACATGATGGGACAGACAAACTTAAAAAATAGGGAGAGACCAAGGGACCAAAGATCATGATGACATTGGAGTGCAGGTTAAAAGATTGTGCAGGATTGAGAAAGATAAAAATTTTTTTGTAGTTTTGGTAGTTTTAGAGGTGGGCTATTGAAGTGCTCTGCCAGGGGCAAAGGAATTAAGTTAGAGGAGTTAAAGGAAATAAAAAATTTAATGGCTAGTTTCCTAGAATTTCTTGACTCTATTTGAGAATTTACCCTTTGCTCAGACCCTGGATTTAGTTTCTTTTTAAGGTTGTGTGGTCAATGGTATCATTAGACTTTAGTGAAAATCAACATACCTCAATAAGTATAGTTCAGCCTTGGGACGAGAGCTATCTGAGTTTGAATGTTCCTCTAACAATTATGATTGAATTAGCTTGGGCAAGTTAGTTTACCTCTCTGACCTCTTGTATAACAGGTATTCTTCATTTATAAGTGATGATTTATTCAACATATATTAATTATCCCTTAATAATGTATAATTATAGAATGCTTACTATGTGCCAGGCACTCTGCTTAGCCTAAAATAGAGTGAACTTGCAAATATAACAATTTTGTCTTTTATTATTGAAGGCCCAGTTAAAAAATAACCCTTGGATCTCTGATCGCAGGCAGTGTGGCAGCAAATTTAGGCAGCAAAGACCCCAGACTCAAAAGCTCAATTTTTACTAATCTCAATTAATACTGGCAATTTAATTTTCCTTTATCAGCGTTTGATCTAGAGATGAGTGTGTGGCCCAGTTCAGATCAATTAGATATAATAGGTATCAGCTAGAGGGCTTGTAAGAAAAATTTTCCAGATTGAAAGAAAAAGCCAATGAGAATTGGGCTTCTTTACCTGCCCCCATCCTCTTCTTCTTAGCTGCAGTTCTGTCATGTAAGAACGTGATTTAGAGCTATTGCAGCCATTTTGAAACCATGAAGGAAAAGCCAAAAAAAGTACTAATTGACTTTTCTGATATTATTGAGTGGCTGGACTAAAGATGTTCATCTAGATTTCATGTAATGTGAAATCAAGTGTTTTTGATATCTACATCATTGCAAGTTAGATATACTGAAACATACAGTCCAACATGTGAAATGATTCACTCAGTGATAATTAATACTTCCTTCCTCTGTGTTCCTTCAGTGTCTTATAATTTATTTAGCTACTTTTTAACTTGTCCTCAGCACCTTGTGTGTATATGTGTGTGTTCTTTGCCAGCTAGACTGTAACCTTTCATTAACCATTTATTTTTTGCTTGTCTACAACAAAACCAGCTTCTCTTTTAGCTGGGAGTCTCTCCCATCTCATAAAATGACACCTCATCCACCATTTGGAGCTATAGCTCCAAAACATCAGAATGATTCCTGATAACTCAGTTTCCTTTCCATCCACATCCAATCTATTTGCAAGACCTATCAATTCTATCTCTAAAATATGTCTAAAATCTATTTCCACTGCACCGAGCCCAAGCCACCATCATCTCTGGCTTTGGTTATGGGCAATCAACTCCTAATGACTGTTAGGTCTAAACTATCCCCCTCTGTGAGTCTTTCTCAACAAGGCGGTCAGAGTGACTTTTGAAATTACAAATTAAATCATATAACCTCCTCCTCCTAAAATTTCTCTGGTAGATTCTCATTGTATTTAAAATAAAATGCAAAGTCCTTGCCTTGGGAACAAGGCTTTATTCTAGTCCCTGACTCCCTCTCTCATTACCACATTCCATATCCTGAGTCACACCAAGCCTCCTTCTTGTTCCTCAAACCACAGAGCTTTTTCCTGTCACAGTGACTTTGAACTTGCTCTTTCTTCTGTCTGAACCACTTTCCCCAGTGGCTCATCAAATAGCTGTCTCTTGATTACAGGGGTCTCACCTCAAGTGACACCTTTTTCAGAAAGTTGTCCCTTGGTCAGTTCACATATAATAGGAATCCCCCTATTCATCTCTAACCATGTCCTTTACCTTCCTTATTTGCTTTATAGCTCTAGATGCAGATGATCTAATATTCAATTATTTGTTTGTTTTTGCTTGTTGTTGTTGTTTTGTTTTTCTGTCTCACCCAATTAAGAATATAAGGTCCATGAAGTAAGGGAGTTTTCTTGTCTTGTTCTTGATACCATATCCCAGCATTTAAAAATGCATAATAACTGCTTACCAAATAAATACTAGCTGAATGAATAAAACTTTGTGTACTCTTTCTCCTTCTTATCCACTCCAGTGCTCAACATACTTATGTTTCATGGCTACTCAATAAATATCTATTTGCTCAAGATATATTTTGTGAACATTTTATATGCAAAGGTTTGTGTACGGCACTGAGCATATACTGCTGGAGAAGAAAGAGAATTAGAGTCCTGGTTTCCTTCCAGTTGTGCTGCAAAATATTTAGGGAAAATCCTTCCCTACCCTCTGTAAGGTGAGAGGCCTTGATTTCTGCTGATTTCCAAGGTGTGAATGTAGTTTGAACCCAGAACAGCCTTAATTTTTATGCTTAAAATGCATGTACTTCCTTTTTTTCAATGTCAAATGAATCACTACATTTTCAACACTTGATGATCCTTATTATCGTGAAATATTCTGCAATTAACAAAAATATTTAGACAACATTCATTTGTAGAATCATAATATAAAGTATTCTCTGTTTGAAAATGAAATCTTGCCTAAGGCTAGTTCTTACCAGGAGTTCTGTGCCTCCACATTACATATGCATTAATAGTTTGTCTGAACTTGACAATTTTTAATTTTTCCTTGGCAATGCAAGTGTTTCTTTTACATTCATGAATCTCAATGATCTTTTCTGGTTGCTGATCTCAAGTCCACAGACTCTCATCTCTTTTTAACGCTACTTTTTGTTACAACTCCTGTTAACTCCTTACTTTCAAGAGAGCTGTTTCTTTCAACTAAGTGCTCTTTCCCAATAAAGATCACTTTCTTCAGAGAAAAGTGGGAACTGGATATGGAATAAGCAATAGCACTGATTTGTTTTTAAATAATCCAGTGACTAAGCTATGACTATAATCATATAAAACCCAAAAAACATGCAAAGAAAGGGAAGCAATTTCATTTTATTATTATCCCCCAGATCACTATTATCTACAGTTCATTATATTAAAAAAAAACCTGACTACACTGAATCAAGAGTTTCATCTGTAAGTCAATTCATGGGATTCTTGAAGAGTCAACTTAAGATGTTTTATATTCAATGGTGGAGAGATATTTGGGTTATGCATAAATAAAATAAATACAATTATTTATAATATTAAAAACAAAAAGAGAACAGATTTACAAAGGTGATTAATAATGAAAAAGTGTCAGAAGTATCCTATAAAAAAAAATCATGACAACTATCCAAGAAAAAAATCTGAGCAAATACTGGGGCACTGGTTGTTCTGAAGATCTGTGAATAATGGAAGAGAATGTTGGAAAGCTACAGACATAGGCGTTAGATAGATATGGCAGTCTGAAAGGTACCAGTGTCTTTGCAGACAGTGAATAAAAGAACTTTTGACAATAGGAGGGGAGCTTATGTAGAGGTTGACCAATGTCAGAAGTTAGGTAAGTGAATTTGACAATGACATCGACGATGAACAAATTTCAGATAGTTGTAGACTGTGGTTATTTGGAAAGAATAAAGCAATTACACGTTTTCCAAACACATAAGTTGAAGTTGTACGAAAACTAACAGAGTAGAATGTTATCTTGGATTCAACGTAGACTTTTATTAGTAAACTCCTACTCATCCTTCAAAACTCAGCTCAGATATGTAATCTCTTTTGAAACCATTTGTGATAGATTAGTCTGTTTATCCTGGATCTTTAATCATACATTCATCACAGAATTTGCATCCCTGGATTGCTCATGTGACTTTGCAGTACTTCTCACTAGTGTGGGTGGGGTATATTTCCTTGGCCCATCAATGTTGAGCTTGGCTACTAGATGTAAGCAGCATCTTTATTTTTTATCATTTTTTATTTTTTTAAGTTTGTTTATTTATTTTGAGAGAGACAGAGATAGCATGAGTGGGGGAGGGGCAGAGAGAGGGAGAGAAAGAGAATCCCAAGTAGGCTTCGCAGTGTCAGTGCAGAGCACAGGGCAAGGCTTCATCCCATGAAACTGTGAGATCATGACCTAAGCCAAAACCAAGAATCAAATGTTTAACCCATTGAGGCATGCAGGTGCCCCAGTTTTTTTTAAGTTTATTTATTTTGAGAGAGAGACCATACATGTGTGCATGCTCATGTGAGGGAGGGGCATACAGAAAGGGAGAGAGAGAGGATTTCCAGCAGGCTCTGTGCTGTCAGTGCAGAGCCTGATGCAGGGTTCCATCTCCTGAACTGTGAGATCATGAGCTGAGCCAAGATCAAGAATCAGATATTTAAACAACTGAGCCACCCATGTGCCCCATATGTGAGCACATCTTTAAACCTATAATTTGGCTTAGCCTCCTGCACGTGTGTGATTTGCCAGAAGAAGGGCACACCTCAGTCATCACTCCTCTTCAGCCAGGTCTAAGATGAAGACACATGGGGAAGACATGACCCTGACAGGAAGCCTGGAGTCCAGCCTAGCCCAGACATAGCAAGCCAAAATCAGCTGAACCATAGTTAACTTGCAGAACTATGAATGTGAACGTTACTGTTTGCTGATGTAAGCCACTAAAAGTTTTAAATGTTTTGCTATGTAGACAAATTAACTACTTCATCTTTTCAACATTCTCACATATAGAATTTTTGTTCCCTGTAATGTGTTCCTGTGGGACTCTGAATCTATATCCATTACAGTATCAGACAACAGTAAACCCTTGTACTCAAATATCTGTCTCCTAAAATACCGTAAGCAATCTTATTGGAAGGACTTATCTTTTTGGTGTTTTTTATTTCACTATCTTCAAATTAACTGGCCATAGCAGATAATTGTATGTTTGCAATACAGCTGCTTTCTACCTGTGAATACTCAAAGGGAAGGACATTAAACATATTGGTAAGACAAATCCAGTCTGAGATGTTTTGAAGCGTCTATATCTTAACTGTCACATATTATTTCATTTCAAACTTTAAAAAAATCTCCATTTTCAAGATAGAAAAAAAAATGGAGAAGAGTTAAATAAACTATGTGGTATTGAAAAAAAATATTTGCATGGCATTCATAAAATGAGTATTGCCTGCTTAAATGCTAAGTCAATCCTAATTCATTCCCATTTATTAGAACCTATTCAAAAGCTAACAATTATTCTGGCTCAATTTTGGCATAACATATTTTTATGTAAATTATATTTAAACATTGGTTCATATGAGCTATTTTTGATTAGACAAAAAACAGTGAAACCAGTTCTCAACTCAGAAGCTTAACTTACCCACACAACATGGATGTAAATACATGTTAAAATGAAAAGGTGGAATTTGTCTATACTGTTTAGGAATCTAGTTTTATATGAATTTGTGGTTAAAAAATTATAATAGAATTTGATTTATAACAAAGTGAATAGACTGAAAGTCACAAAACTCTTAAGCCCCAAATTGTCAAGTACAGTAATTTCCACTTTGAAACAACATGAGTGCGTTAGGCTATCAGATAGGACTCCTGTTTTGTTAGCATTGTAAAACAATATAATATGCAATCTTGCATGAGGAGGCATATCCTTTCCCTGTGCAGCCTACATCCAATGACCAGCTGATGCTGGCCTCAAACTGGGGCAATTCTAAATTTTTAAATAATTTTTAATGTTTATTTTTGAGCAAGAGAGAGAGAGAGAGAGAGAGCAAGTTGGGGAGGGGCAGAGAGAAAAGGAGACACAGAATCTGAAACAGGCTCCAGGCTCTGAGCTGTCAGCATAGAGCCTGATGAGGGGCTTGAACCCACGGACCATGAGATCATGACCTGAGCCAAAGTCAGAGGCTCAACCAATTGAGCCACTCAGGCACCCCAAAGTAGGGCAATTCTAAAGGGCCATCTCAGCTTTAGAGGTCCAGTGGAGTCAGTTGGAAATCTCCATTGAAATTGTATCAGAGCTCAACCTCTCCTTCTGCCTAGTAGTGCTGTCTTCACTCTCCCATAGTTGCTGATCTCAAGTGCACTTCCTAACAAACTTTTCAGTATCTCTTTCCTGAGAACCTACAACACAAACCACGCCTAATGAATGCAACTCAACAACATTCATGGAAGTGAAATGCATCAATCTTAATTGATCTAGGAGTTAGAAAAAAAGCCCTCCAGGAGATCATAGTTCTAATGAAGAAACAGATATGTAAACACATAGCTATCATATAATGAGGCAAGAGCTAGAAAACAGACTAACTAATCATTACTCCATTTTTAATTATTACCTGTGGAAGCACTATCGACTGCCCCGTATATTCTCTATATCCCTTACAGTTAGTCAAAGCAATATTACAAGTGCTGGCTAATGAAATGAAAGCAGAAACAACATGTTCCAGGTCCAGGCAGAAGCATTTTTGAACTGGAGATCCATTCTGCACCTCTTTTTCTCTGTTATGGCAAATTAGAAGCCTCAAGTTGAAATTTTGGCATAATGAGATGTTATTCTGATCACTGGAATTACCAGAACTGCCTCACAGTGGCCTTTACATAAAAAGAAAAAAAAAACAACCTCTGATGTGTAAAGCCTCAAGTTCAAGGGATTTGATAGTATAGCATAACCTAGCCCATTCTGAGTAACATATGGCTGTTTATCTGTACCCAGTTGATAAGAAAGTTAAGAATTAGAGGAAATTTTCCAGATCTATGATAATTAAACTAAGCACGAAGTAACTGGTAATTGGTTTCTATGTGGGGGAAAAGAACTGGTCTTTCTTTTTTAGAAAGAGGAAAGAGACCAAAGACTTAATCAGAACTGGTGGGTCAGGAAATTACAAGTTGCCATGGGTGTTTGGAGTTTGAACCCTTAAGCAGGCTGAAGGACTTCCATCTGTCAAAACTGTGAAAATGTATGCAGTTTTTGTGAACCGGCACGCTTTTCTGGGAAGAGGTCCACGAATGTTTAGAGCACAGCTTAGGTGAGATGCAAAGGTAAGGGATGGGGCAAAAGAGAAAAACGGCCTGAAATTAGGCCAACTGAAATTTATGAGACATTACAAGTCCACTAAAGGAGTTTGGGTTTATTTTAATCTAGGCAGTTTAGTAAACTGAAGGTAGGACTGTACAATTTCTTCCTTTCCAGTTCATTTTCTTAATTTAATGATCAGCCCAAAGTAAGAAAACTATCTCCTATGACTCCTAAGACAAAGTCTAATTTTAACTGGGTCTTTGAGGATCTCTAAGATCTGGGACTTGCTAACTTCTCCAATTACACTAGTTGGAGCCTGAACCTTGAAGAGGAACTGAGTGAACTTGAATCTTTGCCCTACTAATAGGTAGCTGTACATCACTGTCATCATCTGTAAAATAAGAATAATAACACTACTTACTTGGAAGGCTTATAGGGAAAATTAAATAAACATATAGATGTCAATTATTTGTATTTCAAAAGTGTTTGACACATAGTATGACACAGAATGTCGAGTGTTTTCTATGCTGATCCCTCCCCCCACCATCCAGTCTCTGGGATAATGTCTATTCATCCTTCAGTTCATAGCATGTATGTTACTATGAAGTGTACAGTGGTCTTCCAAAATGAAGTTAGGTGACTGCCCACCCCCTTCCACAATACTTTGTATTTTTGAACTGATTGTCCTAAAATTTAATATCTTTACTTATGTATATATATATACACACAGACTCTGAGAAATGGGACGTTACTGGAGAATTTTTAGTAGAGGAATGGCATGATATGCACGTGTTTAAAGAATCACTCTGGCTGCTGTATTGAGGATAGATTCCCTAAGAGCAAGTCCCTAGACCTGGCACAAGCTGTCAGAAAGCATCTGCCAAGGCCTAGGTGAGAGATGATAAAAACCTGGACTTGGAGAGCAGCAGTCTAATTGAGATATATGGGTGGATTCTGGATATATTTTGAAAGTGAAGTCACAGTTTTCTGATGGATTCATTTTGGTATATGAGAGAAATAGGAGTCAAAGGCAATTCCAAGTTTTTGTCCTGGGCATCTGGAAGGATGGAGTTACCATCTATTGATATAGGGAAGACTATGGTGGGACAGCTTTTAGGAAAAAGAAAAAAAAGCCCTCAAAAAACAAAAATAAAAATTTAGTTATACACTGTTGTATTTGGAACATTTATTAGACATACAACTGGAGATGATGAGTAGTCAGTTGCATATGTGAAAACGATTTCAATAGAGAAGTAGATGGGAGATGTAAATTTGGAAGTTATCACCACAGAGATTATCTTTATTTTATTTTAATTTTTTAAGTTTATGTATTTATTTTGAGAGAGAGAGAGAGAGAGAGAGAGAGAGAGAGAGAAAGCATGTGCATGCAAGTGGGGGAGGAGTGGAGAGAAAGGGAGAGAGAATCCCAAGCAAGCTCTGCATGGTCAGCCCAGAGCCCAAGGTGGGATTCAGTCTCACAAATGGTGAGATCATAACCTGAGCTGAGATCAAGAGTCAGGGACTGGGCCACCCAGGCACCCCTGATCTTTAAAGCTTTAAGACCAGTTGAGAGTACCAGGACAGTGACTGTAGGATACAAGAGGACCAAAGACCAAGCTTTGTAGACCTCTGACATTTAAATGGTCAGGGAGACAGAGAATGATTCAGATTGTAACAGATCAATAAACAAGGGGGTGGGGACAACAAATGGCAGTCTGAAAATCAAGTAAAGAGAGAATTTTGAGGAAGAGCCTGTTTCTTCTCTTTCTTTCTTTTTTTTAAAGATGGGGTAATTAGGAATGGCCCAGTAAAAAGAAAAGATTAATGATGTCAGAAAGTAAAATGAGAATGGCTGTACTGTTCTCCATGGGTAGACAAGAGGAGATAAAATCTGACACATGAGTGGAATGACTGGATTTACACAGGAGAATGGAAAGTTCACCTCTAGTGATAACACAAGAAAGCCAAATCTAGGGATGTGAGGCTGGTAGGCGGGAAAGGTGGGGAGGGGTGGGAAATCTGAAATTCCCCCCCTTACCTCTTTCAGAAAATGAAAAATGTCCCATGTTTGATTATATTTTGCTAGCATGACATCCCCACAGTTTCTGGCACATTTATGATTTCTATAGGAACAAGTACAGAAACTGTCTTGGAGATTGACACAGCCCATCTGCTTTAAAATAGCTTGTGTTATAAAATGCCACATTTTCTCTGAACATCCTCTTACACCGAAGCAGATTTTAAAAGTTAGTATTATTAAGAAATGATGTTTTGAAGTATTCACCTATGTAGCATTATAAGAAGCTTTCTTTAAGCAAAATTAGTTTGATTGTAGAAAGTTGGTTAGTTCAAATTTTCTCCCCTAATGCAGGATCATTAGTGCTTAGTTAATGATGCATACCTATTTTGCCTTTAATAATGAGCTAAAAAGTTAATTTATAGTAACACAAGAAAACAAAAAGGAATGCAACCTCTATTCCAAGAGGATATGCTTTCCAATTCAAAGTGCTGGTTTTCCACACAGAGGCTCCAGTTAGGATCTGAAGCAACTAGAGATGAATACAATACAAGGGGCTTTCAAAAATTATCATACAGGTAGTGTCTGAGCGAAAAAATGCAGCTTTACAATGTAGTAGATTTTTGTAGTTGTTTAAATTTTGATAGTCAATGTTTTTAACCTTTCAGATAAAAGAATCTCATGACTTCTATAAAGCAGATGAACTGTCTGCATTTCAATTTAAAGTAATGATGTGAGCAATTTCACTTCATTACTTCCAGCTCCAGTATGTTCACAGTGTCCATGTTAATGCCTACCAGCAAAACATGAAAAGAACAAAGCCTTCTAATTTGTATGATGGGTTTGAGTGAGATGGTAGCTTTCACATCATGGATGAACACACTAAGTGATTTAAAAAAAATTTGGAACACAGAGACACACGGTATGTCAACATCACATGCCACTCTCAAGCAAATATACTGAAGACAGGCAAAATCCTTTTCATTATACAAAGAGTGTCTTGTCAATATGCAGTTACTAGCAAAACCCATTCATGCTGCATATTTGCTATGTCAATAAGTCACATTTTTATGTTACTCTCAGTATCTTTTCATATGAATGTAGTATACAGAAGCACCATAAAGTTGAAATTTCTAATCTTTCAAAAGCAGTTTGTGGTCCTTCTCTAAATAATATCAGTTGAATCTTCTCAGGCTAAATGCTATGATGAGGTGTGTGAAGGGAGCTAAGCAGACCAGTTGCCTGCAATTGGTAGAATGGTATATAAATTCATACCATGTATCCTGCTAAGGCATTTTACTAAGTAAGTATTGGGAAGAGTTTTCAGTTACTTCATAGCTTAACACTCAAATGTGCATTCTAGCAGAGAAATAAAACAGATGACTGCCCATGTTACCTTCTGATCTCACTGTGTATTTTTTCCATGAAGATAAGTCAGGTATTTGAATTCATAGTATATTTGTATTTGTTCCTTTCTATCAAAACTATGTTCTCTTTCTAGATTTGGAAATTGTAGCATGTATTGTAAATGACTTTAAACGAGATGATTCAAGGTTTGTTGCAGGTAATTTCAGTCATCATCTAAAACATGCCAAGTGTATCTGAACATAGCAACAACAGCAAGATGATATTTAATAGAAAGTTGGTTCAGGTAAATATTTCTTTCAATAACCTTCATGCTAACCAGATCATGTTTCTAAATATTTTCTTTGAAGAATGTAATAGACATTAGTTAAATATTTTGCACATCATATTAAATAAGTTGTGTCTTTATGAATATACACATGAAGATATAAAAAGGAAAGTTTTATTTAGCTCATAGTCTTAAGTTGCATAGTTAAATTAGATTCCATTGTGCATAGCCTATTTAAAACAGTGTCCTTTAAAATCCCCTAAATAGCATTGACTTACCTGGAAACAGGCAGCCTGATAAGTTGCTGGTAGTAGTGTTTGCATATGATGTCAGAGCATTTCTATGTAAGTGATAAAATTGGTGAATATGTCAAACTATTTCTCTACTCGACTCATGTAGTCACTATTTCATTTTCAGATTAATTCATTCATTTATCCAACCAACATTTATGGAGTGACTATCATTCTGTTGATTAAAAATAGGGAGTGCAACATGAGGTGCCCGAGTGGCCCAGTCGGTTAAGTGTCTGACTCGTGACTTTGGCTCAGGTTACCATCTCATGGTTCATGGGTTTGAGCCCCGCATCCAGCTCTGCACTGACAGTGTGGAGCCTGCTTGGGATTCTCCCTCTCCCTCTCTCTCAGTCCTTCCCCTGCTTATGCACTCTCTCTCAAAATAAATAAATAAACATTTTTTAAAAGGGAATGCAACAAAATAAAGATGGATCTCATGGAGTTTACATGAAAGTAGACAAGAAGAAGACAACACAAAGTTTAAATATCAAAGTTACTTATGATTACAATAGGCATTAACCAAAATACTAAGTTAATGTTTGAGTGGTAAGGAAGAACTAGCAAAATCAAAAATCATCCTTTTGTGTATACTAACACTGAAAGTTAATGAGTTGTTTGATCAGCACATTGTAATTTTTGAATGAGTCCTACAGTATGGACAAATATTTTTAAAACTAAAATGCACAAAGAACTCTATAATTCAACAATAAGTAAACATGCAGCCCAGAGGGGGGGAAACGGGCAAAATACTTGAAAAGACATTTCACCAAAAGAAGGTACATAGATGGCAAATTAGCATATGAAAAGATTCTCAATATTATCTGTCATTAGAAATGCAAATTTAAACAAGATACAAATACACCCCTATTAGAATGGCTGAAATCTAAGAAAAAGTGACTGTACCAATTGGCGGTGAGGAGGTAGAGCAGCAGAAACTCTCATTCACTGCTGCTGGGAATGCAAAATGGTATAGTCACTTTGGAAGGCAGGCAGCTGTACAAGGTGAATGTAGTCTCACTATGCAACCTGGCAATTGAAACCCTAGGTATTTATCCAAGTAATTTGAAAACTTCTATACACATAAAAACCTGAATGTGAATATGTGGAGCAGCTTTATTCATAGTCACAAAAAACTGGACAACCAAGATGTCCTTGAATAGGTTAATGGTTAACAAACTTGTACATCCCGACCATGGAATATTTTTCTATGATAAACGAGCAATGAGCTATCAAATCATTAACAATATGGATAATCTTAAATATATATTAAGTGAAAGAAGCCAGTGAAAGAAGCCAGTCTGAAAGACTGAAAGAAGCCATATGATTCTCTATGATATTCTGGAAAGGGCAAATTAGAAATACGATAAAAAGATCAGTAGTAGCAAGACAGTTAGCAAGTGGAGAGAAAGTTGAATAGGTAAAGCACAAGGGATTTTTTTTCAAGGCAATAAAACCATTCTGTATGATCCTGTATCTATTTGTCAAAATCTGGGGAACTTTACAATATAAACAGTAAACCTTAATGTATGTAAATTTAAAAAACATATAATTTAGAACTTTGGGGGATTCAAAAATAGAAGGTAGAATGTGTCAAAATTACTCAACTATATTACAAATGAATGAAATAATCTCTTTGAAGGGGGTGATAGAAAAAGGTCCTAACCTAAGTATCTTCAGAAATGAATGGAGTAAGACTCAAGTTGCTAAATTTGTGTCCCAATGGAGTATAAGTTTTAAAATTCTGAAAACACTACAAATGTATATTGGAATTGAACCATTAAGTAGATAGATGGCAGATAGCAGGAGCCAGGTTTCTCACTGTTGGGAGTCGGGAGGGAGTTACAGATATTTGAAAGGAGAAGGCTAGAATGATCCATCTGGTGATGGTTTAGAGTTGGAGACATCAGTGTGAAATACAGGTTTAATTTAATATAGATACAGATGGCTACATACGGAATATTTATACATGTGTGTATATACACAAGGTTAATATGCACCCATATATTATGTTGCTCTATCAACTGAGAGGGCCTGTACCAAGAATATCTCAGTAGCAAGGAGCACACCTATTGCTCAGATCTTAGTTTCTAATATCATTCTCAAATAAAAGGAACCAGGGATCCTTGGAGAAATTACTACTTCTAGGACTGGTATGCAAAATATTCATAATAAGCCTGAAGTATTTGTACTACTAGCAACTAAGAAAGTGCTCAAAAAATTTTTTTTCTTTTTATTGATAAAGCTATGTCAAAAGGACATAGCCTCATAAAAGAGTTCTTAATGGCCAAAGCTGGATACATTTGAGCAACAATATAAATAAAATAATATTGGATTATAAACAGAAGTATGAAATAAATAACCAAGAGTCCATAGAGATATACAATAAGTAACTGAATAAATGAGAGGGAGAATAGACAAATATTCCTTGCAGAATAATTCCAAATAATTTATGTAGATACCCCACCCTTAAGAAGGTGGAATATGATTTGTCACCCCTTACATATGGGCTACATACAGTAACTTCCTGCCAAAGAGTAAATATGGAAAAGAGGAAATAGAATAACTTAAAAATAGAGAAATCTGACAAGTACTATCCCAGCTAGGTGATCAAGATGAACGTCAACAGTCATGTTAGGTTGATAATATGCTCCTTTGATATGGTTTAATGAGAATAGCACCTTATCTCTGTGGTTTTATTATCCAAATACCATAACTCCAGTCTGATTATAAGGAAAATATCAGACCAATTCCAAAACAGGGTGCCTTAAAAATGCATGACCAGTAATCCTCAAAACTGTCAAGGTCTTCAAAAACAAAGTCAGTCTGAGTAACTGTCATTGTCAAGAGGACCCTAAGGATATATGACAGGTAAATGTGATGTAATATTCTAGATAGGATCCTGGGACAGAAACAGGACATTAGGTAAAAAACTAAGGAAATTGGGGTAAAGTACAGTCTTCAGTTAACAATAATTTAAAAAAAAATTTCCACTTTACTTTCAACAGACTCATCTCTACCCTTTCCCCTCTCATCACACTTAGGTCCTAAGCACACGAATAGCTGTACAATCAGATATCAGAACTCCCAGGCAAGTGAGATTTCTCAGCAAATTGATTATTCTTCAGAGGATGAACTCTTAATAGTAATAAATTAAAAAATCCATACTTTTTCACACAGTGCATACACAACCTGATTCAATCTTCTCTCAATGGCTCAGGGTCTTTAGGAGTAGCAACTGTTAAATGATAGTTTCAGGGCCCATTATCCTAACTCCAAGGACTTCTAAGCAGAGTCAGGATCCTTTTCTAAAAAGCACTTACACAGAAGCAAAGGTACAACTCTCTCTGAGCACTGAATGTGTTGTGTCATTATCTTGCCACAGTCTTCTATTTGGTTTCACATTATGATTCCTTCTTACTATTTCGTTCTGTGTGTTAACTACCTGGCCTTACCTGAGAGTTCCTATTATTTTGTATCTTATAATTGCTCCTCACTTCTACATGTTGCAACCACAGCAGGGGACAAAATGTCTCAGACCTTTGGAATACCCACATGGGAGTGTTGGTGACTTCTGACTGCCACTTGTCCTGGAAAGGGCAGCCTCGATATCTGTACTAGCTCCTTTTTTTTTTTCCCCTGGAAAGACTTCCTTTAAGATAACTACATGGAGTGGTTCCTGTTGAAATAATTCCTAGGAGAAAGATATTTCTTGGTGACTTCATATAAAATAACATCACCTAGTGACTATCTAACCCCTTTCCCTGATTTATTTTTTTAAACCACTTATTGCCACTGAATTCACATACTTATTTGTTTAATTGTTTATTGTCTGTTGTCTCCATTTGAATGAAGTTCAAGGAAGGTAGGTACCATGCCTTTCTTGTTCCTTGCTCTAAATTCTATGCTGATAGCTGTGCCCAGTCTGTGAATATTTGTTGAATAAATGAAGATTTAACTTTCTAGGGTCAGGGTGTTCCTGTATATTTCTGAAATATTTTTTGGGAATCTCTTTGTTTTGCCTAATCAACTTCCTCTACCCTCACAGTAGTTATAACTATTGATGAATTAGATTTAAATAAACCCTGATTGACGGTCTGTGATGATTGCAGATGAGGAAGTATCTGAACAGTGTACATGGACTTTATGACACCAATGTTGGCCACTCAAGGGCTTAAATTTTCTTGGCCATACTCTGTAGATTTTATGTAAAGTTGCCAAACTGTTATACTATGAATACAAGAATAGTTAACTGTTAGTTTAATTTAATCCTGAACAAAACATGAATAGTACAGGAAGTATTCTTGGAAGAAAAAAAGGCAATACATTCCAAAACCAAATCTATGCTACTTAAAAATTTTAAGTATTCTTTAAAAAAAATCACATATCCATGTCTCTCCTTTTTAGAGAGTGTAATCAAGAGGAGATTAGATTAATATTTACTAATGCCACTAATTTTATTTCCCCCAAACATTTTCAAATCATGAGTAATATGCTCCTATCTAAAAGAATCACACAAGATAACAGATTTTTCTTGAGGCCACATTGCCCCTACAAAAATAATTTTAACAGGCTAAACTGTCATTCAATTTAGAATAGTGCAAAATGCATTTCCCTTTGGCAATAAGCAACTTTTTCGTTAATAGCCAAGACTGATCATTCTAAAGTTCTTTTATCTTTTTATACAGTAGTGTACAGCTCAAGGTAGTATCACAAGGTCAGAATGAATATAAAACCCATCTTTATTCAAAATACGTTAACAAAGACAGTAGGAACATTCTGTGCATAGCCCAACAATGAAACACACCAAAATGTCAGAACTGCTTTAATTATGTGAGAGTACCAATTGTTCTTAACACAAATCAAATGTGTAACAAAAGAAATAAAATTACTTTTAGCTTCTTCACACACCTACTTATCTTAGAAAATTTAAATTTTCAGGGGGCTTGAACTCCCAGTTTTATCCTCTCTTCCCCTTTCCTCTCTAGGTTTAAAGACTGTCTTCCTCACATCTTTCCTTTTGGAAGGGCCCTCATTTGACCATTTTCATGAATGTTACTTGATTCTCATGACAGGGGTCACATAAACAATGAATATTTGCTTAGCTGAATTCCTTCTGGTTGTATTATCTTTTTCTATTTATAATGGAAAAAATGACAGTAAAAAAATCAAATGTGCCCAGGTACCATCCTCTTTTACTTCAGCTGCTCAGTCTCTTTCATGAGAATGAAGTGACCCAGGATGGCAGTGTGCCTATTGATTAATCACTTATAGGAGTCATCTTCACATATTCAAATTCATAATGGGGGTCTCATGAAGTCAATGAATGTTCAAAAGCACACCAAGATAATAAATTCCATCTTGTGCTTCAAGGAACGTAGAAAATGAGGGAAAAAAGTGGTCATATAGAAATATAAATTAGCACAAAAATATGAAATGCACCAAGCTAGGGTTAATATCTGAAGGAGAATTACACTAAGAGAATTGCTATTTGGATTTGCTGTCCACTGTCAAAGAAGTAGTTTACTGTCCACACAAATTTATACCACACTGTCATACTAATTGAGAGACAGCTGCCCAGGCAGGAACCATCATTGGTAGGTTTCCCCTTCCCTTGTACTTAGGGGTGGTCATGTCACTATTTTTCAACAACAGAAGGAGAAATAATATGGATCTCTTCTAGGTCAGGGGTTTTAAGAAGCAGGTGGACTTTCTGTTCACTAGTTATATGCAAACATACCTCATTTTATTGTGCTTTGCATATGCTGTGGGGTTTGTTTGAACAAATTGAAGGTTTGTGGCTACCCTGCATTGAACAAGTCTATTGGAACCATTTCTCCACCAGATTTGCTCACTTCATATCTCTGTGTTACATTTTGGTAATTCTTGCAATATTTCTAACTTTTTCATCATTATTATATTTGTTATAATGATCTGTGATCAGTGACTTTTGATGTTTCTATTGTAAGTGTTTTGAAGTACCATGAACTGCCTCCATTATAAGATGGCAAATTTAATCAATAAATGTTGTATGTATTTGACTGCAACTCCAACTTGGCCATTTCCCTCTCTCTCTCTCTCTCTCTGTCTCTCTCTCCTTAGGCCTCCCTATTTTGTGAGACACAACAATATTGAAATTAGGCCGATTAATAACCCTACAATGGTCTCTACGTGTTCAAGTGAAAGAAAGAATGGCATGTCTCTCACTTTAAATCAAAAGCTAGAAGTGATTAAACTTAGTGAGGAAGGCATGTCAAAAACTGAGACAGCCTGGAAGTGAGGCCTCTTGAATCAAACAGTTAGCCGAGCTGTGAATGCAAAAGAAAAGCTCTTGAAGGAGTGAAAATCCAGTGAACACACAAATGATCAGAAAGTGGAACAGCTTTATTGCTGATATGAACAAAGTTTTAGCAGTCTGGATGGAAGATCAAACCAGCCACAACATTCCCTTAAGCCAAACCTTAATCTAGAACAATGACCTAACTCTTCAGTTTGATAGAGGCTGAGAGAGGTGAGGAAGCTGCAGAAGAAAATTAGAAGATCATAAATGTTGGTTCATTAGGCCTAAGGAAATAAGTCATCCCTATAACATAAAAGTGGAAGGTGAAGCAGCAAGTGTTGTAGAAGCTGCAGCAAGTTATTCAGAAGATCTAGCTGAGATAAATGAAGGTGGTCACAATAAACAACTTTCAGTGTAGACAAAACACCCTTATATTAGAAGAAGATGCCACCTGCGTCTTTCATAGTCATAAAGGAGAAGTCAATGCCAGGATTCAAAGTCTCAAAGGACTAGCTGATTCTCTTATTATGGGCTAATCCAGCTGATGACTTTAACTTGAAGCCAATGCTCATTTACAATTCCAAAAATCCTAGGGCCCTCAAGAATTATACAAAATCTACTTTTCCTGTGCTCTACAAGCTGGAAACAAAACCTGTGTGACAGCACATCTGTTTACAGCATGCTTGAGTGAATATTTCAAACCCACTGTTGAGACCTGCTGCTCAGGAAAAAAGATTCTTTTCAAAATGTTACTACTCATTTACAACGCATGTAGTTATCCAAGAGCTCTGGTGGAGATGTACAATGAGTTTAAAGTTGGTTTTATGCCTGCTATGACAACAAACCATTCTGCAGCCCAGGAATCAAGGAGTAATTTCAATTTTCAAATCTTACTATTTAAAAAATATATTCATTAGGCTGTAGCTACCTTAGATAGTGACTTCTCTGATGAATCGGGTAAAGTAAATTAAAAATCTTATGGAAAAGACTCATCATGCTAGATGACATTAAGAACATTTGGGATTCATAAGAAGAAATCAAACTATCAACATTAACAGTAGTGTGAAAGAAGTTGATTCCAACCCTTGTGATGATCTTGACTTTGACCAGACTTCAGTGGAAGAAGTAACTGGGTATGCGTTAGAAATAGCAAGAGAACTAGAATTGGAAGAGAAGTTTGAGGATGGGACCAAACTGCTGCAATCTTGTGATAAACCCTCAATGGGTGAGGAGTTGCTTCTTACGATGAGCAAAGAAAATGGTTTCTTAAGATGGAATCTACTCTTGGTAATGATGCTATGAAGATTGTTGGGATGACAACAAAAGATTTAGAATATTACATAAATTTCTTTGGTAAAGTAGTGGCAGGGTTTGAGAGGATTGACTTCAATTTTGAAACAAGTTCTACTGTGGGTATAATGCTATTAAACAAAATCACATGCTACAAAGATATCATCCATGAAGGAAGAGTCAATTGATGGCAACTTCATTATTGTCTTATTGTAAGAAATTGCCACAGTCACCACAACCTTCAGCCACGCCCTACTCTGTTCAGTCAGTAGCCATCCATATGGAGGCAAGACCCTCCACCAGCAAAAAGATTTTGACTCCCTGAAAGCTCAGAAGATGACTAACATTTTTTAGCAATAAAGTATTTTTAATTAAGATGTATGCATTTTTATGGCATAATGCTATTGTATACTTTTTAAACTTTTTTTTCTTTTCAGATTTTTACTTAAATTCTAATTAGTTGACATACAGGGTAATATTTGTTCCAGGAGTAGAATTCAGTGATTTATCACTTACAATACCCAGTGCTCAACAAAAGTGCCCTCCTTCCCCATGCCCCCCTCCATCAACCCTCAGTTCTCTATCATTAAGAGCCTCTCATGGTTTGTTTCTCTCTCTCTCTCCACCCCCATATGCTCATCTGTTTTGCTTCTTAAATTCCATATATGAGCAAAATTGTATGGTATTTATCTTTCTCTGACTGACTTATTTTGCTTAGCATAATACACTCTAGTTCCAAACACATCGTTGCAAATGGCAAGAATCATTCTTTTTTATGGCTGTGTAATATTCCATTGTATATATATACACCACATCTTCTTTTTCCATTCATCAAACAATGAACATTTGGGCTCTCTACATAGTTTGGCTATTATTTATTATGCTGCTATAAACACTGGGGTGCATGTACCCCTTCAAATCTGTATTTCTGTATCTTTTGGGTAAGTACCTAGTAGTGCAATTGCTGGATCATAGAGCAGTTCTATTTTTAACTTTTTGAGGAACCTCCATACTGTTTTCCAGAAAGGCAGTACCAGTTTGCATTCCAACCAACAGTGCAAGAGACTTCCCCTTTCTCTGCATCTTTGCCAGCACCTGTTGTTTCTTGTATTGTTAATTTTAGCCATTCTGACAGATGTGAGGTGGTATTTCATTGTGGTTTTGATTTGTATTTCCCTGATGAGGATCGATGTTAAGCCTCTTTTCATGTTGGCCATCTGGATGTCTTCTTTGGAAAAATGCCTATGTCTTCTGCCCATTTCTTAACTAGAATATTTGTTTTTTGAGTACTGAGTTTGATCAGATCTTTACAGATTTTGGATACTAACCCTTTATCAGATATGTTGTTTACAAATATCTTCTCCCACTCTACAGACTGTCTTTGGTTTTGTTAATTGTTTCCTTCACTGTGCAGAAGCTTTTTATCTTTAGCTAATTTTTGCTTTTGTTTCCCTTGCCTCTGGCAACATATCTAGTAAGAAATTGTTCCAACTGAGATCAAATTGTTCCGATCGAGATCCGATCAAAGAGTTGCTGCCTGTGTTCTCCTCTAGGATTTTGATGGTTTTCTGTCTCACATTTAGGTCTTTCACTCATTTTGAATTTATTTTTGTGTATGGTGTAAGAAAGTGGTCCAGTTTTATTCCTCTGCATGTTGCCATCTAGTTTTCCCAACACTATTTGTTGAAGAGACTTTTTTTCCATTGGATATTTTTCCTGCCTTGTTGAAGATTAGTTGACCATATAGTTGTGGGTCCATTTTGGGGTTTCCTATTCTGTTCCATTGATCTATGTGTCTGTTTTTGTGCCAGCACTATACTGCCTTGGTGATTACAGCTTTGTAATATAGCTTGAAGTCTGGAATTGTGATGCCTCCAGCTTTGTTTTTCTCTTTCAGAATTGCTTTGGCTATTCAGGGTCTTTTGTATTCCATACAAATTTTAGGATTATTTGTTCTAGCTCTGTGAATAATGCTGGTGGTATTTTGATAGGGATTGCATTAAATATGTAGATTGCTTTGGGTTGTATAGACATTTTAACAATGTTTGTTCTTCTAGTCTATAACCATGGGATGTTTTTCTATTTCTTTGTGTCCTCTTCAATTTCTTTCATAAGTGTTCTATAGTTTTCAGAGTACAGATCTTTTACTTCTTTGGTTGTGTTTATTCCTTGGTATCTTACAGTTTTTGGTATTATTGTAAATGGAATGGATTCCTTGATTTATTTTTTGCTTTGTTATTGGTATATAAAAATGCAACAGATTTCTGTATGTTGATTTTATATCCTGCGACTTTGCTGAATTCCTGTATTAGTTCTAGCAATTTTTTGGTGGAGTCTTTTTGGGTTTTCTACATAGAGTATCATACTAAATAGACTACAGTATGGGGTAAACATAAGTTTTATATATACTGGAAAACCAAAAAATTCATTTGACTTGCTTTATTGTGGTATTTGCTTCATTGTAATGGTCTAGTACTGAGCTTGCAATATCCTCAAGGTATAACTGTATAAAATATGATGAAGTCCTAGGGATGATGAAACTAGAACATGGATGGTCCTGAAACCCTCTGATCTACCATGTGAAAAACTGCCAGCCAACCAGGAACACCTTCAGTGGATCAAAACTTGCAGGAAAATTACTCTTCTACTGCTTTAAACCAGAATTTGGGGGTTGTCTTCTTACAGCTGTTAGTACTAACTTAATGCACCCTTCTTTCTATAGAATTTAGGATTTCATTCCTGGCTCAGATCTTTTCCTTTCTTCTCCTACTATATTCAGGTCTCTGTTCTTCAAAGGAGAATTACCTGCAAAGTCCAGCCTCTATGGATTTTTCCCTTCCCTGATTTCCCATGTCTTGTCTATGCTGTATATAATGGTTCTCAAACCTGGAAAGATATTGAAATAACCTTCAGGAATTTTTACAAAAACACTTATCCCCTACTAGACCTCTTAATTTAGATTCTCTGACAGTGTGATCTGGGAATATGCATTTTTGAAAGTTTTCTATATGATGCTGATATATACCCAGAATTGGGAACTACTGGCATAAAAGAAATGTAAAGGTTTTATAATTCATTATTTCTGTTCTCAACTTTGGGACAGTCAAGGATTTTCAATGAATAAATCTCTATTCTTATTCATCCATTTGCCCTGGTACAAAGAGTTGCCTTTGTGTGAAACAGCTTCACCTCAAATCAATACTTGCAAAAAACTCTTGACCACCTGCCTCAGCAATGCACCCCTCCCAGGGTTCCCTAAGGTGAATTTCACACATACTTCATTTTAAGACATATCATCTTATACATATGTTCAAATCTGGTGATGAATAGCAAATACCCAAAACATAATTTTATTAATTAAAAGATGTATTGAACTTATTCTCATGTTTTCATGTTTGTCTTCTAGTAAGTAATAATCTCCTTAAAGACAAGATTCTATCCTAAACTTTCTAATTTATTTGTGTCTCCCAGACTTCCTAAGTTTATGGGGACTACTCTCTTCTCCTCACTTTTAATGCAAAGCATCCAGCTTCACACAAAATCTCACCCATTAATTTCTGGGAGTCCACCATGTTGTGTTTTGCCTTTCCTTGAGAACTCAAATTACCAAGATACTTAACAGTTGAAGGAAGAATCTCCTCTTGGGCATCAAAACCGCAGTACTTTTCAGTCTAGTGTATTACAGAGACCTTCATGGAAACGGATCTTTCTCTTTCCATAATCTAAGGCTAGAGCACTTAAAGGTAGGTCAGAAGATCAATATTTGAAAGATACCTTACAGCCCTCCCTATTTTCCTCCTTATAGGTAATGAACTCCCTCCTAGATCCTTTTACTTCTACAGTCACAACCACATATGCAAATCAACTTCCCTCTGACTACTTAACTACAGAAAGAGATATGCGACACTAATGTTGCACACACAGAATGTTCACACATAGTTAAATTCAATTTACATTTATCTTGTTAACGCTAGTGATTTTAGTATTGGTTTGTCTCCAAGTTATTCATATCATAAACTATTTTTTAAATATTGCATAAGACGTGTTTTATAGAAAAGATATGGGTTTATTTAATATGTCTGCTAGATATCTGTAAGATATGGGTTTAATTTTACAAAATATTAGCTCCTTTATTAAATATGAACAGATCCTGTTCACAAATGTAATCTTTGAGTTTCTCTATCGGCCATAACCCATATGCAATATATGTATACACTCTTAGGGACAGTCATAACAAGGTTACATTGACTTTTTATTACCTTCAGGTGGGTTATATGTTTAAAGTTATCCTTAAAATATTAATAATTTTATATTTTAATATCAGAGCTTCAATCTTTCTTTGCTCTATGTCCAAGTGACTTTTGTTCCATACTGAATTTCTTTGGAATGTTTCCTATGTCCACCAGCCTTATCCTCATTTTCATCACCTTTTTAAGGTTTGAGATATTCAAAGCTGCAATGACTGAAATGTAGTTTAAAATTAGGTTAGTTGGTTTTTTTATTATAAGTCCCAGGGTCTTCCAAAGTCAAATAATAGTGAAGTTGGCTCCCTTTTCTAAGTTAACATGCCTGCGAGAGATTTAATATTTTTTTCATAAATAATCCCTCTTTTAGGGAAAAGATTCCTGTTTCACTAACTATAAAACAAAAACAAAAACAAAAAAACAGAAAGGCCAAAACAGAAACCACAAATTTTGCCCAAGACCATGAAAGAAGAGGCTCATTTCTAGGCTTCTGGTTACTAGACGTTTGTCATACCATTTAGTAGGCTATGTTACGTAGGTATTGGCATACATAACCCAATTATTTGCAATTATTCAATTAGGAAATAGACACTGGTTGAAAGAAGGAGTCTCCCATGACCAGAAACAACATTTTACCAAGTATCATTTTAAATATCATCAGCTCCTTTTTATAATGCAGCCATTTACTGACATGTGTGTGGCATTTGACATATGGGTAAATACTTCTTTTTCCTCATCTCATATTTACTGTGATTGCTAGAGTCAGAATTAATTTTAATAAAAGGTGTAAAGCACCTGTCACATGGTCGGGTTATAAGATTCTCAATATATATTAGTTATTATCTCCTATCTTCACATTCTAAGAAAGTAATTACACAATTTTATAACTAAACTGTCTAGATTTTATAACTAAAGTGCAGATCCATTAAAGTAGACATAATTTACGTAGCTACACCTGTTGGATTGAAGACTTTTTATCACATTTTCCACCAGCTTCCTTAACTATTGCTCAGCAATTTACTGCTTTCTCAGACCCTCATCTGACAGTAGACTAGAGAAAACTCCCACTTTGTATTAGACCTACAGAAACTTTCCCTTGTGGCTTAAGAATAGCCTGACATAAGGGCTATTTTTAAATTCTCATATTAGTTGCTATCTGCCCAAGTTAAAAACTTAACTTGGAAGAAAAAACAACTTAGCAGCTATATCTCATGAGTCTAGTAAAGTTTAGTGGTAGTCACACATTTTAGTGGAAGTGAAAATAATTAATATTGTCCTCTAAAATGGAAAGACTTATCCTGAACATGCTGCAGTAGATACACATAAAACCAAAGAATCAATTTCTTCTCAGAAACCTTAAGAAGACTTCCATATGGACAGAGGAAAACAGAAAGCTATCTATGAATGAATGTTATAATGAGTCTCATGTTCATCACTGGGTCACCATGAGAATAAAGGGGTAGGAGAAAAATTATAAAATTTCAGCTCCTTGTTTTTTTTGCCTGCCCACAAATTTACCACTTACACAGGGCTGTTGCATGGGGCTATTACACAAAACTCACATTAGCCAATGCACGTGAAAATTTTGCAAACTGTAAAGTGTTTTCCATATAATTACTTGTTCACAGGACATGGGAAGTTGAAACATGGATAAAAAGACTTTGGTAAGTTTAAAAATCTATATAACTTTGAGTAAACATATAAAACTCTTTTGACTAATGATTCTAAACAAAAGTCTCAAGTTTCATTCAGAATTTTAAAATAAGTTTCAGTCCCAAGTGGTGATTTCAAATAATCTATTCTTCTTTCCTCTGTGTTTAACACACTCACATGCAGATATGCACACAAAGGCATTATAATTTTTTATGCTGCACTTTGGAGTGGAATCGATAACTGCCTTCCTATTCCTTGCTGCTGCTTTTAAAACTCTGCTGGCAGCCAGCTGCTGTTATGGTCAAAGCAATGCGCTAGTTCGAATGTTTGCAACAGCACAGTATTTTGTTATGCAATTGGAAGATAAATATGTCTTTATCTTTCCAACCCTCCAGCTTTATTTCTGCCAAAGAGTGGTAAAAGTGAAACGGAAAATAAGGTGAAAAGGAAAATGGGTGAAAAATACTGGGGAATGTAGCAGATACAGAGGGTATTGCTAAATTATAGATTTCCTAATTTGGAAAATTTTATTAAGATAGGTTGGCTGGCTATTTAAGTGATACCTTACAAAGTGGTCATTCCATAGATTGAGTGACCTTAGTTTTGCAGCCCCAGAAATGTGATTTTGTCATTGCTACTCTAAGGAATAGACTTCTGGGGACTGATTCATATTACGCATAGCTATCACATTCTGACTAGACTGCCAATGAATTGTCACTGAATTCTTTACCAAGAGTAGTATGAGTATTTGGGTCTACTTAGCAGTGTTATTTCAGTTTCTCAATGTATTTCTCCCCTCTGGAAGCAAATCTGCAAGAAAAGTTAAATTATACTAGAAAGCTACTTGGTGAGCATGGGAAAGAACAAGTGAAGCTCAGTTCAGTCCAATTCTGGCTCCTACTCTATTCCATATGTTGCTGAGCTGTAGGTATACAAAGATGAATAAGACAAGACTCTACTCTCAGCATTTCAATGAAGCAGGGAACCAAAAATTATATCAGCCAGCATTCTTAGCTAGAAACCAACCATAACTTTTCCATGCAGACTAATTTATTTAAAAGATCATGAGCTGCTAGAAGGAATTGCTAGAAAGTGATGTTAGGGCCATATAGAAAGGAATGATGTCCTAAATCACATAGGAGAACCGGTATGATAAGGACAACATGGCCATCAGCTCTAACCAGAAAATACTATACCTTTCCCACTCTAGACTCACTGGCACAGTACAGTGCCACTGTCCCACTCCTCTGCCATTGTGACCCCAGGAGTTTGAGATGCTTTCTGATAGCAATGCTGAGAGAGTTCCTCATGATCCCTGAAACTATTGATTTGGTACAACTAACTAGTAGAACCTAGGTCACATGCTTACATATTATATCCAAAAGAGCCTGGGTAAGCTAACACAGCACTTCCAGTTTCTATAGGACATTAAACACTGGTTTCTTCAATGTGTATACATTTTCTAAGTAGGATAAGAAAGTTAAATTCTGGGAAACCATCAATAATGACCAATGTCTTCTATAATTGACTAATGTCAAGATAGTTAAGTAAAGTATAAGAGTAGAAGTATGCTTGGTTTCTAGGTGGAGATAGAGCATACTCCTCAAGGAATTGGCAAGATCATTTTCATTGTTATGGCTAAAAACTGTAATAATCTTAATACCTACCTCCATTAAAACCAAGACAGGCCACAGCAAGAACTCACATCAATCTACTGCACATGTAGTCAAGATGTTCTTGTAAGGAATACATGATTCTATTTTGCTGAGGTAAATGACAAAATTTGGTCAGATTAGGCGATTGTGCCCAGATTTCCAACTGATAAGTAAAAGAAAATGGTGTCAAGCCAGGCATGTCTGATTGTAACAAATATGCTTTTTATAGTATATCAAATGCATCTTAGGATGTGTTTCGTCTTAGTCATTCCATCCAGAGTTGGCCAGAGTCAGGGGGACTGTCTCATGATGCTACACACATGAAACAAATTCACAGTTCTGAATGCCAAAGATTAAAGATCAAATATTTAGTCACCATGCCTTCTTCTTTAGCCAGTGTTGAAAGTAAAGTGACAAAATCTTACAATTCTTCTTTTCTGGACATCATGTAGAAAACCCTTTCTTAATAGCACATTACTTATACACACAGACGCTAACTAGATGGATGTTTTTTTTTCAAAGCCCATCACATTTCAGTCATAAGAATAGCCCAGGAAGCTTAATTAACCTTGGGTTTTTCCCAATTCTCCTCTGACCCACATTTACAAAACTTATCACAGGGCATGTGTTACTCTTACATGTGGCTAATATTTTCCATTACATATTGATTCACCATACTTTTTGTCCCAGAAAATAAATTTATTTCTAATTCCTACAAGTACATTGCGCTTCACCATGTATAAAATTGAGACATACACAGTTGCATAAATGTCAACAAAACTATACTCTAGAATAAAAGCACATTACTTCTGCCAAAAACCTACAAAATCATCTGCCTGTGGAATCTCAGGTCCCTCCCTGTTGCTTCCTCCACTGTTCTCCCGTACCAAAGGTGACTGACCCTTTATGAATTACATTTCTCAGGCTCCCCATCCCAGAAGCTTCATGTAGGTCCTGATGATGGTTGACACTGACAAGAATTTGAAAGGCAGGAAAGGAGAAGAAGGTGGGATATTTCTTTCCGGACTCTCTTGGATTTGCATCTTTGTGATCTCAGTCTCTACTAAGACTCTGAAAACACCTCTCTTCCCTTTGTTGCCCCATCTTGAGGAATTTTAGTGACTTTCAGATATTGTTGATCTCTGGAACATTTCATCGTCCGCTATTTGTCTGACCGATCCTCCATCATCTTTGTAACTAATCTACATATCATATACTCTCAATTCATCTACTTGGTATGGATCCTGTTTTCCTAAATGGTCTTTGACTGATAATTGTCTCAACAATATTTAAATTGCAAGTGAAAAGAAATATATGAATGTTAAAATAGAAATCAACAGAAAAAATTAAACAATGGTGAAATACTCATTGAAAGCTCATATAAGAAAAAAGGACAATTATAAATGACAGGGAATGAATCACTTAAGCCTTGAAACATCCTGTTTATGTGTAACTGACAATAATGAGCTTGAGGAAAAAGTAATAGGAAAACCTGAGAATTGGGGTGTCTGGGTGCCTCAGTCAGTTAATCCTCTTTGATTTCAGCTCAGGTCATGATCTCATAGTTTGTGAGATCAAGCCCCAAGTTGGGCTCTCTTGGGATTCTCTCTCTCCTGCTTTCTCTCTCTGCCCCTCTCTCCTCCCTTTCTCCCTCTTTCAAAATAAATTAATAAACTTAAAAAAAACCTGAGAAGCAATGTTTTTGATTGGCTCAAGAACAGTGTCAATTAATTGAGGAAGAATGTAGGAATGTGAGAATATAAAACTTGATAGAGGAAGAAGTCCTCCTGGTCAACCTACCATCAGGAGTCTTATTCCATTCCTCAAGCTCAAGATCCATCCAAGTCTGAAATCATCTAAATGAATGGCA